>JARHVA010001881.1:1852500-2452500 GCA_037957365.1 Torreya grandis | reverse complement strand
TAGTGATGGACCATTATGAAACAATCAAGAAGATAAATAATATATTGAAGGAACAAGTTAGTAAATATGAAGGAGAGATTAAAACCCTAAATTTATACTATCCAAAATTAACAATTATAGGTTCAATTGATGTAGATACCTTTATTACTGATAAAATACTACATAATGAATTTGAGTACAAGAAAATACACAAGGAAACTCAATTTCAAAGAAGAGTCCTAACAAAGTCTGCTCACCAAGTCAAGGTGGCTCATGATAAAGTTGTTGACATGTTATATGACATCAAAATAATGATGAGTATAATGTCATACCAGCCAAAAGATGACTCTGAGAATCTCCTATAGTTTGAAGAGGCCCAAAATAAGTTTAAAGAGGTTGTTGAGAAAGAATTTACAAAATACATAGTCTTCACCTTGAGTTTCATTCACCACTTTCTCAATTATTAAAGAGCAATTGATAAAATGAGAATGGAAATGCATGGAATAAATACTTCTAGGAAATAATTATTTGATATATAATCATATTGTGTAGCTTCTCAAATCTATTCATGTGGACTAGATTCATAATGAGTACAAGAGTTTTTTAAGGCCTTTGATGCATATGCTAAAAAATTATAGGTTGAGAATGATAAGAAGGCTAAAAAGATTATAGATATTGATTAATTTCTTTTTTGAATATTTCAAATTTTTTAATTCCATTTGTAATTTCATTTTCAAAAACATTATAAGTTATAATTGTAGAAAGTACAACTATTTTTTTATAACTCTTTTAAGAAAGAGAAAACATACTTATATACTTTCTATTTTGACAAGTATGAATTGTTAAAAGTGTAAAAGCATGAAGTGAAAATTGAAAGTTTTATTTTGACAAGTGGCAAGACTTAAAGTTGTTAAAGTTTCACTTACATTTTTCAAGTTAGGGTTTTGCATGAAAAGTGACTTGGAGTTATCTTTTATTTTTGAACTCAAAGTTTCATTTTGGAACCTCTTTTTACATGAAGATTTTTTGAATATGAAGAAACACTACATGGATATATTCCACACCATGCTGCACCATTCCACCTCTAGGATCATGCCCAGTTCTCACATGTTAATTTGTAGCCATTTCATAAGTATAGGATGCCGTAAATATAATAACTCATCTCTTTTGCATAAGGGTTTTATATCTACATGATTTTCTTACTATGCATTCAAGTTTAGACAACTACATTTCATCTCTAAGTTTTTTTGTATAAAATGGGTAGACCTTGTGGCCCAATCCATATTTTTTCTATTAAAGGGTATAGTTTTAGCATTTTTAATGTATTTTATATAATTTTTAACCTTTAGGATAGAAATAAATTGAATATTTTCCTTTCTTATCTGAGGAATCTTAGTGTATGTTCATTATTTTAGTATTTATGGAAGTTTTTTTCCTATTTTAGTCGCAAGAGTTTAATTTATGGTGGTTTTGCCCTTCTAAGAATATTATTTGATTAAACAAAAGAACTCTTTTCCATTTTGTGAGATTAACTAAATATTACCTCTAATTTCTTATCTGTATGAGTTTGTGTTGAACTCACTTCAATACAATTTTCTATTCCATTGTGTTTATCAAGCAAGCATTAAGACCCACAAAGTTATCTAGTGCAATCACCATTTTAAGTCTTCATAAAGTTTCATCCTTTCAACTTTCACTATCAAAATTTTTATTTTAGGAGAAAAAGATATTAAAAGGGTCAATTTCCATAGAATTGGTATCCTATCAGTTACATCAAATATAGTGAAAGGAAGTCAACCTTCTTTGGAGTTTAATCTCAATTTTCCAAAGTCTCATGGCTTAGAGGTTTTCCCATTATATCATTAGGTGTTTTATGGTGAACTATTCCACATCATAATCCATGAAAAACTTATGTGATAACACGTCATACATTCTATATGTAGTCATGGGAACCATTTGTAAGCATAATGGGGTTGTATAGAGTCCTAACCCTAAATTTATCAAGAACAAAATATGTGGCTTCTATTCTTCCATTCACATGTATCAATATCTAAGGAATATTGCCAAAATTATAGAGGACCTATATCCTTAGTTCTGGATGGCCATTAATGACCACCCTATGGCTATTATTTCAAGTAGCATTGCCCAAACACTCACAAATTTGGGTGACTATTGGCTCTACCCTGATTATATAGCTATCATGGTTGTTGGGCATAGGGTAGACCCTCTTTGGCTCCCAAAAATTTTCCTCAATAAAGTTTATAAACAATATATTATCTTTCAAATATGAAATGTTATAGATGAATATTTGATAAACAAAAAGAAAGTCACTTTCCATAGTTCTCATATCACTATTCATTAGATGCAATAAATATTTAGGAGACATTTTAGGGAAGTTGGGAATGTAAGGAGGGATTATGCATTGGTTACTCTACCCCATAAGGATTAGGACCCCCAAAAGAGAATACAAAAAAATATTTATATCCTTGTCATCACTTATAAATATGAGTCATTTGTCCATGACTTAATATTATTTAATGTCAAAGATGATGAGGAAGTAAAGGAAAGGGTTATGAGTAATGGGCTTAAGAGAATACTTGTTGAGGGTAATACAATCTAACCATTCTATTACACTTAACCAAGATAAATTAAGGATCCCACCACTAGGGAGATGGAGATCCTCTGACTTCTAGAGTGGTAGGCCTTATCAACATCTAGCAGACTAAGTTTAAGATCCCTAATAGACACATATTATGATGATAGTTCAACAAGATCAAGAGAAAGTGGTATGAAAAACATCCTCTGATAGAGAATATGAGGAAGAGAAAGAGCTACAAGAGATTTCAGCTTCTACATAGGAATAAGAAGAACAAACTCCTCTAGTTCAAGCATCTACTGTTAAACTAAGGAGAGTTAAATAAGAATTAGTATAAAAGCTACCATGAGAAAAGGATAACATAGTAGGGAAGAGGTGGAGATCATTTTCGTAGAAAATTATATTAAGGAAGAGATGGCACCTATTATGGTGGATTCAACATCCTTAATAGTTAGTATGACTCTTCCCCCTCTTACCCAATAGTTGACTACTCTACAAACTAAGAAAATAACACTATGTTATCAAAAGAAACAAAGGGAAGTGATACCTCATAACCAATTTAAGGATTTAACTGAGGAGAGGCACAACTTTTAGTTGAATATGATCTAATTAAAGAGGTAGATGATGAAGATCTATAATAATACAAGGTATTGAGTTTTTAAGGACTAAAATTAAAGGTACCCCTTAATAGTGATCAATTTGGTAAGGGTGCTCTCTTCGACACTCCCCTAGGTACTTGTTCTCAAATTTCATTACTGGTTGATTCTACTATGTCTTTTCTAGTTATTTCTACTTTCATTCATATGAAATCACTCTCTATTGGTCTTCTTTTCATTTCTTTAACCTTTACTCTAATTGCCACTTATGTTTCTTCAACCATTGCATCTACAGTCTCCACTCCTTCAGTCTCAATCCCTTTAACCATTTTTCCTTCCATCCCAGCCATGTTTACTCCCACTCTTGTAGTCTCCACCTCTTCCACCATAGCCATAAACCAACCCATCACCCAAGTGATTTCCTCCTCTACCCAATTGGGTTCACCACTGCCTTCTTTGGGACTAGTTCAAACCATAGTAGTAGTAGTAAAAACTAAAATGACCTCAAAAAAGAAACATGTCTATGTTTTCCACCCCATGCCACAATTTGGGAACATAGAGTTATCTACGATAATTTATACCTCAATTCCCAAACACTTCACTAATCCTAAACCTAAGCCTAAGGAGCATGCACAAATAGAAGCCTAACCAATAGATTTGTCAAATCTCACTCTTCTAGATTGGCCCAAAGAGTTAGGAGCCTCGGCTTCTAAGGAACCCAATCTAAAGATCACTACACTTCCCTCTATAAGCTCACTTTTGAAAAAAACCAAAACTTCAATGTAGAGGGTCAAAAAAAAATTGATGATAGAAATGGAAGGGGTTTAATTTTGGAGGAAAGAGAAGAAATTTACTCTCTTTCAAAGTGGTGGGGTAGGAAGAAGGGTCAGTCCCCATACATTGAGGACCTCAAGTCCTATATGGAGACCCATGCCAAAGTATTGTTATCCATCCATGAGAGAATAGAGATGGCTACAAAATAACTAGAAGAAGCATTAGAAACTCTTAGGGAGAAGCATCAGATGATACGAGTTCCCTCTAGTATAGAGTAAGATGTACAGATTATGGCATTAAGGTTATATGAAATTTTAGATACAATTCATTCTTTGATATTCCAATTGGCTCTACATGTAAATTCAATAAAAATTTTGTTTAAGCTTTTTAAATAAGATGAAAATAAATTAAATTTATTGGTATTTTACACTCCTAAGAAGGCATTCAACCACTTATATCTAATTACCCCTTTAGAGGTAGCTAATTTATTGAATTTATCTATCATCAGAACTCAAGAGGCTTAAGATTGGTTGAATACTTCTTAAGTTTTAGTGAATAAATTTATAGAATAATAAAAGTGAGAAACACAAATTTTAGATGAATTTGAATTAATAGGAGATCAAGATAACATGGGTAAGTTGGTATCTCAAACCATTTTTTATCAAATGATTCAACAAGTTTCACATAGTTTCAAATAGAATATATAAATACTAAGCTTGGAGTACATTAAAGTAAAGCTGAGTACAATAATAAAGAAGGCAACAAAAGTAGAGGTATTATAGAAGCCACCAAGATAGAGGATGCAAGGCTCAAGTAATGAATAAGCAAGTTAACTAGACCTCATCTCTATGATATGAACTTAATTTTCATGCAACATGCTAAAGCATATAAACATTACCAAGATTTGGACACAAAGAAGAAATTAGTATCATCTCCACTTACCAATTATACTCCTCAGACCCCATCTACAGTTTTAGTTACAACACTATCATCAACTTCAATACCTCCTAGATTAATAATTACATCAATTATAACTCATAGTTTAGATATAATTATAACTCTAGTCCAAGGTATGATTGCATCCCCAAAAACAACTCTAGTTACCATATTTGTTACAACAAGCTCAACTACAGTTACTAGCATAGCTCCAATTACAACTATAATTCCAACAACTCCAAAAAGTGTTGAGTAGGAGTTGATTTAGCCTAAGTCAAAGGCTATTTTTTGTATAATTTTGCATGTGATGATTATAAATAAATATTTAAGTTTTATTACACCCATATTGTAATTAAATTAAAAAAAATATATAACATACACACATTGCATGCCTTAGGATTATCTATAAGTTATAACATGTAACTAGGACTTATGATATATTCATTCATGATGTAATGAAATTTTTTTATACTTGGAGGATGAGGCGACCCCTTCCCCAAGTCCTTTATATACATGTAGAACCCTCTTTTTAAAGGTTCAAATTTTTGGATCAATATACAAGAAAATATCAAAAGATTTATTGTCAGGAAACTATGTTTTTAATTTTTTATTTATTCTTTATTCTTCCTTTTCTATGTTAATGAAATTTAAGTTTCTTTATCTATATCAATCAATAATTCTGAAGTTTGCTAATGCTACAGATGAATCAATTTGTTTCAATTAATGAATATTGATCTAACATGTGAAAAAATAATTAAGGATAGGTAGGTTTTATTGGTTTAAGTAGTTAGTACAAGTTGAATTGATAATCTAAGATATGCAGACATATCTCTTTTGGTATAGTCATCTAGGCATAATCTATAAATAATCTACACAATTTTTTGGTCCTAACTATAATCTCTTAGATAAGGGTGTGCAATAGTAGCCCAAAGGAGAGAAACTTTCAATTGAGATGATTGAGTATCCTATACTTTTTTTCCCATACTACTAATGGTTCTTGTTCATGAGTTTGCAATAGCTACAAATGGAAAACACTGGTCTTGGAGATACTTGTCCACCAAAGAAATAGTCTTAAAATTGACCTTTTAGGAACATAAAGCCTTTTTTTTTGCTTTACACTTCTTTCCCCTTTTTGATTTTCTTTGAGATATACCCACCTTAGAATAATTATTTATCCATCCAACTCACCTAGTGATTATTTTCTATTAGATTCTATGCTTTTGTCTACAAAACTTGGTTAAATAACCCATAAACTCAACTTGTTATTTCATCACCTAGTTTTTTTAACTACATACCTATAACTTGTACCCCAAATTGGAACCTTGTTCCATAGAGATCCTAACATGTTAGAGACTAACTCATTTAATCTTCTATAGTGTGTATAAAACCCATATCAATATATGAAAATTTTGACACTAGGAGGGCACACTTATGTGTTTTCTCAATAATAGAGATTAGTCACTACATAGAGTTGCACTAGGGACACCTAGGAGATTAACAAGGTCAAGGGCCAAAGCTAGCCTTTTGGTTTTTCCATTTTCAAATCCTAGGAGGACTATATCAATACTTGTCAATCCAGATATACACTAAGATAAAACACCTTTCCATTATAAGAAACATCCCACTTATCAATCTTCCTATGTCTCAACCTTGGTTAGTTAGATCTACCATTTCCATCCTCAGGGACCAACATGATCTACCAAGAAATTTGGAAAATTATTTTCCTACCTTTTCCCCCTTAAACAGGAGGATGATATAAGAACACATCAAATATGTCAAGGCTACCCTAAGATTAATGAATGTCACCCATGAGGATGTTGCATGTAGGCTTTTCCCATTTATGCTACAAGATTCTTCTTATGATTAGTGTCTCAATTTATAGGAAAATTCTATTACTTCATGGAATGAGTGTCAAAATATATTTCTTACATAATTTGGGAAAGTGACTAATCTAAGTCTAGTGTATCAGCATTTCACTAGCATGAATAGGGAACCTAACAAGCCAATCTATGCCTTCAATGCAATATTGTAGAAGATGTACACTCAATTAAATATTGCATATAAGTTAGACATGGATTTTATGCTTGAGATATACAAGAATTCTCTACATACCATTACTATAGTGTTCTTATGAAGAGATACTACCACTAATACTTTAACTTTGGCATTCTAGAAAACTATTAATATCGATAATCATCTCAATCTACAGCTCAATCTTCAAAATTCAAGAGTATAAACATTCAACAATGGACTTCCATCTTTGAATATAATTCTACATGCTAATTATAATGCCCTTGCATTCAAATAGAATTAGTTGTACACTTTGCCTCCCATGACACAAAAAATAACAAATCAGAATTATGGATTCCTTAATATTCAAACATAAAGGAATGGCCATTAGTATAACCAATAGAACCAACATCAAGCTCACATAAAAGTAGCAGTCACTTAGGGTTTTTAATCTACCAAATCTAAATTTAACTCTTTACAAACTAGGATCTAAAAGTTGAGTAATGATTTATTAAATATGTAAAAAGGAATGGGTAACACCACTAATCAGAATTATAATTCTATATTTCTGAAATACAACATGCCTTTCAACAAGACCACCAATAATATAGAATAACAATAGTCTAATAAACTAACAAAAATCAATATCATGGAGGCAACTTTGCCCAATTGGTGTAGGGTTCACAACACATCACAACATGGGGAATTGTACTATATAGAGTTATGTGCATCCTTTAAAAAAATTTAGAGTGAAATGATTAGACAAGATGAAATGATGAATCCCCCAAATTTCCTTCACAAATCTAGCCCTTAAAATTTAGATATGGTCTTTGAAACCTATAAGTCTCCCTTCCCCAATGAAGATGACAATGTTCTATAAGATAATTATAATGAGGTACAAACATTCCATGAATTCAATAAGAACAATTATAATCTAAAGAATAGACATCCTCTCACCACTTCTAGTCCCAATAATACAATTATTCCTCTAAATCCCAAAGTTGATAATAATTCTCCTCCCCCAAAAGGGAATGATCAGCCTTAGCATTGAGAGGAATGGAATAAAGGAAGATACAACATTGTTGAAGACATGAATAAAATTAAGGCCAATATTAATCTTCATGAACTAGCACATATCATAGAGTAGAAGAAGCTCCTTTATAAGTCTATCATAGGTAATCCAATTGTAGAAATTCAAAAATAGCCAACATAAATTTTATATACAAAAGCAAACCTAAGGTTCCCCATTTCTTGTTGACCATTCAGGAGTTTGGAAAGAACATACATACTTGTTTGGTAGATTTTGGAGATTCAGTAATAGTAATGCCAAATTTAATTTTCCAAAAGCTTGGTTTGACCCCAAGTCCATCCAAAAGGACTGTGTCAAGGCTAGATAATATATAGTGCCTATTTTGGGAGAACTTGATGATGTAAGAATTTAGGTTACTTCATAACCTTGAGTACAAATGACTATTGACATATTAGTAGTAGATATTCCATAAGGATATGGATTATTATGGAGCAAATATTGGTCAAAGATGTTAAATTGATATCTTTCCATAAGCATCTCTCATATTTAGCTACCCTAAAGAGGTATTGCTAGCCAAATCAAAATCGATCAAGAGCTAAGGATAAAGATCCTATCACAGATTATTACACCACCAATGAAGAAGTAAGTTATAAGTCTCCTAGTTTTAGAATTTATACATTTGCTATTAGGCATGATACGCAGGGATAAATTTAGGACCCTTCCCAATTATGGACCCTCCATTTTGAAATAATAAGATCCAAACAAGGATCAAGTGTTGGTATTGAGTTAGTCAATCCATAAGGAAATAAATTTTTATAAGAATATAGGCTCCAATTCTTATGTACCAATAATAGAGTAGAGTATGAGGCCCTGATTTTGGCATTATAGTTTGCACTCAAGAACAAGTCAAGGAACTACTAGTATATAAAGACTCTGAACCTGTCCTCAACCAAGTAAAAATTAAATATGAATGCAAATTATCATATATAAATAAGTAAAAACATATATCATAGGATTTAATTAACTCATTTGAGGCTTTCAACATAGTGTTCATTCTAAGAGAACAAAAAACCAAGTTTTTGATTCACTAACCACTTTCACAGAAAATTTGGCACCCTTACAAGAGTCAAAAGTGCAAAAGTTATTGATTTAATTGGTACCTTGTCCTTTAGTACCAGACAATGTTAAAAAAATTCAAGTGCTCAATGATGATCAATAGATCATTTAGTTTTTGACAAATTTAAGATAGTTTGAGTCTCACATAATTGATGATGAAGAAAGAAGTCATAGGTACCATGAATAATTGGATGAAGAGGATGTTATCTAGCTAAAGGAGAATTATCTCCCATTAGGGATGGTCACTTTGTAAAGAACCTTTGATATGGATCCTTAAACATAATTATAAAGGTAACTCAAGGTTAATGAATCCAAATTCAACTCAAAAAATTTAGGTGATGAGAAGAATGCATACCTCATTAATATTGGCTTAATATAAACACTAGATGAAAGGAAAAAGTTCAAGGATCTGATTATCATGTATAAATATGTAATCACATGGAACTATGAATATTTAAGGATATTTAATCCTAAATTCATCACCTATATATTTCCATTCAACCCTAATCATAAACCATTTAGACAAAGGCAAAGGCTGGTTAATCCTATCTTGGAACCATTGATCCATAAGGAAGTAAAGAAGATATTAAGTGTTAGGATAATTTTTCCTATCAATAAATCAACTTAGATGGCCAATATAGTTTTGGTTAGTAAAAAGAGAAGCAAAATTAGACTATGTGTCAACTTTAAAACTTGATTAAAGCTTATGATAAAGATAATTACCCTTTACCCTCCCTAGATGAGGTAATATAAACTATGAGTGGGTCTAAAATGATGTCTTTCTAAGATTATTTTTTAGGATATAACCAAGTACTAATTAAATAAAAGGATAGGATGAAAATGGAATTTACTAAAAAATGGAAAACATATGCATACAAGAGAATGCCATTTGGGCCGCTCAACACTAGAGTTACTTTTCAAAGAGTGGTGGATCATGCATTATAAGGATTGATAGGCAAATTCATAATTATATAGATGCACGATATCACTATTTTCTCTATAAATAAATTTGATCATATTGACCATCTTTAGTCTATTTTTGAAAGGTGTAAGAAGTTTTGTATATATCACTAAACACCAAGAAGAGTATATTTGTAATTATTGAAGGAAAGCTTTTGGACCATAATATTAATAAACATGGGATCACCACTGACCCAAAAAATATTTATGGGATTTTAAATTTAATGTTCCCAAATAATAAAACAGAGCTCAAGTCCTTTGGGAAGATTAATTTCATACAAAAATTTATATTAGCATTTGTAGAGATTATCAGGCCCCTAGATGTAATGCTCAAGTAGGATTCTAAAGTGAAATGGAAACCTAAAGATAATAAGTCTTTCCAATACATAAATAAATATATTTCATAGGCACCAGTGTTGATAAGTTTAAATTTCACAAAAGACGTTTTCTTGTACTCATTTACTTAAGAACATACTATTATTATCACAATTATGCAAAAAATGGAAGAAAACAAACACCATATCACTTTCATGAGAACTAACTTGAAAGATGAAATTATTATATATTCCCTAATTGACAAGTAGATCATTGATCTTATCAAAGTAGTTAATAAATTTAGGCACTACATCCTCTAGAACAAGACCATCACCATAGTATTAAATCCTATTATCAAGCTTATGCTGGGATAGAACAAATTGGGAAAGAATAAATGAAAATGGATGGTGATTAACATTAAAATTAAACATACTAGGATCATTAGAGGATAGTTCATTATTTATTTGATGATTGAACTAGACTAGTGCATCACCATAGAAGAGGTCTACCAAACATAAGTTTCCCAAGAGGATTGGTATTCAGTTCTTACTCACTAGAACATGCCCCAAGTAACTCAAGAGAGAGGAAAAAGATCCTTAAGGCTAAAATTTACTCATTATATGATCAAAAAAGGCATACTCTACAATAAAAACTATGAAGGCATCTATTTAATATGTGTGTCATGTGAAGAAGCTCAAGAGATCCTATAAAATCAGCATCAAAATATTGGCAGTGACCATCCATCTGTAAATACTACAACCCATAAAATACTCAAAATGGGTTATTATTGGCTAATGGTATTTAAAAATGATCACTTACACATGAGTACATGAAATGAATGCTAGGTCTTGGTAAAAATAAAGGTACATGTAGTTATGCCTCTACAACCTATGATTAAAGGTAATTCATTCACCCAATGGGGCTTGGATTTCATTGGTGTTATAAACCCAAATTATTTAGTTGGGCATAAGTTTGTTCTCATATATATATATATATATATATATATATATATATATATATATATATATATATATATATATATATATATATATATATATATTATTGCATTAGATGGACTAAGGAAATTGCCACCAAGAAATCAAGATCCCAAGATGTGATAATTTTCCTTAAAGACATATTATAACTAGGTTCAACACACCTATTTCTTTGGTTTTTGACAATGGACCAGAAATTTAATCAACTAAGTTTACCAAATGGGCCCATGATAATCAGATTATAATTTGATCATCCTCAAATCACTACCTATAAGGGAATATATTGGTTGAGTAGATCAACAAGAACCTCATAGATGTTATCAAGAAGTTAGCCATAGATAAGCCTAGGGAGTGGCATATCTTGCTGAAATATGTACTTTAGGTAGACCAAACTTGGTATAAGTAGGCCTTTAAAGCCTCATCATATATGTTGGTTTATGGGAAATATCTAATTATCCCAATCATTCTAAATCTTCTAACATATCAATTTATGCAAGAATACATGGAGGCCAATTGCAAGATAGATTCTAGATTGTTGGATATCATTAAAATGGAAGACTCAAGGAATGAAGCATTATAAAACTTCAGAAAACATCAAGATGTGGTTAAGAGATGGTTTTATAAGAGATTAAAATTTAAAGCATTCAATATTTTTGACCTGGTGTTGTTATGGAACAAATTACATGAGAAAAAATGAATGCATGACAATTTTACCCTACTACAAATAGGATTTTATTAGATCTCTAATATCTTGGGTAATAATACATTCCATTTGAAAGATCTTCAAGGTAATTATTTGACATATCTAGTTAATGTATAGTTTTTGAAGCATTACTTCATGGCTACCCCATCTAGAGAGGTATCTAAGTAATAGTGGATGTTCTGGTAAAGGTAGGAGTAGGTTATATTTTCTCTATCAGTTAGCTTCCTAATTTTAGTCATTTATTTTCATTAAAATATTTCATGCTTTTTAGATTAGCTACTTTTCCTTTCAATAGTTTTCTTTTCTTAGTCTAGAGTGTTTTTTTTAGGTAGTTTTCTTGCTTTCTAGGATAACTTTCCCTTGATTTTATGGTAATATTGTTGATCAATCATAGTATAATCAAACAATAGTTGGGTGTTTTAAATCTAACTTAAATCAATGGGTGTTACATCTTGTAGTACATAATTATTAATCTAGGTAAGCAATAAGAGAGTTAGCCATGACTATATCACAAAGCTAATGATTTAACCAAGTATGTAAAAGCTACTCCCATAGTTCTCTATAAATTTATAAATCTCTCATTATCCCCTTGGGATAGATGTACATAAAATGATAATACTTATTTGAGGTAATAACCATTAGCATGGGTAAAATTTGACAAGGATATTTTTATTAACCAAATTTTACTAGGACTAGCTCATGGTGGTCACCTTATTCCCTCTTTATTTTAGAAAATTAAAAAAAAAAATGGATAAAAGAAGAACAAAAAGTATAATCCAAAAGGTCCAAAATAAAATCAAAGAGGATTATAAGCCTACATGATGAAATAATATCAAAGTATCATGCATCATGGAAAATATGAAGGAGAGAAAAGGTGATCAAAAGTATCTTTGCTAGGGATATAAAAGCCTAGATGGAAGTGGAGCAATTCCCAAGCTCTCCAATGTATATACACCTAATGCCCAATTATATTGAAACCTAAAACTCACCTCATGTCTTTGCTTAAAACCCTCTAACAAGAAATAAATAATATCACTTTCCCACACATAGATCTAAGATATAAGTGAAGTTAGTATGTTGCATGGAATTATTAAGAGACTCTTTTTCATTTATGATTTATTCATTTTTTTATTATGTTTCATGGTTGGTGTTGATATTGTAAAATAAGAGATTCTAGGTTCCTAAATACTCAATATTATTCTCCCCTATGAGTCACCATTTATTATATTAAACACACTCCACCTTGAATTTTTTATTTGAAAAGTGGGAACCTCCTTTTGTTTTTAGAGGACGTATTTATTATTTGTGTGTGTGTTTGGGATGGTTCTTATTATCTATATAAACTTCATATTTTGGAAATTGAATCATGTTTTGGTACACCTATTTTATATTTTAAAGGACTTATTGAAACTAATGTATTAATGGAAATTTGGGAAGAGTTGTTATGCATAATAGGTATTTAGTTTGGATTATTCAAATTATTTTATTTAGAGTTACATATCCAGGTTAATTTACTCAAAATATTTTTATTAAAAAAATTGGATACTTTTGGTCTTCAAAAACTATTTGTTTAGGAACTTTATTTTGAATTTATTTTTGGTCAGTAAATTGGTCTTTAGTAACTTAGTCTTCGATAACTTTTCTTCAGATCATCTATTCCAATCAAAAACTTTTATTCAGATACTTTATCTTCTACACTTTTTAGTTGGTAACTTTTGGTCTTCAAAACCTTTGGTATTTAGAAGGATTTTTTTCCTTTGATACTTTCTCTTTGATAGCTTTCATTTGAAGGGTTTTCATTTGGGAACTTTCTCTATGATAGCTTCTTATTGAATGACTATCTCTATGAAGAGTACTTAGTCTTTGGGAACTATTCCTTTGCTATATTTTGGATAAATCCCTCTAAAGATAATTTTCTCTTCAGGGTCCATGCAAAATGTTGGTCTCACCATATCATACTATTATTCCTAAAGGCAAAGCTCAATCCCTGTGACTAAACCATATAGTGACAAGTGTCAAAAAAATAATATCATGGTACCCCAGATGAGAAAGCATCCTATGTTTCATGCCCACTAGGACTAGGTGGTCAAGTGTTAATTGAATGAGGATGATGATCTCATAGACATTGGCAATTAATGGAACACAAACTAGAATGAATGAATAAATTTATAACATAAAACCCTCAACTGAGTTCACCTCACTTTATTTTTAAGATATTAAGTACACATAACCTTCTACAATCTCAAAATCCCTATTTATGTCCAAAATGATTTGTAACTCACATAATTAAATTTCTAGAGCACCATTTTATAAACCTTGAATCACAACAGCATCCATAAACAATAATGGAATCTTTATCTAGGGCATATAAGAGAAAATCAGCACCATCTAAGTTCTCCATCAAGGACTCCATTGAATACTTAGACATAGTTTTTGCTACAAATATGTTTGACGACCTCCATGCCAATTACTTAGATCTATGGGAGGTCATAGAGAATGTTGATCCATTCACATTGGAGGATGATATCTCAGCTAAGGAGAAATAATTTATAGCTAACCTACTTCCATTCAAATGACAAACACTTTATTATTTAGTCACCAAATTAGAAGTCATGCCTTGCTTCAGCTTGCTACGATGCATGTTATTTGACGGTAGAATTACATATGGTAGCTATATGTACTATGTTGACAATGACATAGTTGTTGCATACATATCTAGAGATGCATTCATGAGGTATTTAAGTATCCCTATTCTAGACATTACATTCAATTTACACACTTTATTCACTTAGAATAAAAACAAAAATGTGGAGAAAGAATTAAGGAAGTGGATTCTCCTAGGTGAGACTTTCACTATCACCAAAAATCCCCTCCCTATCACCTAATTCAATATGGGAATTTGTATAGGCACAACATTATTGAACAAATGTTTTGGTCACTTGAACATCCATTTATTGCATCTAGAATGGCTACCCATGTTGGACCTACTCATTACTTTAGAGTGCATGTATGCATTGGAAGAGGTCATTAGTGCCTGCCTACATAAAAAAATTTACACAAGGACAAGAGGCCCTAAGTGGTAAATTTATATACTATGTCATACCTTTTAAGTGTAGTCATGGGAATCATTTATAGGCATAATGGGGTTTTATGGAGTCCTAACCCCAATTTTATCAATAGCATAATATGTGAATTTTATTCTTTCATTCATAAATATGCATATGTAAGTAACATTGTCAAAATTTTATAGGACCTATATCCTCAAGTTTGGATGGCCATTCATGGCCACCCTCTAGCTAGGATTTCAAGTAGCATTACTAAAACACTAGTGAATTTGGGTAACTATTGTCTCTACCCTAATTATAAAAGCATCATGGTTGTTGGGCATAAGTTAGACCCTCTTTATATCCCCAGGTTTTTCCCTGACAAAGCTTTTGAATAGGAAATTGCCTTCTAAATATGGAATGGTAAAGATGAATATTTGACAAAGAACAAGAAAGGTGCTTTCCACACCTCCCACATCACTATTAGGAGGATGCATTATACATTCAAGAGACATTTTAGGGAAGTTAGGAATGTAAGGAAGGCTTGTGCTTGGCTACTCTACCCCATATAGATTTATAAACCCCATGGGAGAGTAGAGCAAAATATTCATAGCCTTAGCATCCCATATAAACATGAGTCGTCTGACCATGACTTTTTGTTCCATAATTCCAAAGATGATGAGGAAGTAAAATAAAGGGTTGTGACTAAATTATTAAGTGAAGACTTGTTGAGGGTAATACAAGTTAACCCTCCCTTACACTCATTTAATCTAAATTCAATTTCCCACCACTAAGGGGATGAATATCCTCTAACCTCTAGAGTGGCAGGCCTTACCAATAGCGATCAGATCAAGGTCAATATCCCTAATATCTACCTATATGGATAAATCAATAATATCGAGATCAATTGGTATGGGAAACCTTAGATACTAGATAACATGATGAAGATAAATAACTAGAAGAGATACTAGCTTCTACATAGGAAGAAGAAGAAAAGACTCCTCCAATCCAAGGATCTACTATTAAACTAAGGGGAGTTAAACAAGAATTAACAGATGATCTAACATAAGAAAAGGATAATACAAGTAAGGAAGAGGTGGAGATAATTTTCTTAGAATCTTATGATAAGGAAGAGATGGCACCTATTATGGTGGCTTCAACAACCCTAACATCTATTATGACTCTTCTTCCTCTTACCAAATAGGTGACTACTCCACAAGCTAAAAAAATAACACTATGCTATCAAAGGAAACCAATGGGGGAGAGACCTCAACCCCCATCTATGGAGGTAATTATAAGAGAGGCACAACCTTCAGTTGAAGTTGAGATAAGTCTAAAGGTGGATGAGGAAGAAATACAATAAGCCAAGGTCTTGAGCTTACAAGGACTAAAATCAAAGTCAACCCTTAGTAGTGATCAATCCGATAAGGGGGCTCTCTTCACTACTCCCCTAGGAATTTATTCTCTAATGTCATTAATGGTTAATTATACTATGCCTTTTCTAGTTTTTTATACTTTCATTCTTGTGAAATCACTCTCTATTGGTCTTCTTTTTATTTCTCTAAACTCTACTCCTTTACTTGTCACTTCTGCTTCTTCAACCTTACCCCTATAATCTCCACTCCTTCAGTCTCCATCCATTAAACCATTTTTATTTCCATCCCCACCACATGTACTCCCACTCTTATAGTCTCCACCTCTGCCACCATAGCCATAAATCAACCCATCACTCAAGTGACTACCTCTTATACCCAATCAGGTTCATCACTACCTTCTTTGGGACTAGTTCAAACCATAGTAGTAGTAACAAATAAAAGGGCCCCAAAAAGGTAACTTATCTATGTTGTCCACTCCATTCCATAATTTAATAATATATATTGATCCAAGATAATTTTTCCTTCAATGCCTAAACCCTTCACTAATCCCAAACCTGAGCTTGAGGAGCATGTATAAATTGAATCCTAATGATTATATCCATCAAAGATCACTCTTACATACTAGTCCAAGGACTTAGGAGCCTTAGATCTTAGGAGGCCCAATTAGAAGATCATCGATCTTCTCACTATAAGCTCACTTTTTTATAAAGGCACAACCTCAGTGCAGAGGGTTGGGAAAATAAATATTGGGGATAATAGTGGCAAGGGGATAATTTTGGAGGAAAGAGAAGAAATTTAATCTCTTTAAAAGAGGTAAGATAGGAAGAAGCCTTAGTCCCCATACATTGAGGACTTCAAGTGCTATATGGAGACCCATACCAAATTAGTATTAGCCATCCATGAGGGAATGGAGATGGCTAGAAAATAACTAGTTGAAGACTTGGAACCTAATAGGGAGTAGTAATAAGTGATATGAGTTCTCTCTAATATAGAGTATAATGTACATAATTTGGTACTATGGTTGTATGAAATTTTTGATACAATTCATTCTTTGAGAATTCAATTGGATCTACCTTTAAATTCAATAACAAAAATTTGTAAGCTTTTTAGAGAAGATGAAAATAAATTGAATTTCTTGGTATTATACACTCCTAATAAGGAATTCATCCACTTAGATTTGATGACCCCTTTAGATTAAGCTAATGCATTTAATTTAGCTATCATAACTCAAGAGGCCTAGGATTGGATGACTACTTATGAAGCTTTAGTGAATAAATTTATAGAATAGGAAAAGTGAGAAACACAAATTTTTTATGAACTTCAATACAAGAACTTGAGATAACATGAGGAATCTAGTAATTCAGACCATTTTTTATCAGATGATTCAAAAAAAATATATAGTTTAAAATAGATTTTACAAGGATTGATCTTAGAGGGCATTGAAGCAAAGCTAAGCACAACAAGGAAGAATGAAACAAAAGTAGAGGTCTTTTAGGTTAGATTCTGAGCCACCAAAATAGAGCATGCAAGGTTAATGGATGGAAATAACTAGACCTCATCTCCTTGATATGAACTTAATCCATGTATAGCATGTTATAGCATACAAACATTATTCAGAGTTAGATGCAAAGAAGAAAGTAGCATCAGGGCCACCTACTAGTTGTGCTCCTCAGACCCTACCTAAAGTGTTAGTTTAAACACTACCATCAACTTTAAACCCTCCTACATCAACAAATACATCAACTCTTCCTCATATTTTAACTCTAATTACAACTCCATTCTAATAAATGAGTGTGTTCCCAGCCATAGCTCTCGTTACCATGTTTGTAAGAATAAGCTCAACTCCAGTTACTAGCATAGATCCAATTACAACAATAGTTCCAACAACAACTCTAAAAAGTGTTAAGTAGGATTTTTTTTAGCCTAAGTCAAAGGATATTATTTTATACAATTTTTCATGTGATAATTACAAATTAATATTTAAGTTTTGTGTTAGGTTGTGGAGCTAAAAGCTTCAACTATTTGCAGACATGGAGGAGTTGCTGAGTGTCACAGTCACCGGTGTCAGTTAGGCTGACCAACATCGGTAAGGGGTGAACAGAAGGGCAACTGACATCAGCAGGAGTCAGTCGACATCAGTCATCTCTAGTTAGACAGAGACCGATGTCGATCACCTGTGTGTTCCAAAACTATTTGTTGCACGAATAGTTAGTTTATTGAACTGAGTGTTTGCATGTAAAGGATATTTCGAGTCTTGAGCTGCGTGTCTAAATTAAGAGTCTAAGTTATGGTTAAGTTTGGGATCTATTTATAGACACATTGCATGTATTGTAATTATGAGATAAAAAGGAAGGCAAGGAAGATCCTTCCATTGTAAGATCATTTGAGTTACAGGTTGTTGTAAGCTCATAGGAGATCTACATGTGTAAGTAAGGTCTATTGAATTGCAGGTTATTGTAGGTTCATGGGAGATCTACTTGAAGTACTTTAGAGTACTTGTGTACTGGTAGGGTTATTACTAACTGGTTGGAGGTGAACACCAATTCTGTGTGTGAGTTGTGTGTTGGGACCATTTTTGGTAGGAGAGTGAACTCTTGATTGAGAATTACTAGGAGCCCTTGAGGTGTGGGAAGCCTCTAAGAGGTGGAAGAAGAAGTGGCATCTTCTTTATTGTATTTTCTTTCTGGATGAGTATTAATACAAGATTGTGTATTGTCTCTCATATTCTGTGCTATTTGTGAATTCTAGTTACTTGTACTTTTGGTTAATTTTTCATGTTTAATTACTTGTATGTGGTAATCATATTGTGCTCTTTTTGAGGAGCAAGATCCTAACAAGTGGGATCAGAATAGGTGTGTTGTTTTGGATTCCCCATCAATTGGTATCAGAGCTTTTGGTTGGGATACTAATAGGTTGTTTCAGATCTAGTTAGTGTGTGTTGATTACAGGTTACTCACAGGGGTTTCTATTTGAGTGGGAGTAGAGAAATGGTAGAAGAAAGTAAGCTACGAATGGAGAAGTTTAATGGCAAGAACTATCAATTATGGAGGATGCAGATTGAAGATTATCTGTATCGAAAAGATTTGTACTTACCATTGGGTGGGGTTGATTGCAAGCCCCAGGATATGAAGGATGAAGAATGGGAGGTTCTTGATCGGAAGGCTCTGGGATCTATAAGGTTGAGTCTTGCATCGTCTGTGATTTCCAACTTATCATAGGTTAAGACAATGATAGAGTTGATGGAACCTTTGGAAAATTTATATGAAAAACCCTCAGCTTCGAATAAGGTATTTCTTATGAAGCAATTATTTAATTTGCAAATGTTGGAAGGTGGATCTATACATAGTCATCTTAGTGATTTCCATGGTTTCGTAAACCAGTTAAATTTAGTCAATATTGTTTTTGATGATGAAATTAAGGCTCTCTTAATCTTATGCTCATTACCTAAAAGTTGGGAGAATTTGGTAATGGCAGTTAGTAATATTGCATCTGCTTCAAAAATATTAAAAGTGGATGATATTTTGAGTGTAATCTTGAATGAAGAAATTCATAGGAAAAGCACAGGTGAATCATTAGGAAATGCTTTGAGTGTGGAAAGCAGGGGAAGGCAAAGAGAGAAGATCAAGCATGGGAGATCAAGGTCTAAGATAGGTAGGAGATCCAAGTCCAGGTATGGCAGAATAACCTGTTGGAAATGTGGAAAGCAAGGGCATCTAAAGAGAGATTGTAGGTCGGTTGAAGATCAGCATGAAGGACATGAAGAAGAAGCAAATGTTTTAGAGTTCGTTGCACAAGATGCTCTGGTATGTTCCTTGGATAAAGTAGAATCTTGGGTTTTAGATTCTGGTGCCTCTTTTCATGCATCCCCAAATAGGGAATTTTTTCATGAGTATGTCTAGGGAGACTTTGGATAAATTTATTTAGGGGATGGTAAGCCTTGTCAGATGGTTGGCAAAGGGAAAGTGAAGCTGAAATTGCAGACAGGTAACACATGGGTGTTAAAGGAGGTCATGCATGTCCTAGTTCTGGAGCAAAATTTGATTTTTGTAAGAAGTTTGGGTGATGAGGGTTACATAGTAACTCTCACAGTGGACTCTTGGAAGGTTACCAAGGGTGCACTTGCTGTAGCAAGAGGTAAGAAAGTAGGTACGCTTTATCTATCTACTTGTATTATTGATTCTATTTCTGGGTTATCTACATTAGCTGTAGATTCAAAGATGTGGCTTAATAGGCTTGGTCACATGAATAAGAAGGAGATGCATGTTCTTGAGTCAAAGGGTATGCTTGCAAATTTGAAAAGCATGGATCAAGGTTTCTGTAAGCAAAGGAAGAAAGTGACATTTCTTAAGAAATTTGATGTTAGTGACAAGAGCAGGAAAGCATTGGTTTTCAAGGAGAAGGTGACAGATAGAGATCAGCAAAAGGGGCTAAAGAATTTTGAGCAAAGTAAGGTTGATTTGGACAAGGGTTTGATCCAAAAAGAGCTCACAAGTAGAAGTCATTTCTCACAAGAAAAACACAGAGACCGATGTTGGTTAGAAAACCAGCATCAGCATCCAGACAGGGACCAACGTTGGCTATGTGCAGCCTGACATCAGTGACTCAAGACAGATAAACACTGGCATCGATCAGGTGGAACTGATGTTGGTGATGAGGCAATCACATGGAACTGACATCGGTTGGGTGCAGACTGAGATGGGACTGGCATCAGTCACTAAGATGGATTTTGGGCAGACAGCAAGCTGTCAAGGAGTCTCAAGCACCCATATGGAGGACTTAAATGGTAAGTAAGCCTCAAATTTGTCATTTCCCTTCTTTACACTACTTTTTGCTCACTGATGGTCAAGAACTAGGAAGTTATTAAAGAAGTAGAGCCGGTAGATCAAGGAAACAGTGGGAGCTTGGCATGGAAGGAGGAATGTGATTCCTTGGAGGAGAACCAAATGGGAGTTTTTTGGTGGAGTTATCAATTGGAAGAAATCACTGAGAGACGAATGGATGTTCAGGATGAAGAAGAGTTGGAATGGACACGTGAGACGGAAGGCCAGGGTATATGGTCTTGAATAAGTTACAGAACAATGGAGGTTTGACCATTGTGTTTCTCTTTACCAGGTTGGATAATATTAGCTACATTATCCTATTACTATATTTTGTGCTTGTTGTAGGGTTACACTTACAGGGAGTTACTAAACTAAAGGTAAAGCTAGTTCAGAAGTATGTCATGAGGAATCTAGGAGCAACAAGATTCTTTGGCATGAGTGTGTTCTAGGGACATGGAAGGTCACAGGTTGACTTTGTTTTAGGATGATTGTGTGAGATTGGTTAGCACGCCGATGGTTGGACAATTCTATGAATAGTGTCTTGATTCACATAATGAGGTTGAGTACATGTGTACTAAACCTGAGTTTTCCCAAGCAGTGGGAGTTGTCAGAAAGTTAGGAGCCAATCTGGGAAAGAAGCACTGGAGGGCAGTTCAGTGGATTCTCAGGTATTTGAGAGGGACCAGCAACAGGTGCACATGTTATGCAGGGTCAAGTTATTTTCTACATGGGTTTGTAGATGTGGATGTGGCAGGTGATTTGGATGATAGGATGTGCACCATAGGTTTTGTGCTGGTTGGTCTTCAAACATGATCTTGAAGAGGGATACAATGCCAGGAAACAAACTAAATGATGTACAAGTATAGTTGCAGCTATTTATCTCCAAGTGGGAGATTGTTAGGTTATGGAGCTAAAAGCTTCAACTATTTGCAGACATGGAGGAGTTTTTGAATTTCACAGTCACCAGTGTCAGTTATGCTGACCGACGTCGGTCAGGGGCGAATAGAAGGGCAACTGACATCGGCAAGAGTCGGCTGACGTCGGTCATCTCAAGTTAGACAGGGACCAATGTCAGTCATCTGTGTGTTCCAAAACTATTTGTTGCATGAACAATTAGCTTGTTAAACTGAGTGTTTACATGTAAAGGCTATTTTGAGTGTTGAGTTGCGTGTCTAAATTAAGATTCTAAGTTATGGTTAAGTCTGGGATCTATTTATAGACCCATTGTCATGTATTGTAATTATGAGCTAAAAAGGAAGGCAAGGAAGATCCTTCCATTGTAAGATCATTTGAGTTGTAGGTTGTTGCAAGCTCATAGGAGATCTACATGTGTAATTAAGGTCTGTTGAATTATAGGTTGTTGTAGGTTCATGGGAGATCTACTTGAATTACTTTAGAGTACTTGTGTACTGGTAGGGTTATTATTGACTGGTAGGAGGTGAACACCAATTCTGTGTGTGAGTTGTATGTTGGGACCATTTTTGGTAGGAGAGTGAACTCTTGATTGAGAATTACTGGGAGCCCTTGAGGTGTGGGAAGCCTCTGAGAGGTGGAAGAAGTGGCATCTTCTTTATTGTATTTTCTTTCTAGATGAGTATCAATACAAGATTGTGTATTGTCTCTCATATTCTGTGTTATTTGTGAATTCTAGTTACTTGTACTTTTGGTTAATTCCACATGTTTAATTGCTTGTATGTGGTAATCATATTGTGCTCTTTTTGAGGAGCAAGATCCTAACAAGTGGGATTAGAACAAGTGTGTTGTTCTAGATTCCCCATCATTTTGTTACATCCATATCATAATGAAAACAAAAAAAAAATAGCATGCATAGTTTCATGTCTGAGGATTATCTATAAGTTATAACAAGAAACTAATAATTATGATATATTCATTCATGATGTAATGAAATTTTTATATACTTTTAGGATGAGGCAACCCCTTTCCCAAGTTTTTTTTATACATTTAAAACCCTCTTTTCAAAGGGTCAAATTTTTGGATCAATATATAGCAAGAGATCAAAAGATTCATTATCATGTAAATTTGTTTGTTCTTTCTTCTTCCTTATTTATGTTAATTAAATTTAAGTTTCTTTGTCTATATCAATTCAATAAGTTTGAAGTGTGCTAATGTTATGGATGAATCTGATTAATCTTAGATGTGTAATAACAATTGAGGATTGGTAGGTTTCATTAGTTTAATTATCTAGTATAGGTTGAATTGATAATCTAAGATGTGTAGAGGTATCTCTTTTGGTATAGTCATCTAGGTGTGAGCCATAACTACCCTATACAATTTTTTGGTCTAAGATATAATCTCTCAGATAAGGGTGTGCAATAGCAGCCCAAAGGAGAGCAACCTTCAGTTGAGATCATTGAGCATATTATACTTATTTTCCTAGACTAATAATTGTGCTTGTTTATGAGTGTGCAATAGATACAAATGGAAAACATTGGTTTTATAGATACTTATCCACCAAATAAATAGTCTTAGAAGTGATCTTTTAGGAACATAAAGACTTCTTTTTTGTCTTACCCTTTTTTTTACCTTTTTGAGTTTATTTGATATCTACCCACCTTATAATAATTCTCCACCCATCTAACTCACTTATCCACCTATATATATAATTTAATTTGACCATTATTTAGAGAAGAGAATAAGAAGTAAATGTTATTACACATTTGCTTATCCACCATTCTACTTGAGGAGCAAGCTTAGGGTTTCATACTTTGTTTGGAGATATAGATCTTATATTGTGGAGAATTTTTTTGGATGCATTGATAGGTTATGTATCCTAGAGATAATTTTTCCTTGTAATCCTCACATACCATAACAACCTCTTGTGAAGCAACTTGGCTAAGGGAGATATTGAGGCTCGACAGGTTCATCTTCAAAGGTAATTATTATTAACTTTGTTTCTCCTTTGTAAGAGTAGATAAATATGCATTTGTACTTTTATTTTATGCATTAGGATTTTTTATACATTGATATGAGTATATGTCTCTTATGCATGTTTACTTTTATTATTTCTAACCCCCACTTTGTCCCACAAACTTTGGTGAGCACTAGATTAGATTTGCTTTACTTGTTATTAGTTTAGTGAGATATCAAAACATAAGACTCCCTTAGATTTATTGCATGATTGTGATTTATTGGAGACTTTGGAACCCTCCATATCATAGTGTATTATGGTAAGATATCCCCTAATTAGTTCTATCAGATCCCCATCTTTATCATGTTCCCAATTATCTAATCTATCCCCAATCAAAAGTGTATGGTATGACTATCTTCTCTGAGTTAAGATTGATTTATAAACATGATGTATTTTTTATTGCATATATAATGTGCATCCTCATCCATCACATTATATACACCCACTCAATGGGATTATTTATACTTAAACATGACATATACCTCATGTGGTTTAGAGACCTTCTATTTCCTTTGATGATAATGAAATTAAGGATGTTGACTTTGAAATTAATTCTCTATTCATTCAAGCATACCTTGATAAACACCCCATATGTAGTGATACAATTGATAATGGTGAAAGCTTAAATGTTTGCACTATGACATTACTTACACACTTGGATTATACTCATCATGATTTACACCCCTGTACCATATTAGTTAGAGTATTTGATGGGACCTCCCAAAAGGTTATTGGCAAGATTAACTTGCTATTATAGGTTGGTTCTACACATGTGGTTACTAACTTTCCATTTATCCCTTTCATAAACATATTTGATATGTTATTTGGAAGACCTTGGATACATACTCTTCAATCATTACCTTATATAGTGCATGGGTGTGTCAAATACATTCATTCCAATTGGGTAATTACATTTTCCATAATTCCATATGAGAATCCTCTTGAATAAAAATAAACTTATACCCAGACAACTAGTTATCAATCCTACTAAGGCTTATCAACCATAAAAGGATAAGTAACAACAATCCCATTTACTAGTTATCTAGTACTTGAGAGACCATTACATCAAATACATATAATGAATTACACATATTTGAATCCTCTATTACAAACCATGTTTAGATATATAGAACACCTACATATGTTCCTATCACTACTATTTCAAGGAAATAAACAAGTAGTCAATGATGGGTTCCAAAAACCTCTAATCTAGTTACTCTTACTATTATTTCACAACCACATGGTCCTATTTTACATATGTAGAGAATCATCGATACCATAATGACAAATATTACACATATATATGATCCTTACCCATGTACATGGGGTATTCCACAATATTTATAATGAGGAGATATCTATGACCATTAGTTGGATGACATCATAGGATGATCTTTCCTATCTCCAAAAATTCAAAAAAAAACACTATCGATACTTACATGTTCTATTAAATCCTTGGCATCCATATGTTACTTCCATATTGATGGACCACATATTTAATTACTCCTACATACACATATGTGCCACACTTATAAATTAGGTGCGATATAGGCATACACAGATGATACACTCTTATTTCAGATGTTGGGATTTCCCTATACTCATGTCATATGGACATTGGGGGTATCCACTTCTTCAATCTTGATAGACAAAGTTTATATGATTTGATGATCATTCTACACTATCATGTTTGAGTTGACATATGTACTTACACATGCCTATTATCCATGATTATATCTTACACAAGGTACTTCATATGTTATACACTTGACATATTTTTACTAACACATTGGATCCATATGCTACTATGAGATAATTATGCTAGTTGTTTATGCTTTACTTTATGAACTTCCTTCAGTGTCTTATCTTACTTGTTTGAGAATTTGAGTATGTTCCTTTATTTATGGCCCTCATGCTTATGTATGATTTTTTTAACATTTATATCAGTTCACTATTTATGGTATGGACATTTTAATATGTCATTTTTTATATCATGTACATTTTATTAAGTCATGTCCCTTTAATTTTGCAGCATTTTAACATACCCCTTATTTGTGGTTTCTTTCGACCATTGATTGTTGACTTTATTTTAAGTGATCTTATATGTGTGCTTGTTTGCTTGTTAAGATTGTATTGTTACTATCTAGGTGTTACCAAGATATTTATCATGCATCTTAGGCCTATGTGTGATCACATTGATTATATTAACTTAAATGATACATTACATATGCATGTTCCTTCCATATGTTACATGTTTACATTCATAGATTTTATAGTTGTCTTACCCTTTTATGGTGAGGTAACTCTCAGTTCCGTTTTTTTCCTCACCTCAAAGTGGGGCATGCTTAGGAAGTAAGTTCTCTAAACTTGGCATAGTTCTAATATTTAGTGGGGTCATGCTTTGGAATCATGTTCTCCACACTCATTCATTAGTTGGTACTTATATCGATTTATAGATTTAACGGGGGCATGTCATATGGGCATGGATTCCACACAATCACAATTTTTATATTTAGAGGGGGAATTCTTGGGAATCATGTTCTCAACATTTATTTACTATGGTTCTTATCAGTTCATAGATTAAGTAGGGGCATTCTTTGGAAACATGTTCTCCACACATATTCAGTATTTAGCATCTCCAGTTTAAAATGGGGGCATGTTTTAGAAACATATCCTCCACATTGGAACTTATATCAGTTTTCATATTTCTCCATATATATTGGAGGTATGTTTTGGAAGCATGCCCTCCACACTTACACAATTATCTAAATTAGTCAAAACACATAGTTATAAGATTCAGATTCATAGTTGTGATAGAAGTTTATACCTTGGTACCATTTTTATACACAATTTTAGCATGAGAAATATCTAAGGTGAATATGCTATGTAATATGTGCCTAATATTGCAAAATCCAAATGAGTTTTAGATTTCATAAACCATATCATATACTAATACCTCATGTACTTTTACAAACCATATAGATCTAATCTACTATAGTATTTGGTTCACCTTTTGCTATGGTTGAGGTGATCAAATCACTCAATCTTACCAAGTTTTTAGGATGGACTTGATCATCTAGCCTCATTAGGTTATAAGTATCATTGAGTTATAAGGTTGAACTAATATCAACTACCAGGTGATAACTCACTATTATTTCAAAGTTTAGGGCATGTGTTATATATATATATATATATATATATATATATATATATATATATATATATATATATATATATATATATATATATATATATATATATATATATTCTAATCTCAATTTTAAAGTCTTACAATGATACATTTTTTGAAAATAATTTGCTAATAGGTAAGGTAGTTACATAGACACACAAGTGTACTCATAAACCTTACTCTTTCATTTCAATCTATTTTAGGTAATTTTAACCCATATTATATGCACTAATTTTTTATGTAACATATTCTTGGTTTCATTCCAGTCACTAAAAAAATCATTCAAATTAAACCCAAGCAAAGACAAGGTGTGAAAACACACATAAGTACTTATTCATTTCCTTTAAACTAGTATTTTTATTAGTAGATTAAAGGGGGGTAAATGTAGATGATATTTTGTCATTATGTAACACCTTAGTCTTGTACACTTGGAAAACTTATACCTTGGATACTTTTCATAGTTCTACACTCTCTTTGCTTCTTCAAGGCTTGCATTTACTCTATCTTATACCCCTTAGCCTATCTCTCAGTTTGACCAATATTTTATTGATGACATAGACATTTTATCTTGCCTATAATGCTTAAAATGTACTTATCTTACACCTCTACAATTTCTAAGCCTATACCTCTTTTTCTACTCCTTAGACACTAACATCTAGGATAGATAATAACATCGATGTTATTGTACTACCTTGATGCATGTGTCTAATGCCCTAAAGTCATCTAATTTATAAATAAAACATATCCTAATGATTAGCTTAAGTAATTTAATTTGATTTATTACTCAAAAGGGATTGATATAAATACAATATCAATGCTCATTCATTCCTCACTTATAAAAAGACAAAAGAGATCATGGCACTTATTAAATGCACTCTATCAAGAATTCATTTAAATAAATCTTCCATATTTCTAAAATATTTATAGTTACACATATATAGGTTTTAAATACTAAAATAGAAGCCCAAGATCCCAATTTTCCAAGTTTTAAACTAGGTCATTGTTGTACTTGCATTCACACATTGCATGTTTCACACATAAGCCAACATATAGGGGAGAACTATATGAGTCTGAGACCCTCTTTTAGATTATTGGATATGTAAGAAACACACTTTAATAGTGGCATCATTTGGGTTATCTCAATACCATATTCCCACTAACCCATTTTTCCCCAAGGTCACACTGAAGATGGAAAGCCACGGTTTTACCATTTCATAAGGAGTGACTATCCATGACCCAAATTTAAATGCATAAAAATTAAGGTGAGAACAAACCTATAAAAATTTATGTGGTCACATCCTATTTCACCAAATTTTATATAAATAACACTATCATTAGACTCAGATAGTAGTATTGGCGTAACCATCCAGGCTTGGCATAACTATCTAGATAGCCAAAGGCACTAGATCTAAAATCTGGTAACTATTCCATAACTATCTTCCTACATACTTTTAGCCTATTCTAGATCTAAAATTTAATTAGCATTATAATAATATAAGTACTTATATTGTGTGTCATTTATATATCTAGCCTAGTTGTACTTTCCATATTTAAACCATCTCAACATACTAAATCTAGCATATGTTTATATATAAGTTTAGCATTTAATTAGCCTATTATAGATCTGATTATCACCCTTATTCCATTTAATTTATATATTCTTAACCCTAATATACAAAGTGAAAATATAAAACATATTTAATTTTAGGGTTAAACACCTATTACTATCACACTCTCATAGCAAATCTAGGTGTTACCCCAGATTATCATGAATGTTAGATGAAGCAATTACCCTTAAATTTATTCAATTTTTAAGATGTGTTCCTAGATTGGTTAATCATATTTGATAAGTGGTATAAGTTTTTGGATGAAGATGGTGATTAAGGGCATTAGTAGGCCCACAATCATGGTATAGGAGTAGGATAAATGAATATGGAGATGGATATGTGAGAGATGGAGATGGATGAGGTACACAGGTATAAGTAGGTGATGGGGGAGGAGGTGGTGATAGTCAAGGAGGAGTAACCTAGGCACATTCATCATAAGTCACATATCCTTAAGGATGATATTAGGTAGGTCCTTCAATGCCAATGATATTTGTTGAGTATCAAAGATTCATTGATAGTTTACATATAAAGATCTCATCTAAGTGAGGTGAGATTACTAATCTAGAGAGATGGGTAGATGATTTGTAGTTATAAATGATTTTAACTTAGGTCCAAATAGCTATATTATTAGTAAGGATAACTACACATGTGATATATATTTCTAATTTGAGGATGTAGGTATTACAGTTGACCACTATTCAAGTGTATCTCACTCAACATAACACCTGAGTTAGCAATTTACAAGGGTTAATAACATAACATGATACACATATTGATATATTATAGGGATAGGTTACATGATTTCCATTAGTACATGAAAATATGATGAATTTTTAATCATATATAGAGTATAATAATGTATATATGCATACCTTACAAGTGGAATGATGTGCATTTTTAGATGCTAGAATATTTGGATAGTTTGGAAAATAGTTGATGAGGGTCGATGCAAAGATATAGTAATAGAGATATTTATATGGATAAGATGTTTTGGTAATCCATAGGGATACATCATACACAAAGAGTAGTTGCACATTTGGTTTTTATAAGTCCATGGCATCTACACATTTAGTTTATCTACCATTGAGGCCACCATGACCACTAGCTCCAAATAGTGAGAGTAGTATGTGATTTTTATATGATATTATATTATGACACATAGGTGTCCATTATGTATATTGTATCTATCATTTTGATATATTCATAGATAGATTTGATGTGTGTGTTTTATGATGATGATGATTAGATTTGAGCATATTATGGCCTTGTGATGTATATGATGAATTGATGTATTCGTTTTATGTATATTATGATGGTTATCTTGGTGCATCATTGTTTATGAATTAGTTGACATGTGATGGACAGATGATATATTAAATATGATTTGATAGGTGGTTGATATACATTTGATTTTATAGGTTTATTTTAAATGTGTATTAATATATGTCAGGTGATGTATAAATAGGATGTGTTGTAGACACATGATGATTAGCAATGTTATATGTAAATGGATTAATTTATATATTACCTATTTTACTATTATGGATGCATGATTTATTTATGATGCTCAATTTTTATTGACATGATGGATTAAATGAATTAGATGATTATGACTATCTTTCATGGTTTTATATTAATTTTCATAGTGTACATGTTATGATGATTATGTTGATACTCCTACATGTTTTACATGTCAACTTATTCATATGAATGATATGGATGTGATTTCATTGGTTTAGATGATATGGATATGTGATATTGGGAATGTTAGTTAGGGGATGTTAGATTTAGATGATATAGGATGAGGAAAATTAGATTAGATGATTATTGACTATGGATGGGTAGATGGATAATGTTTTGTGATGAAGTCTTGAGCAATGTATAAGTCAAAAATCAATTTTAATGTTACACTAGGCAATATGCACCATGACATTTATGGAGTCATGGTGATGTAGTGCCAAAGTGAATAGAGGGACTTGACACACACAAGATAAAACACAAAATGGGAAACTATCATTCTAAAAGAGGCACCATTGCTTTTGACATGGCCAAGGTCTCATCATGGATTTATGTTCATTTCCCCAAATACATAAAAAGATAAGAAAATAAGACACATTTATAAATAATCTATCAAAAGATATAGATAAAATCATCAAACATATATAATCATAGAGATATGCACAAATTACATACAACACACAAGTATATACAAACATAAAGAATGTTATATATCAAGTATTTATAAAATAGGATAACGGTGATCAACCCATGATTCTTATGTACCCATGTCATTGCTTCTTTGGTCGTAAGTGAAAATGGAGACACCATGACAATGTTTTGAATATTGACAAGAGAACTATAAATGCAAGGATGATGAAGATAGAGAATCATGTATATGACTCAAGGTGGGTAAATTTTAAGATCAATTCTTAAGGATATATATGCATATGGGGACTAGTTAGGTGTAAAAATAAATCCATATGGAGTAACCAAGACATGAAAACTTGACTAGTGATTGTTTGACAGGGGGATATGAGATAAGTGATGGAGGAAAGGAAGGAAATTTCTAAATGACTCTCCAATTGTCTTATTTTATTACTCTTATTTTTTCACCTATTGACTTACTATATTACCTTCTTCCAAGAATTCACTATTGTTTTGCATATTCTTCTCCAAAGGCATGCTATATTTACAACTTTAGGACCAAGGTCAAATAAAGGTCAAGTAGGCATGAAATTAATGGAGCAAATAAATGAGATGGAGAGGGTGCCCCCAAGTACTCAAGGATTTATAAATGAGTCACTTGTAGATTAAGTATTATCATGAGTGATGTTTAAAACTAGTTTTTATCATCATGCTTATCCAAGGTGCCAGAAACCTAGTTTTCATCATTGAATGAAGTTTTTTTAACATTTTCTTATTTTTATAATTTTTTTGGAATAACAATTATTTAAAATAATTTACAAGGATAATATGGTCTTGATTTAGATATACAATGTATTCAAGTGCATGATATTCATCAATTCATCCAATTCTTGGCCTTCTAGAGTGTCTAATTTGTAGGCTCCTATACTAAATTTGGTGACAATGACATATGGTCCAAGACAATTAGGCTTGAACTTTCCATTTTTCTCTCATTCTACATTTGAAGTCATCTAGTTTTCCTTAAGGACTAAGTCACCAATCTCAAACTCATGGGATCAAACTTTTTTATTTTATTAATTATATAGCCTATTCTTATATGATTTCAAATGATTAAGGACATCTAATACTTCTCATACAAAATTTAAAGCTTTTGTAATCATACAAATCTATATGACTCTTCATTTATTAGTCCTTAAAGTGATATGCATAGATAAAGGAGTTATACCTACATTGGCAAGATGGCCTCAATGTTAAATCACACAAGTTAGAGTATAGATAGTGTTATGGTAATCCTATAGTGTTGGATATAACTCCATATGTGAATTACATCCACCATCATTGATAATTTTATTAATAATATTGATAAGGGTTTTATTGGTTGACTCTACTTAACCATTTACTTATGGATAATAAGGTATGGACCACTTGTGTTGGATATGGAATTGATAACAAAGGGACATAACATATTTATCTTAAAGGATTTATCATTATTTAATATGATAACATAAGATATTTCATATTATAAAATGATTTGGTTGAGAAATAACTTTGATATATGCATATTAGTGACATAAGTGAGTGGGATGGCTTCCACCCACTTGGTGAAATAATTTGTGTCTATGATTATTAGATGAGGGAGGGTTAATCTTACCAATGAGGTCTAATCCCAAGTGGAGAAAGGCCATGGACTAGTAATTTATTGAATCTCTTCAGATGGAGCACAAATTATATACCCATGCTTCTAATAGGCCATGCAATTCCTTACATATTGGCATGTATCAATGTCCATGGTAGGCCAATAATATCTTACCCAAAGGAGTTTCTTGGCTAGTGCCATCCTATTAGTATGGGACCCACATATGCCAACATGAACCTCTTTGATTGTTAAAAGAGCTGCATTTGAGTTTAGACATCTTAATAAAGTTCTATCATAGCCTTGCTAATATATCATGCTTTTAAGGATGGTATAATAGGATTTTTTTGGATGAGGGATTTGTGGTAGTGATGGAGATAGTCATAGATTTCTTGGTACCCTAGATGATTGGGATTATCAATTTCATAAACCTACTTATAGGCATAATTATAATGGGATGGTAGTAATATTTGCTCCACGAAGAAGCATTTTTCATGCATATCTAGGGTCATCTCAATCAAATAACTAATAGTAGCAATCACTTCTACATATTTATTGTTTCCTTGTGGTACTTTTTCAAAAACTATTTGATGAAATTGTGCCTTTGAATTGTCAACCATTTATTTATAAGGGATTAATTTATCATCCTCTATCTGAAACTCATTGTTGACATTTTTTATTATCAATTGAGAATCATCGTAAACTTACAAATTCTGAATATTCCATTAACAAACCAACTAAAGCCTCATTATTAGAGATTCATACTCTACAATGTTATTAGTACATCAAAAAGTGAGCTTAAAAACTTTGGGAATGAGGTCACATGATGAGTGATAAGGATAATGTTATTTCTTGATCCATGAGTAGTGAAAGATCCATCAAAATAGAGCTTCTAGGATGGTGATTCTTCTATTATTAGGATGGATTCATCTTAAAATGTTGTGGCCAATAATACTGTATTAGATAAAGGTGCTTCTACTAACTGATCCACCAACACTTTTCCTTTAATTACCTTTATATTAATGTAATAAAGATCAAATTTACTCATAAGAATGATCTATTTATCCATCCTTATGGTAAGGTTTGATTTTGATAGTAGGTATTTGAGAGGATCAATCTTAACAATGAGATTAACTTGAATATTGAACAAGTAGTGCTTGTTTTTTTGTGATACAAAAATGAATACCAAAAAATCCTTCTCAATTAGAGTATAATTTATCTCATATGAAAATAAAGTCCTACTAAGATATTATATAGCATGTTCTTTCCCATGCTCATTGTGTTGAGCTAGGAGGGCTCCTGGGGCAGATTAAGTGGTTGAGATGTATAAATTAATGGTTTTATAAGTATTGGTGATACCAAAACTATAAGCTTAAATAAATATTATTTAATATCTTCAAAAAAAATTGGTATTCTAGACTCTAGTGAAATTATTTCCCTTTCTTTAAGAGATGAGAGAATAGTTGACACTTATCATCTAGTTGTGAAATGAATCAACGGATGGCCTATAATTTTCCTTATAGACTACTGAGTTACTTGAGATTATTTGGTGGAGTCATTTTTTTAATGTATTTGAGTTTATTGAGTTTTTTTAATGATTATGCCTTGATGAGATATAATAAACCCCAAGTTTTTTCTTGATATTACTCTGAATACATAATTATTAGGATTTAGTCTAACTTTGTATTTTCTTAGACATTTAAATATCCTCCAAATAATTGTTAGATGCTCATTCCATGTTTTATACTTACCTAATATGTCATCAACATAATATTAAACTATTTCATGCATCATATTATGCAATATAACTATCATGAATCTAAGATATGTGTAACCAACATTTTTGAGTCCAAAAGGTATGACTTCATAGTAAAATTTTCCCCATGGAGTGGTGAAGATAGTATTATGTTGATCTTATATCATGACATGAATATAATTTTAGAATAAAAATTCATCCATGAGTGATAGAATCTCATATCTAGTAGTGGAATCCATGATTATGTCATTATTAGGTAATGCAAAGTTATCCTTGGGGTAAGCCTTATTACTATCCCTAAAGTCAATGTAAATGTGGATTCCTCCTTAGGGCTTGCCAATAGGTATAGTTTTAGAGATCCAATAAAAATAATTAATTAGACAGATGAAATCTTCTTTTAGTAACTTTTGGATCTCCTCTTTGACTATAAGTACCACCTTTAGATGCATCTTTTAAATTTTTTGTTTAATTAGCTTTACATCTGGATAGACCACTAAGTGGTAAACAACCAAAGATGGGTTGAGACCTAGAATATTAGCATATCACCATAATAATATATCAATGAACTTATTGGGAATATCACTAATTATTTCCTTCTCTTCAAGTGTTAAATTGGCTCCAAGCATCATAATCTTAGGTTTGTCTTCAATGCCAATGTTTATGCCAATAGTTTCTTCAACCAAGGATAGAGACTGATCCTATATTAAGTTTAAGAAGTAATTTGTATTATTCTACTTATTTAAATATGTCTATAAATTCTTCAAAAATTTTATCATATGCCTTATGTTATTTTGGACTAAGAGAATCTTTGTAGAATATTATCAAGGTTTAGTCTAATTCACCACTATTATTTTCAATAAACAAATGATCTATAATTTATTTTGATTACTATGATTATATTTGATTGGGTAATTTTATTTGTTCTCAAAAATATGTTAAATCATCAAAATTGATTTCAAACCCCCATTTGTGATCACCTAACGACATATGATCTTTGATTCCCATAAACTCTACAATGGCTTCATCATTTTGGAAGATATCAAAAGAAGGTTCATTTTTTTATCCCAATCAATAAGGGATGGATAGTAGAGGTCAAGGCTAATGGTTAAAATGGAGGTGTTAGTGAAAAGGTTTATGGAAGCAAGGTCTTCTTAGAGGTCATAAGTGTAACTTGTTTTGACATCTTTATTAGATGAAGACTCCTCAAAAATTGAATAACTATCTAAAATGATATCATAGGGATCACCATCAAGTGGTTTGTATCCCAAACCTTGATTCATCCTATGAAATTTAAGCAATATTTTATCTATAATGCCTTGTTCATGAATTCCTAGTCATTTTCCTTTATAATTAATATTTTAACATGTGATTTGCTTTAGGGTATTATGTGTCTTGGAAAAAAAAGAAAACCCCTCTTCTATCAACCAAGAATCATAAAATATTTCAATTTTCTCTTCTTATAATAGCCATGATTTGGAAAATGGTGTTGGCCCAAACTAATAAGAAATCATATTATCCTCATTCATGGTGTGGGATCCATATATGCAAGGTGAAAAATGGAGATTACCAATATTTAATGGTGTTGGCCCAAACTAATAAGAAATTGTATTATCCCTTGAATTTGATTTTGATGTGAGTGGATGCAAGTGGATTGGAATATATGGATGGAAAGTCATTAAGATGGGCATATTTATTGGGCTCAGGATAATAGGGGGCACTTTTGGCACTATCATAATATAAAATATAATCAAGTCCTTCCATTACTTGGTAGCTCTAAAATAATTTAGAATCACCTGGAATAGTGACTTCTATCCTTGAATGAGGAAATTTCAATCATTTTTAGAGAGTGGAATTAACATCCCACATCTCATGGATCTAAGGATGACCTAAGAGGATATTATAAGGTAATTTAAATTCAATTATGTGGATGAGTGTTTGATGTATAATGGGTCCCACCATGAAAGGAAGGTAGATATTTCTAATTGATTATCTCTCATTATCATCATTAGCCCTTAATATAATAAGTTGGGGTCCAAGTGTTGATTTAGAATACCCAAATTTCTTATTAGATCGATGTTATAGATATTCAGTATTGATATTCCATCTACAAATACTCATGGGATATTGTGATTGGAAATGGACACCTTGATGTAGAGGGGATATTTATGATTAGGGAAAATTGGTGCCAATCTTAGGGATTAAAAATGATTTGTTACGATGATTATAGGTAGCCAATGAGGGCTTGGAACTAGCTTACATAAATTTATGTAGGGAATTTTGAATCATGATGGATATTTTTAAATATATCCCAATGGATAGATGAGGATATGAGAAGGTCCATAATTGATATCTAGGTTGAATTATTCTCAAGTTTTTGAATAATGTCATAGTTTCCTTTAGGATTGAAAGAGGAATTTTTAGATACATTAGCTTTAGGGAGATCCCTTTAAAGTGGGGGGTTAAAAGGCACCCCTAGTACAACAATATTAACACATCAAGTAGTGACAACACAATTATAATATGCCCTTTCACTTTAATTATTAGATGTTGTGAGACTAGATGTTTTTTTGGTGTCTTGGCCCTAATCTTAATAGTGGTTACATAGTGATTATACTAATAGGGTTTTTTAGTGTAGTTAATATGGTTGGAGGAATATAATTTAACTTGGCCTAGGTTGTCACCAAATATTTCACCCTATAGGAGGGTGTTCAAGCATCCTCCATATTTGGGAAACATAGGAATACTTCTATGTATGTGGGTTTACCTACAAGTAAAAGTAGACCTCTATGTTTAAGGGCTAGCTCCCTGAATATACATTGAAATTATTATCACTCACTAAACTAGTTACTTATGGGAAAAGAGATAAAAGTTTGAATTAATTTAAACTAATATAATTTGGTGATACACCAATATTATTTCCATCATACCATCATACCTCTATCACAATTAAATAAGATCTACAAACTAGTTTCCAAGTCCCAAAAGATTATAACATAAGTATTTCAACATAGAGGTGATATACATGGGAAAACATAAGATAAATGAAATAGAGGGTAGATTTCACACTCTAAGGATAATTATACACTTTAAATGAGTCTAACACACTAACTACACTCTATGTGACCTATTAGAATAGAAACTCTTGCATAAACATGAAATGATAAGGCAAACAAAGATAGAAGATTATCACTAACTTCACCATACATCACTTTGCATACTTATAAAAATGTTCATGAAATCAAAACCAGACTTTCATTTATTATTCAAATGTAAAATACAATGTCATTCTAGTATTAATTCACCATACATGGTGTGGTATTAGTCTACAAGATCCAAAATAGCTAGTAATTATAGAATTATAGAGAGAGAGAGAGAGAGGAGAAGAAAATGAAGTCCAAGAGTCACTAAGACATGTTTCATGCTAATAAAATTATTTAAACGTGTAGGAGAGAGTAAAATGGAATAGATAATGTAATTTATACTTAGACAAATGTCCATCAAAACATGAAACTCTCAAAATGTGGTGTAGAACTCCTCAATTGCTTGCTCAAAAAATTTCCTTCATCATTTGGCCTACTTGGAACATCCCATAGTATAATAAGGATATGTGTTATGATTTCACTAATACGGATGGGTTTTATACATTCTCTAACATTCATTAGTTTCATCCCTAATCATCAAGATTCTTTTAGACATGAGATATCACTGTCTATAGTCTAAATAACTTCTCTTTCACTCACCTTGCACACTTATCACCAAAATTTCCTTAAATTTTCCAATATGATCCATAAAAAATAGTGAATGACACTTTAAATAATCCCTCATGGCCTTATATTCCTCATTTAGGCCTTAAAAATCCTCTCACTTGAAGTTCTCACTCTCTCACTAGCTTGTTCACTATGTCAGTTTGGACTGGCTAAGATTAAGGCACTTGTAGAGGACTTAGGAAATTAAATAAGGAAATAAATGAATATGGTGAGTTATTTAAGTCCAAATATATCTCCCAAAGTTGACTAAATCTCTTAAAATATTTCCATACCTAAAAACACCAAAAATAGTCAAGAAAAGCCATTTTCCACCCTATCCATTTAGGTAGCATACAACTCAAGTTGATTGGAAAGAACCCTAGAGAGTTCTCTACAACCTCTAATCATTTCCCAATCCATTTCATGTGATTTTGATGAGTATCCTACTTCATCTTCCCAATCAGGTCTTTAACAAGGGTTTGAGAGGGTTTAGAGTGATTTTGACCTCTAATGATTATTCATAAAAGTTTTACATTGGATTTGAAAAAAATATAAAAAAAATTATTCAATTCCTCCTTCATCATCCCCCAACTCCTCAAAGTCCCATGCAAATTTTCCAAGTAGGTATAGGCTTCCAAATTTTCCTACTCAAGCTCTTATCTTCATTTTTTGTAGGCCTAAAGTGGTTGAGCCAAGAAAAGGATTTGTTATAGTATCTTTTTCACTCAAAGAGTTTAAACATACTTTAAAATCCATTATGAACATTTTATAACTCATTTAAATTCTTCCTTTATGCTAAAAGTGAAATTAGACCCCCAAATGGGCAATAGGCTTAGTCTAAACCTAAACGTATACCTATATACTTATGAATCTAGGACATTCTAGCATGTTTCCAAAATCTATTAGGGTTTACCTATGTTTTTACATGTCTATAACAACCCTTCATATCTTATTTCTATTTTTTATCAAACCTCAACCTTCCTCCTTTTCATGACTAATTTGTAGGATTTCACCATTAGCGAGTACCCTCTATCTAAGACAAAATATAGGGTACATACCCTATTTCCATAGACTAAAGGATGATATGATGGGTTTAATTAAGTGATATATATTATCTGTGAAAAAATTTAACTCTTTATCACATCATTAGACCCTTCAATCCTTCAAAACTTTAAAGATAGACTTATGGAGAATATTGACTATGCAGGGTTTTGATATGTAACTATAGGTTATACTGTTGGAGTCCCTCCTTCCACTATTTATATTTTTTTAATATTATCTTATGATGGAGATAATACTCAATAAGATTTATATAATTCCTACACTTTTTAATCTTTTCTAACTCCTTCATTTTAGACTCCATACTTGGCTTACCAGAGGTGTTGATTGTGTTTTCTTATTTGAAAGAGACACCTATAGGTGTATTTTCATGATTTGACCTTGAATACATGTTTATATGCTTACTTAAAGTCTCTAATGTCATTTTATATTTTTTTAACCTATTCACATCATGTTCATACTATGCCAACATCAATAACACCATCTTTTAGCTCATTGTCAACTACAGTTAGCTACTATTGACTAAGCAAGGGTCCTGTAGGTGAACATTAGACTTAGAATAAGTACCTCATGGTCTATGATCCCATTAGAGGGCTTGGAAGAATTTTTTAACTTTTTAAATGTTCATTTTTATAGTTTTCCATTCTTAAGCTCACACTATGGACTTTTAGGACTCCATAGTCAATTATAGTTGAGTTATCTCAAGGCAAAGCACACCTTTAGGTGTTAATGGGTCAAAATCTTGCATTTAAACCTTTCATGATAACCTTTGAATCATTAATGCATATCTCATTCCAATAAAAACACAATTCATGGATTCATGCTTCTATATTATATCTTTAGTTGTAAGGCCACTTTGGAAGTTTGAATCCTATAGAATACATTAAAAATTATAGTGAACAAATGTCAAAAATGGAGGCTTTCAAAAATCATACTCTTTTAGTCACATACCCACTTTATTTTGAAATTTTATACCCTTATGTATATGCTACAACATGGGTTCATTTATAAAATCATGTAGGCATCATGCAACATTGTTATATGATATCCCCAAAAGTGCTTGGCCTCTATTTTGGTGTTTTAGGGAAACTTGTCCCTAAATTCAAGTCCTTTCACTTGGAATATGATTCTTAACTTTTCTTGCCAGTATAATGATTAAAAAAAGGTTATCATGTAATCTTAAACCTCACACACTTCATGGATGCCTCTTCACATTCTTATGCACCTTTGAGCAACACCTCCAAATCTCTGTGGGGCTACCTGTAGGCATGGATTCCTATATGTAGGTAGTTACTATGAGTTTAGGTAGTATGCATGATATGTGATCATTTAATGAGGTTTAAATTTTATAAAGGTTTCCTAATTAAACCTTCCCACCTTTAATATTTTGAAACAAGTTTCAATACTCCCAACTCAATGCTCTTAGTCTCTTGCAAGGATGCTTTAACGTTATAAATAATGTAGTGAGTGTGGAGATGGGCTATATACATGGAATATGGTTCTAAAACTAGTTTTAAAACCTTATAAAATGTGTCAAAATTAATTATAAAAACTTTTACATGATTAAAACAAATCTAAAACACCCATTTCAACATGATATCCTTCTACAGGCTCCTGTAGGTGTGCATTTACATGGTGGATGATTGTGCATATATGTGAATTGACTATCACAATCCATATTTCATAATTTTAAGGGATATTTCTTGATTTATCATGAAAAAATTATGTGTTAAACCCAATTTTAACTCTTTATAACATCACTATGAACCTCTTTAAGACCTCACATACCTCACTCAACTGACTGTGTATGGAAATGCAAGAAATTTACTATGTGACCCATGTTCTTGACTGTCACTCAATGAATTATATAGGTGTGATAATAATATTGTAAAGAGAGATATTTTCATGACATTAAAACATGAATCACATCATATCATGTTTATTTTAAACCACTATAGAGAAATAATCCTTTTACAAGTGTTAAAACTGACTGCAAATCCACTAGCATACATCAACCTAAAAATTTAATTTTTTGATCCATAAAATCACTTAAAATAATGAAACCAATAATTTTCAACATGATATAATTAATTAAACATACTCTGTGATCAAATTCATCAATTGAGTTGTACAAACTAGCTCAAATAGGAGTACAACCTATAGGGTGTGGGAAATAACAACCAAAAATGGATAGTCAACTTGTTAAGAATGGTTCATAAATTATAGGACACCATTCCTCCAAATAAAAATATGAAAATTATTCTTATATATTTTACTATCCACCACCAATATCTTTTTACTTAAAAGTCCTCCTACCGATCATACTATCCAAAGACATGTTGAGTAGTTATGCTTGATTAATAGAGTGATGGAGAGGTATAATAGTTTTAGCCCAATTTTGTCACTTTAAAATAATTTAAATTATGTAAATTAGTCCAAATAATTTGAATATCCTCTAAAAAAATTTATCCCATGTTCCATTCTTTCCCATAGGTTGTATAACTACAAAAACTCCTCATTTCTCACTTGTTTTCTTGATTTTCAATTAGCACCTGCAAGTTTATGTTAGCACTAAAATTATTGAAAATGAATATAAAATTTAATAACATTAGGGACATTTTTAATGATTTTATAATGCTTATCTACCTAAGAAAACTATACCAATTCATTTAATGACCCATATATGACCCCTAAGTGACTCAAAATGACATAAGGACTAAATTGGACTATGACCAAGGTTAATAAGATATTAAACGACATAAAATGAACTATAACACACCATATGAAATTATAATAGACCTTTATATCAAGTTTTTTAATATATAGGGTTGACTCATTTTGACTTATGGTCAAAATAGTCAACATTATTGGTAATTTTTTAAGGGTGGCATGCTTGTTATGCCACAACCAGTAACCTAATCCTATCCATTGGGCCATGGAGTCACATATACATAGGTTTGACATATAATTTTCCTTTGAAACCACACTAAACACAAAGGAAAGCTAAAAAAATACACACCAAATGAAACAAGTGTGTGTTCAACTAGAACACTTATGAAACATAACTAAAACAAAGACACACACACCTAATCTAATATCTACAAAACCTCACTTTTAAGTTGAAAAATCTGATCATACCTCAAATATATTTCCCCTTGCATATTTTTCACTCCATGAAGGAAATCTAGCATGAGTATCATGTCCATCATCAACCACTTGCATATATGAATGTTTAAGAAGCCTATCACCTTTGGATCTTCTTAGGTCTAAAAGTGAAACTTTTGGAGTCTTCATGAATGTTCTTCATTTCTCTCTATAATTCTTTATTAGAGATACAATCCTCCTAATCATTGTCATATCTGATATGCCTTCCTCAAACTACAAATGGGAATGTATGATAGTTGCCTCAACCTCTCTATCCTTTTGAATAGAATGTACATGATGTTTGAAAACATCACGCTTCTCTTCCCCATGTTCCAAAACCTCTACAAATGATTCTACCTCAAGTGGAGCTTTTTATTGTCCTTGAAACACAACCAAATTTGCCTTGACTCAATTTTCCATGTTTACAATTTCTTAGGCAATAGATTCATCAAGTTGTTTCATGACTATAGACTCTTGATCAGTAAAATTACATTCATATTTATGCTTGATAAAACACTAAAAAACATGCTTGTTATTCTCCTTAGAAATCTTGACATCAAATATTTAATCTCTTGGAGAAAAATTAGTCTTACCCAACTTGTAAATTTTTTTGCATATACCATTAAACCTTTGCCATATTTCATCTTCATTCACAACATGACACTTGTTTCCATGTTTAGTGAGACATTAGACATCAGATATAGACTTATTAAGATGGGTAGTATCATTACCTAATTGATCAAATTATTGATAAATGGCATTGAAATTTTGCCATAGGTCATCTCCTCTTCTTCATGAGTTTCATCATCAAGGATATCTTTATCAATATCAAGCATCAAAGAATTCATTCTTCCCTCCATGGTGATCAATAATATTATTAAATCCATCATCATCATCATCATATACATGAATCAAATAGTTACTCTTGGAAGCTTGTGAAAAGTAATGTTTGACACTCACCTTAGCTCGTTCAAATGGATCTTCATGGATGATATAAGTACCAAGGTTATTTTTCTCAAAGTATGCATAAGGGTCATGTTCATAAGCATATATACCATATTAATCTATAAATAAGTCAGATATGCCTTCAATCTTGGAAGAAGCACCATCATCCACACTAATTTCTTCTCTCTCATTAATCACATAATTCAAGTTAGAGTTTGTTTCAACGTATGTCTCAATATGAAACCTTATAATAGGTTGAGTTATTATGGTCACATTGGCTCCATATATTATCCTAAAGGATAATAAGGATAAATAAACTAAGATTTACCCACCTATCTTTGTTTTAAAGTCTCTTGAAAGACATATTACAAAGTGTATGGAGGTCCACCACAATAATGTATTGGAGGATGGGAAAACTAGGACAGTCATGGAGGAAGACCTTCAATTTTTTAACAACCCTATTATCTTATTAGGTACATCATCTATTTTAATCACTCATTTTATATGGGTTTCATATTTTAGTCCCAACTTATTAGCTACAACTTTGGGCATGACTAAAGTAAAAGCACCACTATCAACTATGCAATTGTGTACTAGTCTATCGCACACTATGAGAGTGAGTTAGAAGGGTAGAGGATTATTATTTCTAGTATATGGTTCAAAAAATGGTATTATGGAAATTTTAAATGACAACATTACCATTATTTTTAATTTAAAATGAAGGACTAGTAGCAATAGTGGATAGCTACTTTTGCAAAAGTTATTTTTGGCCAGGCATGTGAAGGACATCCCACAAAGAGATAGATGGTTTGGCATTAGTCAAATAATCCACTACTTTAAAGTAATTAATACTCACCTTATCTTTAGTCATTTGAGGAAAATAAGTTTTTAAAACTTGAGGATGTGAATTACCTTGAGCAGACCTTCTAATGTTTTGATTTGGTGGAGGTGTAGGCGTGTTTGAGACTACCATAATTGGAAGAGGATTAGATGAACTTGTAGGCATGTTATTGTCACCTCCTAGAGCCTTCCTCTTATACCTTATGTTTTATACAATATAATTCCCTTCATTGAGAACAAAATTGTCTTTTATCAAGAAGTTAGTGTTATTTTCTCCATGAGACTACCAATCCTCATTTGTTTGCATCATGACTTCATCTTCAGCTGATAGGATAGGAGTGAATCCTTTTTGAGTAACCAACTATTTTTCTCCACTTTCATTATCATCCATATATTTTCCTTATTTCAAATATTCTCCTTTTACCAAGTTACTATGTATCAGTACCATCTCTCTTGCATTGGTGGTATAATTAGGGTTGTACACATTGGTAGGCCTATTGAAGTTAGGTTTCCTTTAACCTCTTCCTCTCCCATATTATGTTTTATAGGGATATGAATTTTTATGAGCACCTTTTTTCCTAGTCTGATCTCTTAACATTTGAACTTATGCATATGGATACATAGCATCATCTACCCTTTTAGGAATAACTTTAGGGTTGGGATTAACATTAGGAATTGAATCAATGTTTGGAGTATTATCAAAGGTATTAGGTAGCAAGGGAATAGACACCTTAGGATGAAAATTTCCTGATTTAATGAGGCAATTCTTAAATATAATGGAAATTTCATATGTTTTTAGAAGAGTGAAACCACCCATGGATTGAAGCATCATAAAAATATCAGTACCTATGGCTCTCAAGTATGTAGGGAACACAAAACTAGCATGTGGTATCATGAGAGGAGGTAATCTATACCAAGTCGTTTGAATCCTCTCACTTAATTCATGCATTATTTCCTTAGGACCTCTTTTAATCATATTGAGCTGATGTATAAGAGAGGTATGGTCAATTTCATTTTCAAACCTTGAAGTCAACAATACCCCAAAGTCATCCTATGATTGGATGCATCCATCAAGTAAATTCCTTTACCAATAAAGTGATTTTCCTCTAAGGGACATGGTAAGGAGTATAATGGAAATATTATCTCTAGTGACATTATGAAAACTAAAAAATTTAAAGATACCCCTGATGTGTTCACTAGGTGTAACATGACTCTCACCATTGAATGTGGGTACACTCTTTGTGGCATTAGCAAGAATACCATCATAGGCCTGAAGGTGAATTGGAATTTTAGTATTAAAGGTAGGAAAGTCATGTTAACTAGCCATGTCTTCTTTAAGATCTTCAATTTATTTAATCTCTTCACTTTATTGGCTAGAAAAATCTTCTTGGTCTTAAAGAGGCATATTAGGATGAGGGTATTGAACTTTAAGAGGAAGTTTAGGCTGAATAGGTGGATTGATAAGATTGAGAAATCTACTAAATGATGACCTAGTAAGGACCATGAAGTATGAGATAAAAAATATGATAAAAAAATGGCCTTGAACCAAATTATACCTTAAATGGAGTCACCAAATGTTGAGTAGCACACCAATTTATAGATAATGTTGTCAAGACCAGCATTCACCTTAACAATTTATCTTAAAGACAATGGTAATAATTGTTTTCATAAAATATTGTACCCTGTATGAGTTTGTTTAATCCTTCTCAAAATTTTGGAAACATGGGAATACTTATAGGTATGTGGGTTTACCTATAGGTAGAATTAGACCTCTAGGTTTAAAGGTTAGTTCCCTGGATATACCTTGAAATGCTTATCACCTACTAAACTAGTTACTTATGGTAAAATAGATATAATTTTACATGAAATAAAACTAATATAAGGGGGTTATACACCAATATTATTTACATAATACCATCATACCTCTATCACAATGAAACAAGATCTACAAAATAGCTTCCAAGTCATAAAAGATTCTAACATAAGTTTTTCAACAAAGAGGTGATATGCATGGGACAACATAATATAAATTAAATAGATGTAATATTGCACACTATAAGGATAATTATACACTTTAAATGAGTCTAACACATTATCTACACTCTGTATGACTTGTTATAATAAGAACTCTTGCATAAACATTAAAGGATAAGGCAAAAAAGGATAGAAGATTATCACTAACTTCACCATAGATCACTTTGCACACTTAAAAAAAAATTCATGAAATCAAAGCCAAACTTGAATTTATTTTTAAAATTAAAAATAAAATTTCATTCTAGCAAGGTTTCACCATACATGGTGTGGTGTTAGTCTACTAGAGCCAAAATGACTACTACTTATAGAATTAGAGAGAGAGGAGAAGAGAATGAATTCCAAGAGTCACTAAGAAATTTGTCATGTTAATAAAAGGAGTTAAAAATGTATGAATTATGAAAATATAATATACCATGAAAGTTATACTTGGAAAAATGTCCATCAAAACATGAAACTCTCAAAATATGGTGTAGAACTCCTCAATTGTTTTCTCAAAAAGTTATCTTCATCATTTGGCCTCCTTAGAACATCCCACAAAAGACTAAGGATATATGTGATTATTGAAGTGAGATGGAGGGTGTTTATATAGTATCCAACATGAATTGGTTACATGCCTAATCATCATAATTCTTTTGGACATGATTTATCACTGCCTATAGTCTAAATAACTCCTCTTTCACTCACCTTACACACTTGTCACCAAAATTGCATTCAATTTTCTAATCCAATCCATAAATAGGATTTAATTACACTTTTAAATATCCCTCATGGCCTTATATTACTTAGTAAATCCTTAAAATTCCTCTCACTTGAATTTCTCACTCTCTCACTAGATTGCTCATTATGCTAGTTTAGATTGGCTGAGATGAAGGCACTTGTATAGGTACTTAGGAACTTCAATAAGGAAATAAATTAATATATTTAGTTATTCTAAGTCCCAATATCTCTACCAAAGTGTATTTTATCTCTTTAAATCCTTACATACTTTGACAACACCAAAAATAGTCAATAAAATCCAATTTAAACCTTGTTTATATAGGTAGGGTACAAATCAAGTTGATGGGGAGGAGCCCTAGAGAGTCATATACAACATCCAATAATTTCCCAGTCCATTCCATTCTATTTGGATGCATATCCTCCTTATTATTTGAAATCAGGTCTTTGGCAAGGGTTTGAGAAGGTTTAGAGTGATTTTTACCTCTAATGATTATTTATAAAGGTCTGACATTGGATTTGCAAATACATTCTAAAAAACCAATGTTCAAGGCCTCCTTCATCATCCCCCTACTCCTCATACTCCCATGAAAATTTTCCAAGTAGGTATAAGCTTCCAAATTTACCTACTCAAGCTCCTCTCTTCATTTTATGTAGGCCTAATGTGGTTGAGCCAAGAAATGGATTTCTTGTGGTCTCCTTTTCACTTCAAGAGTTAAAACATACTTTAAAATACCTTATTAACATGTTATAACTAATTTAAATTCTCCCTTATACTAGAAGTGAAAGTAGACCCCCAAATGGATAATAAGATTAGTTTAGACCTAAAGGTCTACCTATATACTTATGAGTCTAGGCCATTATGGTATGTTTCCAACATATATAAGGGTTTACATATGTTGGACCATGTCTATATCAACATTATATTTATTTTTTCAATGTTGTATCAACCCTCAACCTTCATTTTCTTTTTCATGACCAATTTGCAGGATTGCACCATTCAAGAGTGTCCTCTATCTAAGACAAAATATAGGGCACTTACCCTATTACCATAGACTAAAATATGATATGGTGGGATTATCCAAGTTATGTATATGTTATAAAAAAAAAATTAGCTCTTGATCACATCATTATACCCTCCAATCCTTCAAAACATTGAAGACAGACTTATGGAGAATACTGACTATGCAAGGTTTTGATATGTGATTGTAGGTTGCATTATTGGAGTCCCTCCTTCCCTTTTTTCTATGTGGTAGGAGTCTCTTATGATTGAAAACATCCTCAAGAATATTTATATCATGCCTATACTCTTTATTCTTTACAAACTCATTCATTTCATACTTTGTACTTGGCTTACCAAAAGGTGTTAACTATGTTTTCTTGTTTAAAAGAGACACGTATAGGAGTATCTACATTATTGGACCTTGAATACATGTTTATATGCTTTTGTATAGTCTCAAAGGTCATTTTTTAGTTTTTTTAAAATATTCACATCATGCTCATACTATTCCAACATCAATGACACCATCTTTTATCTCACTATCAACTATAGTCAGCTATTGTTGACTAAGCAGGGGTCATATAGGTGAACATTAGCCTTGGAATCAATACCACATGGTCTATAATCACCTTATAGGTCTTAGAATCATTTATGAAATTTAAAAAAAATCATTTTTTTATGTTTCCATGTTTAATCTCACACCCTGGACTTGTAGGACTCTGTAGTCAACTATAACTGAGTTGTCTTAAGGCAAAGCACACCTATAGGTGTTGATGGGGTCAAAATATTGAATTTAAACCTTTCATGATAACATATTGTATCCTTAGGTATAAGGCCACTTTGGAAGTTCAATCCTATAGAATACACTAAAAACTATAGTGAACAAATGTTAAAAATGGAGGCTTTCAAGCATCATATTGTTTTAAGCACATAACCACTTTATTATAAAATTTTATAACATTATGTTGGTGATAAAACATGGGTGCATTTAAACACATCTAGGCATCATGAAACATTTTTATATGGTATCCCCAAAAGTGCTTGGGCCTCTATTTTGGTGTTTTAAGAAAACTCATCCCTGAATTTAAATCCTTTCACTTGGAAGATAATTCTTAACTATGCTTGAAAATACAATTATTAAAACAAGGTTATAATTTCATATTATAACCCCAAACACTTCATGGAGGTCTCTTCACATGCTTACACACCTTTGAACAACACCTCCAAATCTCTATGGGGCCACCTGTAGGGTGTACATTCCTTTATGCAGGCAGTGACTATGAGTTTAGGTAGTATGCATGATATGTGATCATTTAATTAGTTTTATAATTTATCAAGGTCTCCTAATGCAACCTTACCACGTTGAATATTTTGAAACAAGTTTCAATACTCCCAACTCAATGCTCTTAGTCTCTTGCAAGTATGTTTTGACATGGCAAATAATGTAGTGAGTGTGGAGATGGGCTATATACATGGAATATGGTCCTAAAACTAGTTTAAAAACATTCTCAAATGTGTTAAAATTAATTATTAAAAAATTTACATGATTAAAACAAGTTATAACACCCATTTCAACATGATATCCTTTTACAAGGTCATGTAGGTGTGCATTTACATGGTGGATGATTATGCATATATGATAATTGACTATCACAATCCATATTTTGTCATTTTAATGGATATTTTTTTATTTATAATTAAAAAATAATGTGTTCAATCCCATTTTAACTCTTCATAACATCTCTATGAACCTCTTCAGGACCTCACATACCTCACTCAACTGATTGTGTATGGAAATACAGGGAATTGACTGTGTCCCAAGTTCTTGACTTCCACTTAATAAAAAATATAGGTGTGATAATAATTTTATAAATATATATATATATATTTTCATGACATGAAAATATTAATCACATCATGTCATGCTCATTTTAAACCACTACAAATAAAGAATCCTTTTGTAAGTGTTAAAACTGACTGCAAATCCACTAGTATACATCAACTTGCAACTTAAATTGTTTAAACCATAAAATCACTTCCAATCATGAAAAAAATCATGTTAAACATTATATAATTAATTAAATTTCCTCTATAATCAAATTCATCAACTATTTTTTATGGACTAGCTCAAATAGAAGCAAAACCTGTAGGGTGTGGGAAATTACAAGTAGAAGTAGATAGTCAACTTGTTAAGAATGATTCATAAATTATAGGAAAAAATTCCTCAAAATAAATAAATTAAAATTAATTTTAAAAATTTTACTATCCACCACGAATATATTTTATCCTATAAGTATTCCTACCAGTCGTACTATCCAAAGACATGTTGACTAGTTCTACTTATAAAGTTGAGCGATGGAGAGATAGAATGGTTTTAGACCAATTTTGGAAATTAAAAACCATTTAAAGAATTTAAATGATTAAAAATAAGTTTAATATCCACTTCATAAGCTTATCCCATGTGTTATTCTTTCCCATAGGCCATACAACTTCAAAAACTCCACCTTTCTCACTTAATTTCTTGATTTTCAGTTAGCACCTACAATTTTATGTTTGCACTAAAATTCCTAGCAAGTAATCTGATATGTACTTACATAATGGAAATTTTTAAGGATTTTATAACACTTTTATATCTAATGAAACTATAAAACTTCATTTAATGACCCATATATGACCTTTAAGTGACTCAAAATGACATAAGGACTAAATTAGACTATAACAGAGGCTAATAAGATATTACATTACATTAAATGAACTATAACACACCTTATGATATTATAACATACCCCTATATAATTTTTGGACTATAGGGGGTTGACTCATTTTGACTTGTGGTTAAAATGGTCAACAGTCCATTGATGTACCTTTATGTTTTTTATCATGTTTGGGGAAAGGATCTTGATAAAATCCCAAATATTGATTTTTAGAATAAGGTGTTTGTTAACCCTCAAATTCTATCTCACATTTCTCAATTAGATCTTAAATGTAATTTCAAAGTTTCATGCATCTTCTAGTATCAAGTCCTTTGAGGTAGTGATAATGAAAATATTCATATTCCTTAAACCAATCTAGTTGTGGTTTGTTTTCATCAAGAGGCTTGATTTTAGTCAAGTTAATCATATTTGTAACTATTAGTTTCTTCAATACACTTTATACATTCTCACCTATATTTTTATAATGTTGTCTTCTTGAATCAATCTTTGGTCTTCCTCTAGGTACCATTGTTGAAGAAATGATGAAAATATTTCTTCATCTCTTTATTTTTATGTTGTATAGATCTAACATAGTGATGTTATGATCTTCATTATAAGAGAAATGTTGGAAGAACTTCTTGGTCAAGTCCCTAAAGATGAAATGGACCATTTAGGTAAATGCATGAACCATTCTAGGACAAGACCACCAAGACTTCTAGGGAATAATCTAAGCATGTAGGCATTGTTATAGGTGATATCATGACACGATATAAATGAATCCTTAATATGTTCCCTTGGGTCCCCCTTTCCTTTATATTTATCAAACTTGAGAGGCTCAAAGTGAGGAGGAAAAGGACATGTAAAATGTTCATGTCAAGGGGATAGGAGCATAATTCCTCAAATTTGTACTTTTTGGCTTGTATTTTTGTGTCTATATCTTAGAGGGCATATTTCATAGTTTGTTAATCTTAGGCAAAAATGGGATCATAAAATGGATTAGATGTGGATGAGGATTGTGGATTAGGCTTATTCTTATTTTGATTGGTAAGTGATAAGGCATTTTTTACATGATTTATGGGTGAGTGATGCTTATGACCCTCATAATTTATTTTAGAAACAATATAATTGTCTTGTTGGGTTATTTGGTTTAAACAGTTAAGCATGGTTCATTTGTAGTCTTTCTCAACTTGGTCTTCCAAAATGGATTTCCATTTTTCAGCCTTAACTCAATTAGCATTGATAATTTTAGGTGAGGGTTATTTATTTTCCATTTCTTCATCATCATCTTCCTGGTCATCTAATTCATGATTATGATTATCAGTGGTGTCATGACATGCAAGACTTAAAACAAGGTTATTCAAGTATTTTTGATCAAAATTATGTGGTAGATTTGTCCCCATCTCAATAAGGTGTGTTAATAAGACTTCTCAATTATCATAGATATATTGTTTGAATTGGTTTTTATCCTCATCATTATTTAAAAAATCATTTTGGGTGTTTTCATCACTTCCCAGGCTATGCATGTCACTAAGGTTGTCTTCTTAATCCAAAAGTTGTTAATCCAAATTCCTAAGGATATCATTATTTTGGTTTGATGTTTGTCCAATATTAAAAAAAATTGCATGGAGGAAAATTTTCATGTATATGGATGCATTGGATAGGTGGATGATAGATCAATATTACCTTTATGTTATTATTTTGATGTGAAATATGACTAGGATTTATATAGTGTATACCTTTGAGCAAATATGTCTACAATACTTAAGTTAGTATGATTGGGTTGGGATAATGCTAGGGTATGATATCAATAGGAACTAGATTTAAACCATTATAATTATGGGTTGCTAATAAAATGATGATGGTTGCTAAGTTCAAATTAGCAGATTGATAGGATAATGATGGGTGCTAAGTTCGAACCATCAAGGTGATGAGTGTTAGTAAGATTATAATGGGTGCTAAATTTAAACCAACAAAGTGACAAGATGACAATTTTTACCAAGAGATGGATCCTTACTATTAAATTTTTACAAAGACTAGCTATAGGTAATGATGAGTTTGTTTAAGGTACATATGGATGGGTTACAGGTGTGTTTTCACTTGATTACAAGGGTGACTAGGATATAGATGGTTTTGGACTATGTAGAGAGGGGTGACTAAGTATTGGATAGATTCAAATTGATGTTTATAAAATCTATGGATAAGACAAGGGATAAAAATGAGATTATAATTGAGGTAATCTTTAAGTTTGATGATGATGATGATGATGATGATGATGATGATGATGATGATGATGATGATGATGATGATGATGATTATGATGGGTGATAAGGTTGTAACTAAGATGACGTGATTTGGACAAGAGATTATGTTTGACCTAGGGTTTAAGTTTTGACTAGGTAATTAGTTTGTGTAGGTTTTTAAGGTTTGTAAATAATATTAGCCTCAACAACACATAAAAAAGAGTGAGAAAAACATAAACCTATTATTATTGACTAACATAGGAGTGAAACTCAACACCCAACCCACCAAATGACTCATGATGAAAGGTCCATATACTGGTTTCACCCAACCTTATCTCACCATCCATACTTGGTAGGTGATGTCTAAAGATGTTGTTTCCCTACCCTACATGCATGTTACAATTGAGGGGTCTTAATATAGGTTAAGTAGGATTTTTAAGGGATTCCCATAATTACCTTTTAGTACATAAGGCTTGAGTCTATATATGGTATTGTCTTATGCTTAAGTATTATATTGTTACCTCCTCACATCATAAAATCCTATATGGGGAATTCCACTTAGCTTAGTGACAACTACCCCTAGTATTTATACTCCATTGGAACACAAAGTATGGTCTTGTACATGGTGATGAAATTCATGTCAAATCTTTCTAATACTATGGCAAGTGCATGGGAATGAATTTCACTCCATGTTACCTCCTATACAATAAAAGGGTGGTAGTTTATTAATGGTTTGTGATCCCTAGGAATTGCCCTATGGGTGTAAAGGGAGAGCATATGTCATCGTAGTCCTGAGTAATAAATAGTCAATCAAAATATATGTTATATTAATTTAAATTCACTCAAACAAACAATTTTATTAATCATGATTAAGGTGTGATAAGAAAATATATTAAAATGATTTCAAAATTACCAATTTATTTGACAAGTGATATGCAAAACAAGTGACTAATAATTTGAAATTGGCTCTCTTCAGGGGTAAAAACTTACAAAAAAGTGCTATATCAAGCATAAATTTATACAAAATAAATTTACATACTATAGAGTCAATTCATATTTACATATTCCAAAGTTGTAGTTGTACAGACACATATTTGTTCAAAATAATAAGTTAGCTAAAAATGAACAAAACAAAAAATCATAAAATAGAGATCAATATAACATCTTAATAAATCAAACTCATGGAATCAAAAATGTGATATTTAATCTAACATAAAATTTTAAATTATAAAAAGATATTTCTGAATGAAGTTGTGGTTGAGTGAGCAATTTTACACTTTCAAAAATCAAAATCATGTTTTGTAAAGAATGATTTCCTGCCTGTAGACAAAAATAGAAAAATAAAATGATATCACAAGTCCAGTAATGGAATCAAAAATCATTTCCACATTTTAAGATTCATCTATCACCTACATATTATGTGAGGATAACACTTCCATATACTACCTAGCCAACTATGGGGTTGGAAGTGATAGAATGAACATGTGGGATGATGCTAACTCAATCCTAGCCCAATTTTTAAATATAATTACCAATGATGATGAAGACAAGTCTTAAATGGACCATGAATAGATGGCACATGGGAATTTAACTCAAGGCATGTGAAAATTCCCCCCTTCACAATTTTATAATTAGTGTATCAAGAAATTCAAATCCTACACCCAGGACATTAATAATGGCCTTCAAGTTTGACCATTGAAGTTTAAATCTATAATTTTCCACTAAAATACTGAAAATAGGAGAAGTAACATTCAATCTCAAATGGGGGTGATTGTGACCATATGGAACATGTGTCATGTATTGAGGTGTAGGGGAATAAGAAAGTATGGGAGATATTAAGCAAAGGGGGCCTAACTAAATTAATGCTAAGAATAAAAGGTCGTGATGATGTACTCTCTAAGGAATTTATTCTCACTTAGAATAAATAGACTATGAGGTTGAGGTGATTGAAAATAATTATGTCTAAATAATTTATCAACGAAGCCATTAGGATGCCCTACAAATGGGTTAAAGCATATAAAGACAAAATCCATAAGCTAGAGCTAATGTAGAATTTTTTTCAGATAGCTGTCATGTTGAAGACTGATAAAAAGGGTTTTTCATGGTAAGATCTTCCTCACAGGTGGCCAGAGGTATGTTTACAAATCATGAGATACTTAACCCTAGAAGTTAAGTATACCTTAATTTTTTCTCACCACTTTTTAATTCTTAATCATTTTTATGGCTATAGAATCAACATGCTATACTACCTACTTAATTCCCTTGAAGTTATAACCCTTGAATTGTAAGTCAGTGATAAAAATGATATAATCCACCATGGCTTCATCCTTTTATTAATCTAACATGTAAAAACCATGTACAAGAAAATTATTCCCTTGGTTGAAGACTCCCTAGTTGAAGACACTCTTACGGAAGACACCCCTCTCAAGGATACCCTAGTTAATGACCCTTCTAAGGAAGATTCTAGACTACTAAAAAATAAGGAAGTATCCCCATCCCAAACCCTCATAAATTCCTCCTCCACCTTTCCCAAGTTGACTCCCTTCAAATGTCCTCCTATGTTCTCACATGCCTCCTCATGTAATAAATATATAACTGTGGCCTATCTTTCAAAATTAGTGGTTAGTCCTAGGAGTATGGATCTTAGTAGATTGGTAGATAACAACACTAATCAAAGTAGGAAACTAGGTATTTTCTTGTAGATACTGGAAGGCATTAGGATGGCTATGTCTACCCTCATAGAATATTAGAATGAATTGAAGGTAGAAATAGTCAAGCTCAAATAGGAGTTAGATAGGTAAAAATATAAGAAATTCCTCTAGTTAGAAAAATAAGGGAATAGTGTCACAAGGCAAGAATTCACAAAATACACCCAGCCTTACCTAAAGGAAAAAGAAGAATCAAAATTTCCCAGCTAAAGGCAAGATAAGCCCTTCCAAAAGGCCCTTCTAAACATACATGGGGAAGAACCAACAAAGATCTCCTACTGGAGAAGAATAAGGATACTGCACAAACCACATCAAAGGAGAAATCCATATCATAAGAGTTCTAAATTCATTTCTTGGGTACTTATTATTTATTATTTTGTGATGTACTTTTGTTATTAGTTGTTAAAAAAAAAATTAATGGTCTTCTACTTTGTAGCCCATGGGGTTATCTTTTGAATTTGTGTCTTATTTTGTCTAAACTCTTGGTTGTTGGATCCTTGTAAAACTAGCTTGATTTTACCTATCAAATAAAAAATCATGTCTCATAAAAAGTGATTTCATGAAAACATAAGACAATATAGGAAGATGAAATATTAAACTTCAATAAGTGTCTAATTAGATTTTATGCACAAAATATGACCAAAAAACAAGGATTTCAAATGATTATCGTGAACAAACAATCTAAGTAAATTGTAAAATGATTATTTTGATTACTTTTAAATACTAATTTATTGAATACAAAAAAAAATTGAAAATAAAAATGATTAGTCTATTAACCAAAAATATTTGATAGCAATTTTAAGTATTTAATGTCAAATTTAGGAAATATAGAAAAGATCACAATGTCACATTTCTATGTAGCAATGTCATGCATATACAGTTGTGATTTTTCACCTACCAAAATACAAAACAAGTATATATTAAATTATAGATAGGATTAGAAAAAAATTTGAAAGGTAAAATTAAATCCATATTTCACAAAACACAATTTTGTGTAATTCAAACATTCAAGTCAAGATGGTTAGGAAAACTATGATGGTTAAGCTTTGTGATTAGGAATGATGTCATGGTGATTTGTGATGAAGTCACATTTCTAAAGAATGAACTCATGTATCACATATTGATGCCATGTTGGTTGCTAGGGATATCAAAAGATGAAATTTTAGGAGCCCCAACCATAAATTCTTCTTCTAAGCAGTCTTGTAAACTTAATCACTCCCACTAGAAGCTCAAAAAAATGAAATCAAATGATTAATCACAATATTTTATCCATTATGTATTAGGGAAAATTTGGAATAAGAATTCAAATATAGGTAATAATAATGATTGTGATATCAATTCCAAACTCCCCTAAATACTCATGATTGGGAAAGGTAAGTAAACTAAATGCAAAAAGAATAACTGAAATAAGTCAAGTATACCTCAATATTGTAGCCAATTTACCTCCAAATATATTTGATGTGCCCTAAATTGATAAAGGATAATGCTTCTTGGATGCTTGAAAAGTTGGATTGTTTCATTGCCTCAAGACTTGTTACAATAATGATGGTTGATAATGGATGCTTGAAGACAAGTGGGTAGCATGTAATTACTTCAAAATGTTAATTAATGGTTTGTGCATGGGGTGTTCATGATTAAATAGAGGGTGGTGGACAAAATGGATTTTTTAATTTGATCCATGGTAGAATAAAATCAATGGTGGAATAATTTTCTAGGAATTAAAGATTCCTAAAAAAATTTAGAGAGGAATTGGTGAGAGACTCTAGGTGATTAGAAATATCTAGAGTATATTAAGGGTAGTTAATGAAGATTATAAGGTGGTTATCTTAATATAGGTAGATGATATTTAGGAATTTAAAATTCCTAAAAATTATGGTGAAGGGTTCTAGGTGGATTAGATATTCATATAAGATTTTAGGTGATTAATTAAGGATTTGTGGGAGGATTTGTAGGAAAGGCTAGTGGGGGTAAGGGTAGCGTTTAACCCTAAATTGAGATGGGTAAATATATTATAAGGTTAAGAATATATAAATGAATAATAATAAGGGTGATACATGTATCTATAGTAGGCTAATTAATTTACAAACTCAAATAAACAATGTTCTAAATTTGTAATATTGATATATGCTAAAAATAGAAAATATAGCTATTGATTAATATTGTAATGAATTTAAAACAAGGGTACTTATCTATTTTTTTAGGCACATGTAGGTCTAGGTTTAAATAGGATGGAATTATATTGAATCTATTTTCTAAAATAATCATCAGAGCTTAGAATTTTGCATTTTGTGGCTTCATAAGTGTTAAATCAAGATAGTTGTATTAATGTTACTATCTAACTTAGACACTAGTGTCTAATATGGAATAATATTTTAAGATAAGTGCAACCACTTATATCCTTCTAGTTTTTATATCACCTTTCTTTTCATGTGTTCATATCATACACATAAGTCATCACTCTTTGTTAAATGATCAAACCCTATCTCTTTACCCTTGGGGTGATTATGGGAAAAATGAGTTAGTGGGCACATAGTGTTGAGTTGCCCCAAGGACCCCTTCATTAATGTGTGTTTCATAAATATCCATTACTATGAAGAAGGCCTAAAACTTATGTAGTTCTCCCCTACATGGCTTGTGTGTATCAAAATGTAACATGTGATCAATACATAAAGTGACATAGCTTGTAACTTGGCAAGTATGTCTCATGGAGTGTTCCTTCAGTACTTAAAAAATGTATATGGGTTATCCTTATGAATAATATTGAAATAATAGAGACTATGGAATATTTTATCATTTTAATACTTGAATGGTTTCCTTGGTAAGTTTCCTTTTGAGTTGTTAGGTTTATGTTAGGTGAGGAATGAATGAGGATTAATCTTGTGTGTGTAGATCACTTTCAAAAATATCTCACATAAAATCAATTAATTTGACCATATGGATACATTTAATTTGTAAATTGTATGCCTTTAATTCCTTGGAAACTTAGTTTGGCACATAACACTAGTGTCAATGTAGGTGTCCTACTAGGCCACAAGTGTCTAGGAAGCTAAAAAATAGGTACAGTTATAAAACCTATAGAGGATGATAATAATCAAGTTAATATCATTTTGAGTAGTACATAAGGTTTTGTCATCATAATAACATATTGTTAGACTAAGAGATAATAAAATGTCACAATATATAGTTTATATGAGCCTTTCAGTAGTAAGAAGGTCTTATAACTAAAGGGTACAATCATGAGAAGTACCTACCAAGTGTACAAGACTGAGGTGATTTATAATTTAGATTTAGTGTCTACATTTACCCCCACTTTAATATAATAATGAAATTTCTAGTTTGAAGGTATATGAATGTGTATTTGGGTGTGCATAACACAACTTGTGTTTGCATGAGTCCCACTTGAGTGCTTTGCTGGTGACTAACCTGTAACCAAGAGAATGTACATTATATAATTAGTGCATATAATCTAAAATTTTAAAGAATTTGGAATGCTTGAAAGTAAAGAGAGTAAGGCTAGGAGTATATTTGTGTATCAATGCAATCAGCTTGCCTTTTAGTAATTTGATTTGAAGAGATGCTTTATTATGAAGATTTAGAGTTGAGATTAGGATAATAGTAAAACCTAAAAGTGAAAGTATATATAAATATTGAAGGGTAACTTACCCCCATTCTTGGAGAAAAGGTGAGTTACCACCCAGTAATTGAGATTAGCTCAACCGTGTAACCCAATCATACTTATAACCTAGTGAGCATGTGTGATTGAAGTCAAATCACACTATAAATCTAATGTGAGTGGATGATTTGATCACTCCATCCTATAAAATTTTAATATTGAGTGGTGTATTCACTTTAACATTGCCAAAAATTGAACTAATTACTGCAGTAGATTGGCTCAATAATAGTCCACAAAAGTCCATCTTAGTGTAGGTTAAAGTCTATAGAAGTATTTTAAATCTTAAAGTTGATTTAATTTTGTAATTTTAGGTGTTCTTTTTCATGGCATATGCACTTCATATGTCTCAAGTTGAAACCTAGGTATAACAATGGTACCAATCTATAAAATGATACCACAACTATGCATCTGAATCATATAACTATGTAATTTGGCCAATTTTGAAAATTTTCAAGTGTGGAAGGCATGTTCCCATGATGTTCCCCCACTATAATCTAAAACTAAGAACTAGTATAGGTGTGGAGAACTATTTCCATAACATTCCCCCACTATAATCTAATAATATTGAGGATTGGATAAGTGTGGAAGCCATGTCATTTTGGCATGCCTCTACTAAAATATGAAGCTATAAAAGTGTGAAATCCATGCCTATATGACATATCCCATTGCTATTCCCCCCATTTGAGATGAGGGGAAGTATAAATTGGTAGTTACCTTACCTTAAAAGTATAAAATAACCTTATAATCTATGAATGTATCATGTAACATGTCTAGCTAGATATACAAATAAGGTACATAGTAAGTGATCACATCAAATCCTAAGATGTATAATGTGAATCATGGAAAAATCTATATAGTAATAATACAAGATCAAAAATCAATCAAGCAAACACACAAGAGCATTCAAAATACAATTATTCAAGAAGACCTCAAACAAGGGGTATGTTCAAATGTCACACAATTAAATGGACATGACTTATCAAAATTTTCACAAGTAAAACAATGACATATTCAAATTTCAACATATAATAAACTATGAAATATGTAAATGTCATGATATAAAAACATAGGCATGGGGACCATAATCAATGGAGCATAATCAAATGCTCAAAAAAATAATACAATGCAAGATAAGACGCTCAATGAAGTGCATAAATGGAAAGCATAAAACATAAGCAACCAACATAAACGTGCCATACAATATATTAAATATATGTGTTAGTAAAATGTGTTAAATACATAGCATATCAAGTACACTTCAAAAGATATAAACATGAATAAAGGTTTGTACAAGTATATAATCTCAAACATGACAATGAAAAATGATCATAGAATGATATAACCTTAGTGTATCATGATCAAAGAAGTGGATTCCCCCAATGTCCAAATGACATGATTTGAGGGAAGGCCAAACATCCAAAAGTATGTAGATCATTTGAATGGATATGCATGTATCACACTTAAAATATGAATGAAACACATGTATATATAAAAATAAATGATATGTTATCTAACAACATAGGTGCCAAGGAGCTAATAGAACATGTAAAAGCTAAAAATATTTTTGGATTTTTGAACTTTTAATAATTTTGTATTTTTGGAATATTGAATATGTTCAACCTTAGGTTGGATAATTTTCATTGTTTGGCTCATGGTTAGATAGGTGAAAATGTTAGATGCATGTTCCTCCTCTTGATTTACTTATGAAGTTTAAGGGTGATTGCCATCATTTGGAATATGTATCGATTTGTCCTCACAAGAAAATGAAATATATTATCTGATTTTAGTCAATTTTTGCCTCCATTTGTTATAACCAAAGGGCTTCTATTATGAATGCCTATTTTAAATATTTATGGAATAACCCAAACCCTTATTTTAACCACTTTAGTACCATAATTTATTAGTATATTATGTTTCCCAAGGAGTCTTTCCAACTTCCTTTATGTCGTAAGTGTTTTAGATCAAATCCAAATTGTTGTAATCATCTTACATTGCAAGTGGTTTTTATTTGTGTAGGATCAACATGATTATGCAAAAATTAATAACTAACCATGAATAATGTGATCATTATATTTTATTGGTGTCAATGTGTTTTGATTTGTTTAATTTGAGGTATTTGTTGTGGATGTGCATTATATGTAAGTTTCACTTATGGTTCCTAGTTAGAATGCTCTTACAAAGGATTACTAAATTTCTATTAATTATGGTAATCATTAGGTTGTGAACCTAATTCATTTGGAGTATCATCAAATGTAATCTCTTGGTCATCAATAAGGTTTTGAATCTTATGATTCAAGGTAAAACATTGGTTTTTATAATTCCCTAAGCCTTGATGATAGTCATAATAAGCATTGTAATTATATCCTTTGGGTAGAGATTGACTTCTATCAACCTCTATAAGATGAGGGAGAGATATGAGGTGACACTCCATGAGATTCATAAGTAACAAAGCTAGAGACTCAGTTAATCATGTAAATTGTCTCTTTGGTGCATTGGATAAGACAAGTCTATAAATTTCTTATAATGGTGTATTAGATGATGTGGTGGGTTCCATTGCAACCTTGGTATTTATGTGTGAAGGAACAAGTGTGTGGTCAAATGTAAGAAAATTTCCTCCATTATTATGTGGTCATGGTAAATCCTTATTTTTAGTAGAGACCTTATACTTGGTCCATTTGGTAGAATTCAACAAAAAGGCCACATATGGTAGCTCTACATTGTTTGGCAAGGTTGTCATATGTAATGATCTAACACAAATGCCCTTGTATGGTGGATAATTATGTAACAAGTATAAGAGGTAAATTTTATCCATGGCATCATTATATGTTTTTGAGATCTATTTTATATGCTCATTTCGGTTTTCTTGGTTGGGAAGATTGATTTGCATTGACAAATGCAAGACTTGATGAATGATATTTTTTGGGGGGACACTTTCATAACCAAAGTTAATAACATTTTCATTGTGTGTTAGAACTTACATGAGATCTACAAAATTAGCCATTGTTATATCACTTGATACCTAGGTGTCATGTAATGATTCATATAAGATATCCTTATAGATAGTAGAGTGATTTAATTGTTCAAGGATTGAAATTTTATCATGCATGCTACCTAATTTGTCAATAATGTCAACTCCCATAAGTTTAATTTTAGAATGCACTTGTTCTATTGTATTACAAAAAGAATTATAAATATATATTAGAGGTTATTGTTTTTTAAAAACCCTCTCATTATATTGACATATTTGCCTATGTTGATGAATGATAGGTCTAATTAAGTAATTATAATAACAATTTGTAGCTATAATCACAAATTGGAGACCAAAATGGGTATATATGCATCCATATTTCACATAGTTGTAATAAAATGAAATTTGATATTTAGATTTTGAAATGTTGTTAAATCAAAAATCAAGAATTAGAAATAGAGAAACAATAAACCCTATATCAATATCTAAGGTTTTGGGGACCAAAGGTCAAGTTCACCAAATTTTTAACCCTAATTTGACATGGGTAATATAGTATAGGGTTAACAATATATAAATAAATAAGCACAAAGGTGATAAGTAGATCTATAGTAGGCCAATTAATTTACAAACTTAGATAAATAATGTTCTAAATTTATAATATTGAGATATGATAAACATATAAATTACAACTATGTATTGATATTGTAATAAATTTAAAACAATAGTACTTAGCTATTTTATTATGCAAATGTAGATATATATTGAAATTATATGGAAGTGGAATATTTATACATTTTAGTATAATCATCAGATTCTAGAATTTTACATTGTGGCCTCAGATACTTGTGTTAGATCAAGATGGTTACATCAATGCTACTATTTTAATTATACATAGGTGTCTATTATGAAACATTAATTTAATTTGAGTGCAACCATTTTAAACCTTCTAGGTTTTTGTCACCTATATTTTAATGTTCTTGGATCATGCACATAGGTTATTTTTCTTTGTCAAATCATCAAACCCTGTCTCTTCACCCTTGGGGTGACTATGGGGAAATTGGTTAGTGGGAACATGATGTCAAGCTACCCCAAATATGCATCTATCAATGGGCACCACCTATTGTCACCATATATTTCACCCTAGAAGAGGTTGATCAAGCATACTCTAGGATTTGGGCAACATTGGAATACCTCTAGGTCTATGGGTTACCTATATTAGAGGTAAACCTATAGGTTTAAGGGTTATCTCCCTAGATTGATCCTTAACTGCTTATCACCTATACAAATTGATTACCTATGTGAAAAAGGGAAAAATTATGAGTGAAATTAAACTAATCTTATGGGGTGATACACCATAATATTATCATACTCCTACACTAAGATACAAGACCTAAAACACTAGCTTCAAATTCTTAGAATAATCTAACATTAGTATTTCAATATGAAGGTGATATGCATGAGACTAATCAAAGTAAGTGGACCAAAGGTCAGTTGTAGACACTAAGGTTACTTGTACACTTTAAGGGAGTCACAACACACTAGCTACACTCCATATGACTTGTTATAATGATAAATTCTTGCACCAAACATGAAAGGATAAAGAGAATCAAGGATAAAATCTTGTCACTAGACCTCACCATACATCACTTCACACACTTAAACAAGATGTTTTTGAAATCAAAACTATATTTCATGTATTATTCAAAGGTAAATTACAACATTAAACTAGTAGGGCTTCACCATACATGGTGTGGAATTAGAATAAAAGAGCCAAAATGGATAGTACTTATAGAATATGTGCAAGGAGAGAGAGAAGTGGAGCTTAAGGGTTACAATTCCACTTATCAAGGAATTATAATTAGTTATGTTGTAGAGGAGTAGAGTATGAAATAGACCATTAAATGTCTCTTTGTACAAATGTCCCTACAAGGCATGAAAACTCCTCAAAACTCACATAGGACCCTTTATCTACCCTCTTCAAAACTACCTTCATCATTAGGCATCTCTTGTATGCTCCAAAGTAGACTAGGAAGAGCTACCACATGTGCACTATGATGGACATGGGGTTAAGAACAAGCTCTAATATGCATTATATGTGTCCCTAACCATTGGTATTCTTCTATATAAGTGTTCTCACTACCTGTAATCACTATTATCCTTCTTTCACTCATTCCTCATAGTTATCATTCAAGTGACCTTCATTTTTCTAAAAAAATCCATGTATAGGGTTTTATGACACCTGTCAAGAATATTCTTGCCCCTAAATCCATTAGGTAGACCTTAAAAGGCCTCCTAATTGGACTTATCACCTTCTCACTTGGTGGTCACCCTCAATTCTCATTGTCTTCCACAAACTATATGAAGTGAAGGAGATAGAAAATGTGTCTATGTGTTTATCTAAAGTAATAAATGAACATGAGGAGTTATATTAGGTCCCACTTGATCTCCAAAGTGATCCTCATCCTTCAAAACTCCTCTTAACCTAAAAAACCATCAAAATTCGTGAAGAAAACTTATTTTTTACCTTATTTGTACAAGTAATGTACCAACCAATATGATGGAAAGGAGCCAGAGGGATTTCACTACAAGCACAAATCACTTTATTGATCATATTATCCCTCCTAAATTCATATCTATTCACCTTTTTCCCATCAGGTCAAGAGTAAGGGTTTTGGAGGATTTTAAGATGTTTTGGCTCTTAAGGATTATTCATACAATCCTAATGTTGAAACCTTATAAAAATTTCACTAGAATCATGTTAAGGACATTCTTCAACACCTCATAACTCTTTTGGCTTCCATGCTAAGTGTGCATATCAGTGTGAGCATATAAAGATGGATTCTTGAGTTTGTGAATCCAATCTAAGTAAGCCTAGGGTGTTCCTAAGATAAAAAATGTCTTACTTTTGGTATTCCCTATAAACTAATGGTTATAAAAAATATTTTACCCCCTCATGAATATTATAAAATTTATTTTAGGTTTCACTTAGTGTTATAAATGGGATTAGCCCTCTAATTGGATTGTAGGCCTAGTCAAGGCTTAGTAGGCCTAACTTACTTCTCTAGGTTTAGGCCATCTTGTTTAATATATATAAAATTTAGGTTATTATCCATATTGGTTAATTTTAACCATAACTCCCTACATCCCCTTGCAATGATCTAACACCCCAATTTCATCTCTTTGTCACTTACCCCTACCTGTAATTTTGCATCCCTAGGAGTTCCCTCAATTTTAGATAGAACAAAGGGAATATCCCCTATTTTTTCAATAAAAAAATGAAATGAGGGGATAAATAAGGTCATGAGGCTAATTTTAACCAATTTTCAAGGTTATTTCACACCAATGGGCCCTTCAATTCTTCAAGAACCCTAAGATAGGCTTCTTCAACCACTGACTATAGACAAGGTCTGTATATTGATTGTAGGTTATAATCTTGAAACACAATTTCATATTGTCTTCCTATCCTATAATTTAATGAAGCATACATAACCATATTAAAGGAATTATAAGATCCCAACTCATCACATCCATGCTAGTTTCTTCAATCCATCTCTCTTTGCTTGATTGGGCCTAGTCAAGTCTAATGTAGCAAATTGTGTAATAACTTAGGAAAGAGACATACTTGTAGGTGTATATTTAATTATTTATACCTATTTTTAAATGCATTAGGTTATTATTATGGTCTTTTATTTCATATACTAATCAAACATATTCATATTAGGTTGAGGTTTAAAACAACAATCAAACTACTAGCTTCCACTATGATATTAGTCAATAGTCAACCTATAGGTGTCCTTCTAAGAACAAAAATGGAACTCATGTGGGTTATTATAAAAAGTATAATTCATTATTAGTCTTTCTTAAATGTCTTTAAACTCATCTTAATATTCAAAAATATTCATATCAGGCCTAAATCCAAACCAACAGTCAACTCTCTTAATGTATATTATGTCATCAATCTACAGTCAACTATAGGTGCCTATTTTAAATATAAAATAAGCCCCTTTATGATGGTAATATGAGTTAAGACCCTATATTTCAACTCCTTTCAATGTTATTTGATCCACTAGTACCATTTCCATTCTAAATAAGTAGTTATCTATAGGGTTATGCTCCATTAGGTCTCATAGCATTATAAAACCATTTGGACACAATATATTATGGATAGCACTATAAAACTATAGTGAAATATTTCCTAAAATGGAGGTCTTCATACATCACCCTCCTTTAGCCAAACAACCACTTTCCTTTACAAGGTAGTGCACTATGATTGGGAAACAAGATGGAGACACTTAGATTTTTATAGACCTCATGTTACCATTGACCAAATTTTGGCCCTTCACATCAAAATTGGGCACCCCTATTTGAAAATTTGGCCTTCAAATATTTTAAGGGTAAATATCATGTCATAGTGTGATCTCAAGTTTATTAAACATAATATGAATGTTTTTAGCTTTAATCAGTTTATTGTCTAGGTCCTTTTACTTTCTTTGAGTCATGTTAATAGGTCTAAGTAGAGTTTAAAGAATATTTTCAAAGTACTAGATCTTTCACATGAAGCAATAGTAGAGGAAGTTGAGTATGTGGGTTTACTCATCCTAGTTCAAAGTTCCTGTGTACTAAGTTTGAGGTCCTTCATCAAAGCACAAGCAAAGGTGTTCATGTTTAAAGACTTACTTCAAAAACATTTTTGGCTTTAGTCATTCAAGCTCAGTCATTCACTTTGGGTTTATCTCAGTCTTCAAATTTAGGTCTTCCTATTATATAGAATTCTTTCATAGGAGATGTTCCATATAAAGCCCACAACAAAAGTACAAGTATTCATTCTTTTATTTTTTTATTTTTTTGGGGGGGGGGGGGGGTTTATTTAAGTGTCAAGAATTATTCTGGACATTTTATCTGAAACAATTTCCCCAAATGAATTTTTTCAAGCTAATTGACTATTTCAAAAAGCCAAAGGGGTCATCTTCATTTTTATGAAGGGCACTTTGGCTCAGTTCAAAGTTTATAAAGGGTACCCCTCCATAGTGAAGTGGACCAAACATAAATCTGAAAGGACACTTTCAATATTTTTGAAGGACCAAATAAATAGCTCAAAGGAATTCTTTCTAAAAAATTATTCATGGAATTTGTTCAGGAAAATAGTTCACATTGAAAAATAACTAACGCATAATTCTTTCAAACTTTTTGTCTAAATGAATTACTCAAGTCAAAAATTCTACAGAAATTAAGCCTAGGAAAGCCCAAAAGATTTCTTTCAAAAATATTGTCTGAATGATTTTTTTGAGAGGAAGTATGAAGGATAGGTTCAGTAAAAAGTTTGAAGAAAATAGAAAGAGTACATAAAGAAAAAATCCTGAAGTGAATCTTTCAATAAAAATAGTTGAGACAAATCTTTCGAAGGACACCTTTAAATCCAAGTGCCCCAAAAAGTTCCCTAAAAGACATCTTACAAGCAAAAGTGTCCCACGTAGAGGTTCTAAAAGGGAAATTTCCATGATTCAGAGGGAACTTTCCATAGTTAAAGAGTACTTGGAAAAAGTCTAAAAGAAACTTAAGTCCAAGTAAAATGTTCCAAAGGAATAAAGAAGGTGATGGCCCCACAAACATTAACTTTAAAATATGGAAAATAGCCATTAGAGTTTAAAAAGTCTTGGTGGAAACCTGAGGGCAAATATGGACGTAAAAAATGGCAAGATCTTGAGCATTTGGTTTAGGCAAAATAAGTGAATAATAGACAGGTCAATGGTTTGGGTCATTATTAAAAGTTGATCAAACCAAAGAGCTCCCATAAAATTGATGAACACAGGTGTCCATAGTATGGTTGGTAGTAAGAAAGGGTATTCTCTAACTATCATAATGAGTCTCATGTACATTGAATAATTCTATACATCAGTTTCCCCATTTTAAGTTTGAAATGCTCTTAGATGGTTTATGATGGAGGTAGTTACCTATGCAAATTTTTAAGGTTTTCTGCCACTTTTCACCATTCTTATGACTAGTTTTGAATGAGTAGACTCCTAACATGACATGACTCATCTCAACCCTCTTTCACATGTAATTGTAACTAATATTCTCAAAGTGACACATGTCTAAGTGACCTTTGGACTTCCTTTGTTTGATTCCTCTCTCAAAAGTTATATATATGCATTCTTTTGGCTCTTTGAGGAGCCTCCACTGGTTATTGGAAAAAGTCTGGCTAGATTTATAATTGAATAACTCTTAAATAAATATACAAGAGTTGTTTCCACTCATATGCTATAATATTGAGTAATGAATTAAATCTTGTTGGTCTAGTCTAGTGAAATATTATCTTTTCTAGCTTGTACTCTTGATGGTCTACCAATTTGTAGAAAGGATATTATTATAGCTCGTTGTTAGTATTCTTTTCTAAGTGTAGAGATATCCTAGAAGTGGTCCATGATTGTATCCCTATTTTGAATCATTCATTCCCTTCCTAATAATCATATACCTTCTTGAATCTAGCATATGAAACATTGATGTAGTAATGAATCATGAGTTGTGAGTCTTGTGTGAGAAACACCTTGTTTGTCTTTAAGTAGTGGTTTCAGTCAATTGGGAGGACATTATACATTAGTGAATCATTTTTTGGTTTATTAATTATTTTCCTTAATCCTTTTCATACACAATTGATAAGTTAGAGAGAGATTTAAAGGTGAATCAAGTTAATCTAGCCCCTTATCTAGAGATTCATCTCAGCAAAATTATCACCCATAGGAAGAGAGATGTTTCCATTGTGTCACTTGGATGAGGAGAGTTGAGCATCTCCTCAAGGGTGTGAATCCAAGTGACAATATTTTTTGGCATGCTCGGTGGGACTATTTATCTGATAAAATGAATATTTATTGGTGTGTTCTTTAACTAATTAACCTTTTAGAGGCATTTCAACCAACACCAATAGTGACTCTAAGTTGAATCAGCTGGTCAAGTAGCCCTAGTACATCAAGAAATCATATTTGGTATGTATAATCCCATTTTTGAGTAGTATGGCCCTTATGTTCCTTCATATATTTTTGATCAAGCTCATGTTATCCATAGAATCACCTCAAGCAGCTCTCCTAATTGTCCTTCTCCTAGTTAATCCAAGAGTGCTAGGGAGATAATGTTGGAGTTTGAGAAGCAAGTGTTAGAGATAGATAGGTTGAATGATAAAAATAGATATCAGCAATAGCTAATGTACAAAGAGTGTTTGTTTAGGCAAGTTCAATCCATGTAATCCATGAAGGAGAAACTATTAAGATGGAGGAGTCAACCCACTCAAGGCAATCAGCCTTGATTGCATTTTTCCATCCCAAGACAGCCTTCTACCATACAAAATAAACCTTCCTCTTATATACCAAATCCCTTCTATCAAATAACACTTACTCACAAAAATAAAGTGAGTCAACATTATATCCCATATAATTCTCTTTCTCCTATACCAAAACTAACTACTCATGTTGTTAATCCCTTGCACTTGGCAATCTAATACCAATGGATATTAGAATAGCCTTCTATGGAGACTAACAATTTCAATTCCTTAGATTTTGAGCCCTCCTTTGAATAAGGTCATCCTATTTCCTTTGAAAACCAACACATCCATCCTTAAGCAACTCCTCTTATGCATGTGCAAACTCTTCTTAGTCTCCTTCAACCTTCTCAAGTCCCTTCTACCCTTACTCAAGAAGCTTTTTTTACTCCATGGCATCCTTCATGTACTCCCCATATCTATGATGATTCCTATGAGCTCCAAGAAAGAATATTCCAAGATAATCTAGCTAAACAAATTGAGGAATTAGAGGCAAAGATGAGGATGCTTAGTCAAGGTGAGATGGAAGGTTTAGACCTAAATGAAGATCCTATGCCTAAACATACCCCATCTACCTTTCATCAAGAGAGTCCTCAAGTTAATTTTGATGAAGTGTTGGTCAAGTGGAAGGAAGAGAATCAAGTGATTTTGGCCCAAGGTTTGCCCCCTCTTTCTCATGAGATTTTTAAATAACCCCTTACATTCCATTCCCCATCTGATTTTGAGAGTCCTTGTGCTAAATTCCCTTGCTTCGTTGATGAAGAATGTTTTCCTTGTGTTGAGGAACCTATCTTGAGAAAGGTAAGTGAAGAATAATATGCTCAATTTATGATCGATCAAGGAAACTTCATGAGTTTAGATGAGTAAAAAATCACCATCGGTACCCCCCTTGGTGAACAAAAATACAATTCACAAACTTTTGCCTCCATACTTGATGAGGAAGAAATGATCACTGATTCTTTTCTTACTTTACAAGATACTATGGATGGACTAGGAGAGGTTCTTGATCAGACTTTGGATGACTTGTTTGAAGTCATTGGAGTAGGCTATACTCCTCTTTAAGGAAGATATCATTTGGTAAAATATGGAGAAAGTGGCATTAGAACTCAAGTAAGTATGAAAAGGAGAAACAAGATTTCATCTTTATTATTTCAAGAGGATTGTGAATTTAAGAATGATATATTTGAAGTCATAAAGAGGGGATATCACCCTATATAAGGAACTCATCATCTTTTGAAGGATGGAGAAAGATCATATTGGCCTAAAGTTCTAATGAACATGAATTCAATCCTCTTGAAATCATGCCTATAGAGAAGATGGGATTTGATCATGAGAAAGTGAATGGTCAACAACATGAAGTGATCATGTACAAGAAGAGTTCATTTCCTTGGTTAGATTTTTTGGAGTTGTTTGGTTCTTAACGAGCATCATGCCAATAAGGTTGGTAGACTTTGTGAGAAGCATGGAGGTAGAAATGATAAGAGACAAAAGGCTTCTTAACTCATCCAATCCTTCATGCCATGAAGTAAGAGGACTTTCAATTTTCCCATTTGATCTAGGAGGGGGAAGATCATACTTGGTTAGCTATACATAAGTAGTTTTATTTTTTTTATGTTCACTTATCATAAGTGTTGAGTAGCACAGGTGTGTTTGCTTTGGTCTTGATGTGTGTTTTTTCTTTCCCTTATATGTTTTGAGGTGGTAACTAATTGTCTTGTTGATCAAGTTCTGAATCATGGTCAAGGTTTCTTGTTTATTTTAGTCCTTACATGACTCCATAAGCCTAATGGACTAATAAGGCTACCAATATGGTTAATATAAAAAACATACTACCCCTGTGAGTCACTAATTTGTTGACCAAATTTTGGCCCTTTAGGTCAAAATTGGGTACCCCTATTTGAAAATTTGGCCTTTAGATCTTTTAGGGGTAAATATCATGTCATAGTGTGATCTCAATTTTATTAAATGTAATATGAATGTTGTTAGCTTTGATCAATTTGTTGTTTAGGTCCTTTTACTTTCTTTTATTCATTCTAATAGGTCTGAGTAGAGTTTAAAGAACATTTTCAAAGTACCAGATCTTGCACGTGTAGTAGTTGTAGAGGAAGTTGAGCATGTGGGTTTGGTCATCCTAGCTCAAAGTTCTTATGTACTAAGTCTAAGGTCCTTCACTAAAGCACAATAAAAGTATTTCATGTTCAAATACTTGCTTCAAAAACATTTTTGGACTTAGTCATTTGAGCTCGATCATTCACTTTAGGTTTATCTTGGTCTTCAACTTTAGGTCTTCATATTATGTAGAACTCCTTTGGAGGAGATGTTCCATAAAAATCCTACACAAAAGTAAAAATGTTCATTCTTTCAAAGTTTTTTTTTTTTTGAAATGTTAAGAATTATTTTAGACATTTTTTCTAAAACAATTTCCCCAACAGACTTTTTTTGGGCTAAGGGACCATTTTAGAAAGCCAAAGGGGTCATCTTCATTTTTTTGAAGGGCACTTTTAGCTCAATTCAAATTTTTTTAAGGGTACCCCTCTATATTAAAGTCAACCAAACACAAATCCAATAAGACACTTTCAATATTTCCAAAGGACCAAACAAAAATCCAAAAGGAATTCTTTCAAAAAAAATGTCTATAGAATTTGTTCAGTAAAATTATCCGCATTGAAAAATAACTAAGCTATAATTATTTCAAAAAATTTATTTGAAGGAATTAATCAAGTAAAAAATTACATGGAAATTAAGCCAAGAAATCCTAAAATATTTCTTTTGAAAAGATTGTCTAAATGATTTCTTTGAGAGAAAGTCCAAAAGATAGGTTCAGCAAAAAGTCTGAAGAAAATAGAGTGTATAAAGAAAAAATCCTAAAGGAATTCTTTTGAGAAAAGTGGCTAAGTAAAATCTTTTGAAGGACACCTTTGAAGTCAAGTGCCCCAAAAATTTCCCCAAAAGACATCTTTCAAGAAAAAGTATCCCACACAGAGGCTCTGAAAGGGCACTTTCCATGATTAGGAGGGCACTTTCCATAGTTAAAGAGCACTTGGAAAAAGTCCAAAAGAAACTTAAGTTTGAGGAAAATGTATTGAAGGAAAAAAGAAGGTGATGGCCCCACAAACATCAACTTTAAACTATGGAAAATAGTCATTGTAGTTAAAAAATATTGGTGGGAACCTAAGGTAAAATATGGAGGTAACAAATGGCAAGATATCAAGCATATGGTATAGACAAAATAAGTGAATAATAGACAAGTTGATGGTTTGGGTCATTATTAAAAGTTGATCAAACCAAAGCACTACTATAAAATTGATGAACACAAGTGTCCATAGTATGGCTAGTAGTTAGAAAGGGTATTCTCTAACTGTCATGATGAGTCTCATGTCCATTGAGCAATTTTATGTGTTAGTTTCCCCATTTTAAGTTTCAAACACTCCTTGATGATTTATGATGGAGGTAGTTACATGTGAAAATTTTTGAGGTTTTATGCCACTTCTTGCCATTCTTATGACTGGTTTCAAATGAGTAGACTCTTGACATGACATGACTCATCTCACCCCTCTTTCACATGTAAAAGTAACTAATATTCTCAAGGTGACACATGTCTGAGTGACCTTTGGAATTCTTTTGTTTGATTCCTCTCTCAAAATCTATATATATGCATTCTTTCAACTCTTTAAGGAGCCTCCACTGGTTATTAGGAAAACTCTAGCTGGATTTGTACTTGAATAACTCTTGAAGAAATATACAAGTTTTTTTCCACTCATATGCTATAATATTTAGTAATGAATTGAATCTTGTTGGTTTATTCAAATGATAGATTGTCCTTTCTAGCTTATACTCTTGATGGTCTACCAATTTGCAGAAAGAAGATTGTTGCAAGTCTTTACTAGTATTATTTTTTAAGTGTATAGATATCCTAGAAGTGGTCCATTATTGTATCCCTATTCGGAATCATTCATTTCCTTCCTAAGAATCATATACCTTCTTGAATCTATCATATGAAACATTGATGTAGTAATGAGTCATGAGTTATGAGTCTTGTGTGAGAAACACCTTATTTGTCTTTAAGTAGTGGTTTCAATTAATTAGGAGGAAATTATACATTGGTGCATCACCATTTGGTTTCTTAGTTTTTTTTGTAACCCTTTTCATACACAATTGATAAGTTAGAGAGAGATTTAAAGGTGCATCAAGGGGAGCTATCCCCCTATCTAGAGATTAATCTCAATGAAATTTTCACCCATAGTAAGAGAGATATTTCCATTGTGCCACTTGGATGAGGAGAGTTGAGCATCTCCTCAAGGGTTAGAATCCAAGTGAAAATAGTTACCTTACCATGGAAGGATCAACATAAGGCAAAGTCTCTGTTTCATAAAGTTTAAGTTAAGGAATCCTTGAAGTAACCTTCTTGACTTAAGAGCATGGGTTCAAGATTATTTGCTACATTGTGACTCTACCATAATCACCATGACACCTTTAATGTTTCAAAACCTCAATGAAGGTTCAAACCAATTTCAAACACTTGCACTCCAACTAACTTAGACCTTTTTGGAAACCTGTAGGTGCATATACATTATATGAAACTATGAAGGGAAGATACAAGAATATGTGTATGATGAATTGATTATTTCAACCAATCTCAAACCATTTACATGGTTTAAACTTCATTATCAACACCTCAAATAAACTATCACCACTTTTTCATCTCTTCATCACATCACCATGATTGTGTAGGGGTCCTTTTATCTTCCTATAGGTGGATGTCTATAGGAGACTGACTGTGTGCATCTTTGACTATGTTATTCATGTGAAACACCTTTGTGGATCAGCTTTGGGAAGAGATGTTTCCATAATATCATGAGATTCATTAGACACTATGTTTTATCTTAATTTTATAACACCAAAGTAATAATAACTCTCTATAATTGATGAAACACTGATTGTGCAACTCTAGTGGTGACCTCAGCTAGCAACCTAAGATGTTTTTACTCATCAATCCTCTTTTAAAAATGAAAAAAATTCTAGAAACCATTATATAATAATTTCCATACTCTCCAAAATCACTTAAATCACTTAGTTTGTATGGATCAACTCAAACAAAGAGGAAACCTATAGGGTGTGGGAATGAGCAAGCAAAAATAAGTAGAAAACTTCATAGCATTAGTTCATAAAGAAAAATAAATTAATCCTTGAATTCCTACCATGAATTTGAAGTTTACCAAGTGCACTAACATCCCTTAAATTCATTCAATTTTTTTGCTTATGCTACTAGCCATACCATGAGAAAATCATTTGACCATCTCTTCATGCAAAGAGGAGCGATGGAGGAGAATAATGGTTTTAGGCCATTTTTAGATGTTTCAAGACTAATAAATAGTTTAAATGATCTAAATTAACTTTAATGGTCACTTTAAGTCTTTACACATGTGCCACAACTCCTATAAAATTTGTACAACCAATTAAAACTACCTAAACTACCACTTTTTCAACTATTTTCTTACTCTATCAAAGAAACCTATAGTTTTTCAGTTATGACATAGTACTTATGACCCCCACTAACACATTTTATGTTGAATAAATTATTTTAACATTTGTATACTTAAGAAAACCTCATAAATGACCCTAAATATGACTTTAGTGACATGAAATAGACTAATTAAGGACTAAAAGTGGCCATGAAAAAGTTAATGACATATAAAATAACCTTAAATAATACCATGGTACAAACTATAAGACCTTAATAATACCTTTTATAAGTTTTCAACTATAGGGGTTGACCTATTTTGACTTGTGGTCAAAATAGTCAACATTCTTGGTGATTTCTTGGGGGTGGCAAGCTAGCTATGCCAATGACCAGTAGCCTACTCATATCCATTGGGATATGGAGTCACATATGCACACTTTATACATTTAATTACATTTGAAACCATACCAAATAATAAGAAAAGACACACAAAATAAGACACCAAAGGAAACACACGTGTTCTCAAGAACACTTATCGAACACACAACTGAAACAGAGACACACACCTATCCTATTATTTACAAGACCTCAAAATTGAGGTGAAAAATAAATTACCATTATTCAACCAAGGTCAAATATTGTTCCTCTTTCATCTTTACTACTCCATGAAATCAATCTAGCATGTGAGGTATGTTCATCATCAAACACTTGACTATGTAGCTGGTGAAATTACTTACCATCCTTAGGTCTTCTCATGCTTACAAGTCTGCTACTTGGGGATTTTAAAATTAATCCTTTTTATTCTCTAATAATCTTCCTTGTAATTTCATCTTGGTGAATTTCTGTCATGTTTGATTGGTGCTCTTCAAATTATAGGTTAGGATGCATGACATCTATCTCAATTTTATTCTCTTTTAGGACAGAATGTACTTGATGTGTATGATCATCAAGTTCCTTTTTTTATTTATTCTACAAAAATATAAAAGGTTTAACCTCAGGCAAAGGTCTTAACTATTTCACAAGCACAAACATGTCTACCTTGACTTCACTAGGCTCTTTCATAACTACAAACTATTTAGCAACAGTAGTTTCGTATTCAATCTCATGCTTAGTAGGACCACATTTATATTTGATAATACATTCAACCTCATGTTTTTTAGTATCATCCATAAACTTGAAATTATATATGCAATTATTAGGAGGATGAATAGTCTTACCCAATTGATCAACTGCTTGACTTATGGCATTGAATCTTTACCATTAGTCATCTTCTTCCTTATGAATGTCATCTTCAAGGGCTCCTTCATCAAGTGTAGGCATAATTACATGGTTATTCTCACCATATTTATCTATAATGATATTCAATATATCATCATCATACACATGAATCAAATAATTACCTTCAGTAGCTTGTGAGAAGGAATGTTTAATGCTTACCTCAGATTATTCATATGTCCCTTCATAGATGATATAGGTACTAAGGTTAGCTTAATAAAAGTAGGTATATGGATAATTTTCATAAGCATTTTTGTCATACTCATCTAGAAACAAATTATAAATTCCCTCAATCTTATAAAAAAACACCATCATCCACAATAGACTCCTCTTTATCATTGATGACATAATTCAAATTGGAGCTTGCTTCAACATAAGATTCAATGTGAAATTTGGCTAGTGTTTGAGTCCTAATGGTTACCTTTACTCCATACCTTGTCCTAAAGGACAATAAGTACCAATTATCTAAGATTTATCCTCTTATATTGTCTATGAAATCCCTTGAGAGGTGGATAGCAAAGTGGGTAGGCAAGTCAACAACCACAATGTCTTGGAGGATGGGGAAACTAGGAAAATCATGAAAGAAAACATTCAATCCTTTGATCAATCCCACTACTTTTTTAGGTTTATCATCTAATTAAATCACCCCTTTACTATTTGGTTCATACTTTAGACCCAATTTATCATCTACAACCTTGGGCATCACTGATGTGTTATCTCCACTATCAATTAAGTAGTTATGAACTAGTTTGTCTCCTACAATGGGAATGAGGTAGAAGGATGGAAGCTTCTAAAATTTGGTATAGGGATATAAAATGTTATTATGATTATTGGTAAGATAAATTTTATTATTAATATGTCTTGATGATGGAGGATTAGCATGAATAGTGGACTACTACTTTTGCAAGAGTTATTTTTGACCAGGCATGTGAAGGACATCCCAAAGAGAGAGATATGCCTTGGCATTCTTCATAAATACACTATTTTTAGAGTAAGAGTGTTTACCTTATCTTATATCCTTGGAGACAAGGAAGTGGTTGGATCTTGAGGTATTGAAGAACTTCAATTAGGCCTTCCAACATTCTAACTTTAAGGAGGTGTAAGATTTGTAGAGCTTATTATGTTTATAGTCATGCTTTGTTGCATTGTAGGAGGATTGTTTGCACTTGTAATCACACCATTAGCATCTCCTAGATCCTTCCTCTTAGCTCTATTATTATCTTAAACTAAATTACCTTGATTGAGTACATATGTGTCTTCAACTAAGAACTTGGTGAAACTTACTTCTTGAGGCTACCATCCTTCATTAGTTTGCATTATAACTTCATCTTTTATTGATAGTTGAGGAGTGACTCCTCCTTGAGAAACTAGATATTTCTCTCCACCTTCATTTGCATCCATGAATTGGCCTTATTTCTAGTCTTATCCTTGGATCAGATTGTTATACATCGATATCATTGCTCTAGTGTTGGAGGTGAAATTAGGATCATATGCATTGGCAAGCCTATTGAAGTTAGGTTGCCGTTGATCTCTCCCTTGCCCATATTATTGATGATAGGGGTAGGGTTTTTTATGAGCACCTTGTTATAGATTAGGTTACCTATTTTGAGCCTTTAAGGCTTAATATCTTGTATTCCAATAAGTTTTCTCTTCTACCTTCTTAGGATTAGTCCTTGACTTGTTATTTACATTAGTAACTTGAGAAACACTTGGATTTTCAGAAAAATTACTTGTAAGTAGAGTAATAGACACTTTTGGAGGTAACTTTCCAACTTGTATGAGGCCATTCTCAGCTCTAATGGCAATTTCTTATGCTTAAAGTAAGGTGAAACCACCCATAGACTATAACATTATGGCTATGTTAGTACCAATAACCCTCAAATATGTGGGAAACACAAAGCTAGCAGGTGGTATCATGGGAGGAGGTAACCTATGAAAATTCCTTTATAATATCTCACTAAAATCATGCATTATTTCCTTAGGACCCTTTAAATCACATTGATATGATGGATGAGTGAAGTGCAATCACTCTTGTCCTCAAATCTTGATGTTAGAATCTCTCCAAAATCATCCCATGTTGTGATGCAACCATCGATAAAAGTCTTATACCATTCAAGTGTTTTCTCTCTAAGGGACATGGAAAGGATTCTAATAGTAATTTTGACCTTAGTGACATTATGAAAACTAAAAAAAATTGATATATCCCTAATGTGATCACTAGGAGTAACATGGCCTTCACCATTGAATGTAGGAACACTCTGTAGAATTAGGGGAAATGTCATCATATGCATCAAGATGGATTAGATTTTTAATATTAAAGGCTAGGAAGGCATGTTTATTAGCCATGTTTTCTTCAATTTCTCCCTCACTCTCTTGGTCTTCTTGTCTAGCAAATTCCTCTTACTCTTCAAAGGGTAGAATAGGTTGAGGATGTTAAACTTCAAGAGGAAGTTCAAGTTAAAGAGGTGGATTGATTGGATTGAAAACTCTACTAGAAGAGGACCTAGTAAGGACCATGAAGTATAAACATAAATATATGATAAAATAATTTAATATAATAATAGTTTACCTTGAATGGAGTCCTGAAATGTTGATTAGAACACCATATGTAGTGATGTTGGCAAGACCAGCATTCACCTTGACAAGTTATCTTTAGGACAATAATCCCACTAGACATGATAGAACTATTATCACCAAATTTATCACCCTATAGGATATTTTTCAAGAATAATATAATATTTTTGAAACATTTTAATACCTATAGGCCTGTGGGTTGCCTATAGTAGAGGTAGACCTCTAGGTTTAAGTGTTAACTCCCTAGATTGATCCTTAAGTGTTTATCACCTAATAATTGATTACTTATGTGAAAAGGGGAATAAATATGCATGAAATTAAAATAATATAAGGGGGTCATACACCATAATATATCCATGATATCATTATAATCTTGTACTAAGATACAAGACCTACAACACTAGCTTCAAATTCCTAGAATACTTAAACATTAGTATTTCAATATGGAGGTGATATGCATAAGACAACTCAAGGTAAGTGAACTAGAGATCATTTTCAGACACCAAGGATACTTTTACACTTGAAAGGAGTAAAAACACATTATATAAACTCCATATGACCTCTTATAATGATAACTTTTTGCACTAAACATGAAAGGATAAAGAGAAGCAAGGATAAAATCTTATCACTAGAACTCACCATACATCACTTCACACACTTAAAATATATGTTTTTGAAATAAAAACTAGATTAAATGTATTATTAAAAGGAAAATTACACCATCAAACTATTAGGTATTTTCCATACATGGTGTGTAATCAAAATACAAGAGCCAAAATGGCTAGTATGTATAGAATGTGTGAGGGGAGAGAGAGAAGTGGAGCTCAAGAGTCATAATGCCACTTATCAAGGAATGAGAATTAGTTATGTTTCATAGGATTAGAGCATGAAATATACCATGACATTTATATTTGGACTAATTTTCCTCCAAGGCATGAAAACTCCTCAAAACTTGCATAAGACCCTTCAGCTACCCTCTTGGGAACTACTTTCATAATTAGGCCTCTCTTGAGCACTCCAAAGCAGACTAGGAATATATGCCACATGTGCACTATGATTTTAGGGTTAATAAAAATCTCAAAAATTAATTATATGTTAGGGACCTTCTTCAACACCTCCTAACTCCTTCGGTTTCCATGTTAAGTGTTTTTACCAGTGTGAGCATCTAAACATGGCTTTTCAAGTTTTAGAATGCAATCTAAGTAAGCCTAAGGTGTTCTTAAGCCAAGAAATGACTTACTTTTGATCTCCCCTATAGACTTATGGTTATAAAAAATATAATAATCCCTCATTAAGGTGATACAATATATTAGAGAGTTCACCTACTGATATAAATAGGATTATCCCTCTGATTAGACTTTAGGCCTAGTCAAGGCATGGTATGCCTGACTATACTTCTATGGATTTAGGCCATCTTGTTTGATTTATGTAACCTATAGGTTATTATACATATTTTTCATGTTAACCATGACTCCATACATCCCATTGCAATGATATAACACCCAATCTCATCTCTTTATCACTTACCATTGCCTACAATTTCGCATCCCTAAGAGTGACCTCTATCTAAGAGAATAGATGGAATATCCCATATCTTCTTAGGAAAAACAAGGATATGAAGGTATTAATTAGGTTATTATGGTACTATATACCAATTTTTATAGTTATATCACACTAATAGGCCCTTAAATTCTTTGAGAACCCTAAGATAGGATTTTTAAACCACCAATTATACACAAGGTATGTGTATTGACTAGAGGTTATACTCTGGAAACCCAATTTCATCTTGTATCCCTATAATAATAATTTCATGAGGTATAAATCACCATATTTAAGGAATTATAATATCCCAACTCATCATCATCCATGCTATTTTCTTCAATCCATCTCTCTTTGCTTGATTAGGCCTAGTCAAGTCTAATGTAGTAAACTTTGTACTAATTTAGGAAAGAGACATACTTATAGGTGTCTATTTCATGATTTATCCATAGTTTTCAATAAATTATGTTATTATTATGGTCTCTAATTTCATATATTAATAAAAAATATTCATAGTAGGCTTAGGGCTAAAGTAACAATCAGACTACCAGCTTACACTATGTTATCAGTCCCTAGTCAACATATAGGTGTCCTTGTGAGAGAAAAAAGGGAACCCATATGGGTTATTATAAAAATTATACTTCATGATTATTATTTATTATAGGTATTTAAACTCACCTTCATAGTCAAACATACTCATATCAGTCCTAAATACAAACCAATAGTCAACTCTCTCAATGTATATTGTGCCATCATTCTATAGTTAACTATAGGTACCTATTTTGATGAAAAAATGAGCCCTTGTAGTATTATAATATTATTTAAAACCATATACTTCAACTCCTTTAAATTTTATTTGAGATACTATTACCATTTACATTCTAAATAAGTAGTTGTCTGTAGGGTTATGATCTATTAGGTCTCATAGCATTGTAAATCCATTTGGTCTCAAAATACTATAAGTAACATTGCCAACCTATAGTGAAATATTTCTTGAAATGGAGGTCTTCATACATCACCTTACTTTGGCCAAATGACCACTTTCCTTTACAATTCATTGTATCTATGATTGGGAAACAAGATGGAGACACTCAAATTTGTCTATACCTCATGTTACCTTACCATGGAAGGATCAAAACAAGGTAAAGTCTCTATTTTAGAAAGTTTAAGGTAATGAATCCTTGAAGTAACCTTCTTGACTTAAGAGCATGGGTTTAATATTATTTACTAAATTGTGACTCTACCATGATCACCATGACACATTCAAGGTTTCAAGACCTTAATAAAGGTTCAAACCAGTTTCAAACACTTGTACTCCAACCAACTTAGACATTTATGGAAACCTATAGGTGCATATACATTATATGGAATTGTGAAGGAATGATACAAGACTATTTGCATGATTAATTAGTTATTTCAACTCATCTTAAACCATTTACATGGTTTAAACTTGATTATCAACACTTTAAAGAACCTCTAACCACTTTTCCATCTCTTCATCACGTCACCATGACTATGTAGGGGTCCTTTTATTTTCCTATAGGTGGATGTCTATAGGAGACTAACTGTGTGTACCTTTGACAATGTTATTCATGTGAAACACCTTTGCAACTCAACTTTGGGAAGATAGGTGGGCATCATATCATGAGAGGCATGAAACACTACATGTTATATTCATTTAATACCTATTATAGCATATAATTACACCCTTTTGGGATATTTTTTAGTCTATCTCACTCCTAGATACAAAATTGGAGCACCTCTACGATATGGGTATCTTGTGATGGAGGTGAAACTCTAGGTTATGGGCCAACTCCATAGGTGTATCAATTAGTTTATTAGCAAACTACTATAATTTACTAATTGCCAAAGAAAAGGGTTATAAAGTGTATAAAGGTATGACTAAAAACAAAAAAATGGGTGATTCACCAATATTTGACACTCTAAATTGAATTAAACTAACACTAATTAATCTCAAAGATAACCCTTACACAATCTCTCAACCTGGTCATTTTGCAATAATATTTCCAAAACTAGGCCCATTAGATAAGAAATGAAGTATGTAAGAGTATAAAAATCACACTATACCATCATAATTAAACAAATAAAAATTTTAAACCTAAATCAATGATGGAATACCTATAAATAGGAAATAAATAAGGTAAATTACCAAGGAAGAACACCTCCCCACAAAGCAATCATACACAAACTAAACATAACACTAGTTGCAAACAAAGAGATAGGAAAAATAAATTATTTTATTTCTTCAAGATGTTTTTATTAAAAAAATGGTCATGTCTATGCCATACCAAAAATATAAGAATCATTTTAAAAATGAGGAGGAAATAGATATATAAGATAAAAGGGAAGGGAGAGAGGAGAAGCAAGCTCTCAAAATTCAATAAATGAAGCTCAACCACCTTCCATGGAGTCTCAACCATATTTGAATTAATTAAGAACTGATTATAACTCAAAAAATCAAACTTAAAAGGTCAAAATGGTCTTCAATCCTTCTCATTGACCTAAAAAGGTACTAGAAAATGAAAAACTTTGAGGATGATGATGTTGCACTCCACTAGCTTTGAGAAAAATCTTTAAAGACTAGAAATCTCATTTTAATGCTCTAATTAATGCTTTATAAAAACATAAAAATATATACATACTTCCTTAAATATTCCATAAATACTCCTCAACTCCACAAATATCTACTCCACTTGACTTATACGCCCCATCTCCACTTGGCTTGAGCTAGTAACTTGGCAACATGGTTAGTGATCTTATCATTTTATGCTTGTAATTGACTTTGAAGGTTAACCTTGGCTGTTTTCTCTTGTTTTTTATTTTGTATTAACTCATTTTTTATCTTATAACCTAAAAAATACTCCATGAAACCTGAAAATACTTTGGACTCCATTAATGGAGGTCTCCAAGCTTGAGCCATTTTCAACCAATTGTGCAAGAACCTACTCCTAAGGCCATTTTGGGCCTCCTAAGAACCAAAAAATTCAAATTTATTTTTAAAAATAGGTCAAAAATTATATTTATATATTATCCTACACGTTTTAGGTGCTTTCCAAGTGATTCCAGGTCATTTCATGGACCTATGAGCTCAAAAATTCAAAACTAGTCAAAATAGGCTCTTTGGTAGCTTGCAATGGTTTTAGGTCTTTCCATGGTGATTGGGAGATTTAATTATACTATTTTATGCTAAATAATCTTTTTATTTTTCCTAAAGTTCATTTTATACCATTATTATCCTATGATTCACTTGGAAACTCTTTAAATTAGCTTGGGAAGGTCTCTAACCTTATGTTTACTAGGTAGGTCTAAGAGGGTCTCTTTACTAATTTGAACCACTTGGAGCCATTTTTTTATTTTAAAAATAAATAAAATAATTATGGTTGATATTATACACATTATTTATCACTTTTCCATACATAAATCCTCATTTTGACCTCTACTAAAGGTTCATTTAGACTTGGTTCTAAGCACAGACTCCATTAATGGAGATATGAAAACTTGGTTTTTTATCTTGAAGTATATTAGGAGAAATGTACCAATTTTAAAACTTAAAGGTAACAAAAATATACATCTATTTCAAATTTAAATTCATTTAATTTATTATAACTCAAAAAATGCACCTTTTGGGTTGCCTCAACTTGCCTTGTCAAATTTCTAAGTTTGTGTAGGTTTGAGTTTTGTCATTTTATCAAGATTTATGATGTCCCAAGACTTAATTATTTTTTAATTATTACCTTTATGGACCCCAAAAAATATTCCAATAATTTTTTTCCATTATTAACCATGAAATCTAACCATAATCACATATTTAGACCTATTGCACACTCAGAAAAATGAGAACCAAGAAACCTAAGAAGAGAGAAAAAGGCATATCTTGAAATTTATAAAGTATTAAGAAATAATTATTTTTTAAATTTAACATATAAAATATCCCAAAACATATCCAAGAATTATATTACATCATCTAACCCCTTTATACCTTTTTAAAATGTTTTTTATGACTATCTCTACTTGCATGCCAAAATCTTAAATTTTGCAATTTTACACTTCTCCGTGTTTAGGCTTGAAATTATAAATGTTATCACTGTAAAAAGGTTTTTTAAGACTTAAAATAACCATATTTAAACACTCACATTAATTTAATACCATCTATCATACCTTAACTCTTCAAAAGAACCTTTTGAGCTCAAATGGTGACTGTCAACGAACAATCATAGGACTGTGACAAAATAATAGATGATTCCATTATTAATTTGAAATAAAAAATATTATATACAGTTATAACCACAAATTTTCATCAATTTTACAAATTTTCATAGCTGGATCATACCTGTAGAGGCCTCAAGATGCATTTTTCTCAAAACTAGCTAATGGGTTGCCTGAGTGAAAGATTGTTTATGACTGAAGGAGGTCTATAACAAAATAGTAAATGCTTAAAATATTTATAAGGAATTAATTATGGAATATAAATATTTATACACTCACCATGATCATATTTAGAAAAAATGAGATCCTAACTTCTCTTGTAGATACTCCAAAATCATAAATTTCTCAAAGATTGGCCTAGGTTGCTTGAGTTTTACTTAGAGAGTGCCCTAGATCTGAGATAAAATAGTGATTATATCCCATGTTATATGGTCAAAATATAAACCATATATTCATATTTTTGTTCATTATGACCCTATATACCAAATTTTGAGGTTAGATCACCTCTTTAGCATCCTCAACTCTTTAAATCTTCTCTAAATAAGTCCTCAAGCTTATGACTGTGTACAGTCTAAAACCATTTGCTCAATCTTGGTCATGATTTATTACCATCCTATTTATATGTGTAGAATTATTATATAACTCTTGAGAGTTAATTTATCATATTCATCTAGTTATACAACCTTGCATTTCTTTAATAGACTAATCTTTCCATACACAATTAAGTAGGCATGTTGGTTGTAGGTACTCATTTCATGAGGGAGAGAGACTATGTTATTATGTAATTGAACTTCATGTCCTACCTTATAAATATAAAACATTTAAAATATTTTTATTTATGCAATTTACCTTTCCTTCCTTTCTTTGAATGCTCAAACACCTTGGAAACCAACTAGATCCTTCACTTGCAGCTTAAAACCCATTTCTAGGCTTTTACCTTAAAATACCTTAAAATTTTTGCTAAAGTGTTTCAAAAGAGTGAAAGTAACATGAGTTAGGTCCATGAGTTTTAATTTCTCTTTACACCATTGGATCATCCATTGCACTAGGACCATCTCATCTTTGGAGTACTTTAGAGCATCTTCAGATCACTTTGAAATATCTTTGAATCACTTCAGAGCAACTTTAGAGAATCTTTGGAGCACTTTGGAGCATCTTTAGAGCACTTCATATCATCTTTGTAATAAATTTGAATCATCTTTAGATCACTTTGGAGCATCTTTAGATCACTTTTAAAGCACTTCATTGCATTTTAGAGTACTTCTGAGCAACTTCAGAGCACTTTGAAGCATCTTTGAATCACTTTAGAGCATTTTTTAATAACTTTGGATCACTTTAGAGCATCTTCAGATCTCAAATAAGCATGAAGGCAAGAGGTCATTGAATGGTCTAAGAGAGTGGTCTGGTCCATTTAGGCAAAAAAATTGTATGCAGTCCAATTTTGGCTAACTTTTTTGGTGAACTCTTGGGATTGCATGCATGTCTATGCAAATGACTAGTTGCCTTAGTCTATCCATTGGGCTTATGGAGTTACACAATTATTTTTTAACTAATTTTCAACTAAGCATAAGGATTCAAATCTTCTGATCAGAACTCTCAAAATAGCAAGGACAACCGAAAATAGAATAACAACATGCTCAAAGTACTTAAGGTAGGGAAACACACAACAAAAGGTAAATGTATACAAGGCACTTAGAGGAAAGTAACAAAATTTCCTCTAATATCTACAAGGATGAAACTTTATTTTAATTTCTTTCTAGATCAAATGGGAATATTTTAGTATCATTTACCTGTAATGGACAAGGATGACAAATACCTTGATTTTAAGACACCAAAATTGGTGATATATACTACTTGATTTTAATCTTTTGGGAATGATCTCTAATGGATGAAATGGGATAAACATGTCTCCAGTGTAGAAAAAATCCCTTATTGGTTCAATACTTGTTTTATGTTGTTTATCATTCTTGAGAAAGGATTACAAAAAAACTTCATTCATATTCTTAGGAGCAACTATATTTTGTTCACTTGGTAGCTCAAAAAGACCATATTCTTCTACCTTTTTTTTATGAAAATTAAGATTGATCATACCTAGAGCAGCATGTTCATAATTTTTTGGAAGGACATGTCTCTTAGCCTCCTCAAACTCTTTGGTTATGGCATAGAACTATTGTCATAACTCTTCAATCTTTTCACTAGTATGTTTCTCAAATTGTATCACTTGATCACTTTAGATGTCTCCTTCATCAACCTCAATCAAGATTTTATCTTGCTTTTCAATAGAAAATCAGGGTTGATTTGACCAACCAAGGTCCAAAACATCACACTTATCTTTCTTAAGGTCTGATTTGTCTTCTTCTAATTCTAACATATCAAGGCTATCTTTAATTGACACCTCATCTTAAAGTGGACCAACCTCTGGTACCTATTTATGATCCTCTTTTTCATCTATATAGAATAGACATTCAGTGGTCCATTCAATGTTTGTCCCATATTCAACTTGAGAATTATCCTCTTTAGGCTCTAATTCATTAGTGTTAAATCCATGCCAAGAAGGTTGGTCCAAACCTAATTTTTCCCCTTCTAAATGAAGTGATTTGCCTACCATGATCTTTTTGTCATAGACACTTGTATTATCCTCTTGTGTCTCACCTATGGCTATAAGCTCCTCCTATATCCTTGGTAAAATGGCTTCTTTCTCAAAGAGGGAGATGGTGGGAGGGGGAAAAAGTTCACTTTTCTTGCAACTTAGGAGAGTAATACTCTAACTAGGGATCTTGAGAGGTGTCTTTACTGATTTTTAAGATGGAAGAGGTAGTCTTAGAACTCTTGTAAATCAATCTCATTAAGTTGAGCTATGCATAAACCAATTTCCTTTTAAACAAAAACTTCCTCTTTCTCCAAGACTAATTCTTGGGTTACCACAACCAACACCTCCTCCTTCATCTTTATGCCTTCCTTGACTAATTTCCATGAGGGAAATGTAGAGGGTATAGACACCTTATTATCTTATTATTCTTGAATAGGCATAAGAGAGAGTGGTTTCACTAGTGAGGGCATGATATAATCAAGATTGTTGGCATAGGGAGAGATTAATGGTGGGATGGCTTCATGCTCTTCAACTGAATGATCTTCACTTTTTATCCATAAAATAGGTCCTATATAAAAGGATATGGTGGGAGGGAAATAAGGTACACTTGGTAGAGTAGGAACATAATGAGTTATGGGATGATTTTTGAGAAGAGTGGGATGAATATGATCATGAGGGAGAGTTTATATATGGGTAGGAGAGGGTAAAGTAATTTATTTTGGTTTGATATGTTCTCCCTCCCAATGCTCTAACACCTCTTCAATGGTTAGTACCCACTCTTTCATATATATCTTCTCAACATGTGGATAGTCATATTCTTAAATGGTGCCCATACATTCCAAAACTTATGTAACAATCTCCTTATCCCCTCCATGGCATGAATGGGGAATTATTTTCCAAATCCAACCTCCTTATTTATGTTCATTATTGCTCTCCCTTGGTCTAGTATTGCATCTTTGATTCTTGACAAGGATGGGCCTTGACAAAGTTGGCTAGTGGGTTGATTTGAAACTCTTATAGGTTGAGTTTTAGGCTCTTGGAGGGGATAGGACACATAAAAATTATTTCATTGAACTTTTTGATCCTCATAAGATATCAACACATTCTCCAATATTTGGACCATGTTTCTCAAATACACTTTGTTCTCCCTCTCATAAACTGCCCATTATTCATCCTCATGAACTGACCACCTATTCTTGACCAGATAAATATAACTCCTTTCCTCTTGTATAACATGGATAGGGATGACTAAAGAAAACTCTAAACCCATACAAATATCCCTATTAAACTTTATATAATTTGATAATACTTACTTGAATCCTGATAAGGATGTAATAGGATAAACATAGTCTTGACAATGGGAATTAGAGGACTAATTTGAATGCAAATAAGTTTGATATTTGTCATATATATGGGTTTGAGGGATTCAAATTCCATTATTGGGTTTATATCTTACTTGAGGGCCACTTGGGGGAACACATAAATGTTATTAGCCTGATATGAGTGATGATGAGGTAAAGAATAAGCATGTTGTTCAAAAGAGGTTTGAGTATACATACCAAAGTTATGATTTTTTGAATTTAGGCTACTTTACCAGTTGATTTTCATAGTAGATTATCCATTTATTTTTTCAAATGTTCCTCCAAATACTTATTTCACTAAAGAGTAACACTAAAAACCCTTCGGTGAAGTGAAGAATGCAGTCATCCCACTAAGTGTGCCAAAAACTATTATAGCACATACTTGTACCTTGTGGGATATTTTTTAGGCTCTATCACTCCTAGATAAAAAATGGTAACACCTCCAAGATATGGGTATCATGTGATGGATGTTAATCTTTGGGTTATGGGCCAGCTCCCGAGGTGTATCAATTAGGCTCGTAGAAAACTACTCTGAACTATTGATTGCCAAAGAAAAGAGTTAGAAAGAAGAGAAAGGGATGACTAAAAATTTTAAAAAATGTGATAAACAAATATTTTACACTCCAAATTACATGAAATTAACACCAAGGAAGCTCAAAGATAACCCTCACACAATCTCTCAACCTAGTCATTTTGCATCAATATTTCCAAAATTAGGCCCACTAAACAAGAGATGAATTATGGATAAGTTTAAAACCCACATTATACCATTATCAGTGATAAAATAATCACATGTTTATACCTAAAAAAATTATGGAATACCTACAAAGAGGCAATAAATAAGGACAATCACGAAGGAAGAACACCTCCCCATAAAGAAATCATGTATAAACTAACCATAGCACTAGTTACAAGCAAAGGGATAGGAAAAATCAGTTAATTTATTACTTCAATATTAAATTATTAAAAAAATTGGTAAGGATATGCTATAAAAAAATTAGGATCATCCTTTTACAAATGATGAGAAAATGGATATATAGGATAAAAGGGAAGGGAGAGAGGAGAAGTAAGCTCTCAAAATTTAATAAATGAAGCTCAAATACCTTCGATGGAGTCTCAACCACATTAGGATTAATTAATAACTAATTATCACTCAAAAAATTAACCTTAAAATTTAAAAATGATCTTCAATCCTTCTCATTGGCCTAAAAAGGCACTAGAAGACGAAAAACTTTGAGGATGATGATGTCGCACTCTACTAGCTTTGAGAAAAGTCTTCAACGACTAAAAATCTCATTTTAATGCTCCAATTAATTCTTGAGAAAAATATCAAAATATCTATATACTTACTTAACTGATCCATTAATTCTCTTCAATTCCACTTGGCTTGAGCTAGCAACTTGGCAACATGGTTAGCGATCTTGGCAATTTATGCTTGAAACTAATTTTGAAGGTTAAAATTGGGTATTTGATCTTATGTTTTATTTATTATTTATTCATTTTTTCTCTTCAAACATAAAAAATACTTAATTAAACCTATAAACACTTTGGACTCCACTAATGGAGGTGTCCAAGCTTGAGCTATTTTTAACCAGATGTGCAAGAACTTGCTATCAAAGCCATTTTAGGCCTCCTAAGCATCCAATCATGATAATTTATTTTTAAAAATAGGTAAAAATTAACTTTATATAGTTTATTACATGTTCCAAGTGGTTTTCAAGTGATTCTAGGTCATTTCATGGATCTATGAGCTCAAAAACTCAAAATTGGTCAAAACAAGCTCTTTAGTAGCTTGCAATGGTTTTAGGCCTCTTCATGGTTCTTGGGAGCTTGAATGAGATTATTATATTCTCAGGAATATTTTTATATATTATTACCTTCCTTTTATACTATTATTAGCCTATGATTCACTTGGAAACTCTTGAAATTAGCTTGGGAAGGTCTGCAACCTTGTGTTCACTAGGTAGGTCTAGGAGGGTATCTTTGTTAATTTGAGCCACTTTGAGTCATTTTTGACTTTTAAAGCTCACTTAAATAATTATTTTTTATCTTATACATGCTAATAATCACTTTTCCATACATAAATCCTCTTTTTGACCTCTGCTAAAGGTTCCTTTAGACCTAGTTATACGTATAGATTCCATTAATAGAGATATGAAAACTTGGTTTTTTATCTTGAAGTATAGTAGAGGAATGATACCACATGGAACAAATAAAAAGAAAAAAAATATACCTCCATGTCAAATTTAAATTCATTTCTTTGAGTATAACTCAAAAAATACACCTTTCAAGGTTACCTCAACCTACCTTGTCAAATTTTTAAATTTGTGTAGGTCTAAGTTTTATCATTTTCTAAATATTTATGAGGTCCCAAGACTTAATTATTTTTAATTATTACCTATATTTACCCACACAACTCTTAAAATAATTTTTTTCCATTATTAACCATGAAAACTAATCAAAATAACATATTTAGACCTACTGCACACTTAGAAAAATGAGAACCAAGAAACTTAGGAAGAGAGAAAAAGGTTTATGTTGATATTTATAAGGTATTAAGACATAATTATTTTTTAATTATAACATTTAATATATAAAAAAACATATAAAATCATTATATTTCATAATCCAACTCATTTAGACCTCTTAAAAAAAATTGACTATCTTTGTTTGCATGCCAAAATCCTGAATTTTGCAATTTTACACTTTTCGATGTTTAGCCTTGAAAATATGAATTTTATCACTCTAAAAATGTTTATAAAAAATTAAAATAACATTATTTTACCCAAAAAACCCTAACATTAATTTAATACCATTTTTCATACCTTAACTCTTCAAAAAAACCTTATGAGCTCTAATGGTGATTGTCAATAGACAAGCATAGGACTATGATAAAAAAGTGGATGATACCACTATTTATGTGACATAAAAAATATTATAAAAACTTATAACCACAAATTATCATCACTTTTACTATTTTTCATAGATGGATCATACCTATAGAGGCCTCAAAAGTATTTTTCTCAAAACTAGCTATTGGGTTGCCTGAGTGAAAGACTATTTATGACTACATGAGGTATATAACAAAAAATTGGATGATTCAAATAATAATTAGGTATTAATTATTTAATATTAATATTTATCTACTCACCATTATCATACATACCAAAAATGAGAGCCTAACTCCTCTTTTAGATGCTCTAAAATCATAAATTTCTCAAAGATTGGCCTAGGTTGCTTGAGTTTTATTTGGAGAGTACCTTAGATCTGAGATAAAACATAATGTATATCCATTTTTATATGGTAAAAATAGAAACCATATATTCATATCTTGGGTCATGATTACCCTTTTTACCAAATTTTGAGGTTAAATCACCTCTCTAGCATCCTCGACTCTTCAAATCTTCTCTAAATTAGTCCTCAAGCTTATGACTATGTGTATGGTCTGAAACCATTTGATCAAAATTTTCCATGCTTTATTACCCTCATATTTATATGTGGATAATTATTATATCACTCTTAATAGTGACTTTATCATATTCATCTAGTTATATAACCTTGTATTTCTTCATAGACCAATCTTTCCGTACAAAGCTAACTAGGCTTGTTGGTTGTAAGTACTCATTCCATGAGGGAAAGAGACTATATTATTATGTAATTTAACTTCATGGCCTAATTTATAAATCCAAAACATGTAAAATATTTTTCATGATGCAATTTACTTTTCCTTCCTACCCTTGAATGCTCAAACACCTTGGAAACCAGCTAGATCCTTCACTTGTAGCTGAAAACACTTTTCTAGGTGTTTACCTTAAAATACCTTAAACTTTTCTAAAGTGTTTCAAAAGAGTAAAAATAACATGAGGTATGTCCATGAGTTTTATTTTATCTTTACACCATTTTATCATCCACTACACTAAGACCATCTCATCTTCAAAACACTTCGGAGTATCTTTGGAGTACCTTCAAAACATTTTGGAGTACTTCAAAGAAACTTTAGAGCATCTTCAAAAACACTTTAGAGCACTTCAGAACTCAACTATGCATGAAGTTAAGAGGTGAATGAATGGTCTATGTGATTTCCTAATCCACTTAGGTAAAAAAATTGTATTTAGGCCAATTTTGGCTAAAAATACCACTATATAAACAAGAACTCTCTATAATTGATGAAACACTGACTATACAACTCTAGTGGTGACCTCAAATAGAAGCCTAAGATGATTTTTCTCACAAATCCTCTTTCACACATGAAAACAATGCTATAAACCATGAGATAATAATTTACACTCTCTCCACAATCACTTACATCACTTAGTTTGTATGGACCAACTCAAAAAAAGAGGAAACCTATAGGGTGTGGGAATGAGAAAGTAAAAAGAAGTAGTAAACTTCTTAGCATTGGTTCATAAATCACAATAAATAAATCATTTAAATCCTACCATTAATCTTAAGTGTACCAAGTCTACTAATACCCCTCAGAGGCATTCAACTTGACTCTTTTTTTGTTGGTCATACCATGAGAAAATGTTTGACCATCTATTCATGCAAAGAGGGGTGATAGAGGAGTATAATGGTTTTATGATAGTTTAAGATGTTTCAAGACTAATCAAGAATTTAAATGAGATCAAATAACCTCAAGGGTCATTTCAATGCCTTCCACACATGCCACAACTTTTGTATAAGCTATACAACCAACTAAAACTACCCAAACTACCACTTTTTCATCTATTTTCTTGCTCTGACATAGAAACCTACAATATTTCAATTATGACATATTAATTATGACCCCCACTAACACAATTGATTTTTAATAACTTATTTTAAAAAAATTATACTTATTAAAACCATATAAACCTCATAAATGACCCTAAATATGACCTTAGTGACATGAAATAGACTAAGGACTACAAGTGACCATGACAAAGCTAATGACATATCAAATGACCTCAACTATTACCATGGTACACATAATAAGACCTTAATAATCCCATGTATAATTTTTAAACTATATGGGGTTGACCTATTTTGACTTGTGGTCAAAATAGTTAACACTACCTACATAGACAATACTCTTAATATGGCCTCATACTTATGTATTTCTCCCTACATATTGGTGTATGCATATATCAAGATACAACATACAATAAATAAGTATATAGAGTTACCTAGCTTATTACTTAGAATTTATGGATTATGAAGTGCTCCTTTAGTACTTTATACCTGTAAATGGGTTGTCCCTATGACTGATAATAAAATAGGATAGAATAGGGAAGCTTTTCTCACTTGAATATTTGATTGGGTTCCTTTGGTAAGTTTCCTTATGGGTTGTTATTTTTGTGCTAGGGAGGAATGAATGAGGGTTGATATTTTATATATATTAATCTCTTTTGTAAATATCTCACATAAAATAACATAGGGCAACCATAAGGATATGTTTCATTTGTAAATTTTATGACTTTAGGGCATTGGACACTTAGTTTGGCATAAGACACTAGTGTTGATGTAGGCATCTAGATGGGACGTAAGTGTCTAAGAATCTAAAAAATAGGTATAGGTCTAAAACTTGTAGAGGATTATAATAATTAGGTTAATATAATTTTTTGTATTCCATAAGGTTTGGTCATTATAATAATATATGGTTGGACTAAGAGATAAGCAATAGGCACAAGAGATAGTGGATGAAAGCCTTTCGGCAATAGAAAGGTCATATAACTGAAGGGTACAACCATGAGAAGTAATTTCCAAGTATAAAATACTAAGTTGTTATATAATTCAACTTTATTTTCTAAAATTAGGTGGTGAGGAATGTAAAATTATAAAATGATAGATAAGTTGAAGTTAGTTATAAGTGACGTGATTACGAGAATTAATTGGTATGGAGGTAGTTCTAAGGTTAACATATGATGTAAAAATGTTAGATGGGGATGTAAATTAATCTATGTGATTCAAATATGATGATAATGATGTAATTATTACAATAAATCAATTTTAGGTGTATACACCCCTTTAAACATTTTACAAAGTACTCTATATAATCAAATGAGAGTTGGAGTATAGAATATTTCCAACTCAACTGCATTCAAAGTTTTTCAAATTAGGACTTAATCACTCTCAATTCATCACAAGTTTAGCAATTATCCAAATTCATCAACAAGGTTAAATGAACAAATATAAGTAAAATTATAAAAATATAGTAAATTACTATTATGGAAAACACTATAAGAATGAATAACTTAGCTTGTTTTGAGTCTATGTATATTTGTGGATAGGTAAAATCATCATCAATAATTAAGGGCTTGTGAGTGCTTAGATATGATAATAGAGAGTCTATATAAGCTTTGACAAGTTTGTGATTCCTACACACTTGCACAGTGTGGCATTGTCTAATGTAATATGGAGCCATTATGTTTACTTTTGTCAATCTATGATAGGATTACCTACTACATCTATTTATAATAAGTATTTTTGTATGTTTTAATTTCTGCAAATCCATCCAAACATATATTTTTTTATTTCTCCTTACTTTAAACCCTACTTATGCACTATAATACCATTATAAAACTTATACAAATGGTGAAAGGGAAGGTTTGAGTTAACCTCAACAACCCCACTATGACTAAGTGTTTCCTACATATCTAATACTCTGAAGATGAAAGTCAAACTAAATGTATTTCTCCCACCTAGTTGAGTATGTGTAATCTTATGTAATATTAATATTTTTTACAATATTATATATGGATTTTAAAACTTAAAAACCTATGAATTTACTTTGAAAATATAATTCTTACTTAATCAAGGCTTTCTCATTTGAGGTATTTCATATTTGGGAGATTTAGGGAAGTTCCTCTTAATGTGCAATGTATTTTCCAATGATAGGTAGACAATTGCTAGATAGATAAAAGGCTTAGGATTAATTTAATTGTATAGATATATATTAGGTTAATTTCCTTTGGACTGACATGTGAACATATGGGATGACCCATATGAATAATTAAAATCTTGGAAACTAGTTGTTAAAGGGTTGGCAAACAGGTCTAACCTAAGTGGACAAGTTCATAGTGATAGAACTGTAGGAGAAGTGCAAACTTATCCAAAAAATAAGAAAAGTGACATGAGGCTAGGATATAGTCTAAGAATTATATTAAACTTTAGGTAGAGACTATACATATCCCAAGTAATAGTAATGATAATTTGGAATGGTTAGGCTTGTATAAGAATAAATAGCTATGAAGAATGGTGAATAAGATTACTATATGTGAGCATAAGTCAAGTATATTAGAGATTCATCAAATTACATATTCAAATGTATAATACCAAATATGAGTGTATATATATCCTTCTCCCAAAGATAAACTATGTTTATAAACCAATATACATCTCTTTATCCTTTTACTTTAACATTATGTTTGTTTTCAATCCTAGAATAAAATGGGGGAATTTATAGACATTAAAATTTGGTATTAGGCACTTTCCAATGCCATTTTTTTACCTATCCTTACATTACATGACTTGTGTGTACACATATGGATCTTACACACCCTTGTCTACTATCTACATGCCTTTTATGGGCCCAAATTTCCTAATTTTCTATGAGTTGCCTATAAGAATTCAATAGTTGTGTCTAACCTGCTTATTATCATAATTAGACTATTTCTTAATCACTAGATCACATTTCCTACTTTGTAGACAAGTTCATAATAACTTAGATTACTTTATAATTTTGAAGGCATACAGCTTTGATAGACCTCTCCCCATGCCAAGCAACAGTCATTTTCCAAATTAAAAACATCTTTATGGCTTGGCCCATACGTTCTACATGTCAGTGGCTAGAGAAGATATTGTAAGAGTGATATATTTATACATAATAGGTTTATGCCTATTTACATATCTATTAAGTATCTAACACTCATCAATAATTTATCTTTATACATATGCACATTAAGAAGGATTGTTGTAAATTTCCCAAATCAAATATTACTCACAAGGAATAAGCCTTAACCAAGTTAGAATCACCTAAGCCAAGTCAAATTTCCATTATCAAGTGTAAAAAACTAGATCACATGATGCATGCATATTATTGGATAATTATTTCATGCATTCACTTAAAATTAAGAATTATGTGTTGTTTTATCACCCTCCTTAGAGTATTGGATATGTGAGTAACACTCAAACATTCATTAGGAAGAGGTTATGGTTAACTCAACCCATCAACCTTCCCCATTTTTTAGGTTAACCTTGTGTTTTAAGTGGATCTAAGGTTCCAAAGTCAAGGATAAAGGTTTTATGGATTGTATAATGATATCACATAGGAAGATAATTTTCAATCAAGTATAATGACATGTGCCAAAATAATGAGGCATAGTTCATAGGGATGAATTTGGCAATATCCAAATGCCTCCATACTAATTTAGGGGTTTAAATTATTAAAAACAAATATAGGTAGATCTACATACTCAGCTCCTAATTTAAGAAAATCTTAATCCATTTCTAACCCTTTCTATCACCTACACATAGTCTTAGTCCTACACAGGCTGAAACATGTTGTGTAATCCTCTTATTACTTTCCATAAATAGTAAATTATAATTATTTAATCATACTCTAATGTAACATTTATCTTTATGTATTATTTTATGTGAACTCTCCTAAGTTTTACACTTGTTAGGGTTCATTAATCCAAAATAAGGTAAAACATAATGGTCCCTTGCTAATTCACTCAATCCTAATGAGTTGCCTATGATAGACCTCCCTCCATTGAGGATATTTTTATACCCAACACCCCCACTTTTCCATAAGGAAATGGGGACCCTTTTTTAGACCATGCCCTTGACTTTGAGCCCCTTTTCAATATGTTTATGCAAAATCTGGGAGAAGATTGATAATTAGCTTTTTCATACTTTATAAAAATAGAATTGGTATTGTTTTTATAGTCTAATTATTTCAATTTGGCATACCCTTCAAGATTTTCTTTATCATACTTATGAAATTTGTCTTTATCAGGTATTTTGTCCATTATCTAAATTCATTCAATCTTTGTATTTTAGACTTATTGTTGTGGGCTTTTGGGCCATGGACTTATCTTTGTAGGGGTTATTATTGTAAAAATTTTGTCTGAAATAATTCCTCAAATGAAATTGGGTTTGTGGGAATTTTGTCATGGCCATTTTGTCTAAGATATTTTTCCCTTCACACTTGCCCTTTGAGACTTTTGTCCTAGGCCCTTTTTCCCTTCAATCCAATTCTTTCAAACATTTTGTCTAAAATAAATCCTCTAATAGATTTCTTTTATCCCTTCAGACCTACCCCTTGACCTTAGGCCACCTACCCTTTCACCTTTCTAAAAGCATCCTTCAGGAATTTTTTCCTAGGCCCTTTACTTGATGACAATAACCCTTCAAAAAATTTGTCATCAGACATTTTATCTAATGCAAAAAATCCTAAAATACCAATACAATTATGTTGAAATAATGACCCCAAGGGAACATACTCTTTGAGATTTATGCAACCTACCCTTTAGGACTTTCACTATGGACCCTTTCCCTATCAAAACTTTACCTTACAAAGTAGACCCTTTGAGAATTTTTGCCACAAAGTAGATCCTTCAAACATTTTGCATCTACCCTTTGGATTTATTGAAATAACCCTTCGAACATTTTGAGTGACCCTTTAGCCTTTTTTGAAATAGCCACCTACCCTTCAGGAATTTGTCCTTGCCCCTTTTCCATACTATACCTACCCTTCAAGACTTTTATCTCAAACCCTTTATCCTCCAAAACTTACCCTTCAAGATAATTATCATGGGCATTTTTTCCTATAGACTTGCCCTTTGACCCTTTCAAGTAGATCATTTAGGACTTTTGTCATGGATGAAATTCCCTATGAAGTAGACCCTTTGTCTTATTTCTTGAAAAAAATAACCCTTCGGGACTTTTGGAAGTGACCTTTTAGGATAATTATTTCAAAAATTTTACCCAACAAAATAGTTCTTTGAGGAAATTGTTGCAAACATTTTATCCAAAATAATTCCCCTAATGGAATTAGTTTGTGGACATTTTATCAAAGAATTTTTCTAACAAATGCATTACTATCGAGAACACTACTAGACCTTACTATACTTAGTTGATTAAAAGGTGAAAACACTTCCCATTTAATAATATGAGATCCCCACCAACTTGAACTAATAAAGTTTAAATTATTTATGAATTATAAGCAAGGTGAATATTGGGCATTTATGTTACATAAATAGATATTCAATGCATAACCATTTAAGCCTTCATTATTTTCTAACAAACTTGCATTCAAAGTCTCCTATTATTCAATGCATCAAAGAGCCCTAGCTACTCCCTATAAAGAGAATTACGAGTAAACAATGATCAAGCTAGATTAAAATTAAGCATACAACATACATATTACCTAAAAGGAAACTTTCAGTAGAACAAAGCATATACAATAATGATGTCTTCATATAGGACATTCAAGGGAGCAAATCCACCATCACCATATTCAATCAAAGATTTTATAAATTTCATGGATATAATGTTTTATGCTACCATATTTAAAAATAAATACACCAACTATTCAAAGTTATGGTATGTAGTCAATTCTATGGATGCATTTTTATTAGAGAATGGCATGACACTTGATGATCAGTTATTTATCAAATAATTATTAGCATTCAAAAGATAAAGATTACATTTTGTTGCTGCTAAGCTAGAGGTATTACCATGCATTGACCTCCTACATGATCTTTGATTCTCAAGTAAGATCACATAGGATTATTTTCTCCATCATTCTAGCAATAATATAGTTGTAGCATACATTACAAGATCCAACTTCTAGTAATATTTATCTTTGAGCATACCCTATGCTTATTTCAATAAGCATACATTAGTGTAGTTTAGTGTAGAGAACTCAATTGAGAAGAACTCTCTTCATGGTTGATTTTAGACCATACCATCACATGGAAAGGGAAAAAGATAGAGGGAACAATTTCTATCAATAAGTTTAGAATGGGGATACACATCAGCATGGCTCTCTTGAACTGACTTTACGGTATGCCAAGTATTCATTTTGTTAATCTAGACTGTGTGCCATTATTATTTATGATGCTCACCCATGATGTTTCATATGCCTTAGGTGAGATAATTATCTTCCATTTGAGAGAGTAAATAATTCATAAGGGCAAGCATCCCACACCTTTAGGAAATTTCTATATGTTGTCCCATTTACTAGATGTTATGGTAACTTGTTACAAAGACCTCAGGGAATTATGGACTCCAACTATAGATTGTATCAAAAATATAATTTATGACCATTAAAAATTTATGCACATTTATTCCTACACCAAAAATATGGTTAGAATAGCATAGGATGTATATCTATAGTTTTGGTAAGCCATTCATAGCTTTCCCGTGTCTAAAATTAGACTAAATGTTGTAAAAAACTTAGGTGATAAAGGGGATCACTTCCTATATCCAAACTTTATAGTCATAATGATTTGGAGGAACAAGGTTAATCCTTTTTGTCTCCCAAAATACATCCCAAACAATTTGGTAGAGAAAAAAATTGATTTTCAATTATGGTGGAGTGTCGAAGAAGACCTATCCAGGCAGAAGAAAGATTTGTACTTTGGCCACCATTTAAAAATTAGGAGAATGGTCTATATAATGAGGAAGTATTTTGGAAAATTAGGAGGTGAGTGAAGGAGATATCATTTCCCCATGCTTCCAAATAGAAACTATGATCTACATGGACTTATTTAGAAGCATCTATAGGGGCTTAATATCCCCTACAGTCATGTTCCCTATTATTATGAAATTTTGTTTCTTAATGCAAAGGATGATGATTACATTATGAAGAGAGACAAAGTTATTAGATAGAAGGAAGACCATTTGATAATGATCCAATAGGACCCTTTAGTTACTATAAAATAATTGAATGGCAAGAAGGCTCTATACAAGGGATAGGAGCACACTAACTTTTAGAGAGGATAGCTGAAGATATATCCAATGACTTGGCAGGTCCCTCATCTCAAGCTCCCCCTTTGAAATCAAAGGTTTTCAAGAAATAACCTAGGGTGCTTGAACCTAGTTATAATATGGGAGCATAGGTAGGTGACCCCATCAGTTTAGATTATGATGAGGAAGGCAAAACACAAGAACAACCTAATGCAAGTGCCATTCAAGTGACTACTATTATGCCCCAAGTTTTGATTACTATATCTATTAGGATAGCAAGACAAGAGTTGGTGGCATCTACCTATCAAGGTTCCCCCACACATTTGAATACCCCTCTAGTTTATACAAGGAAGTTGAGGACTCCAACAGGCAGTCCCATAATGGAATCATCACAAGGCTTGCCTACTACACCTCCACACATAGAACTATCACAAGGATAGGTTATGATAATTAAGGATATTTAGTATGATTCTAATGAAAAATTAGAGCTAGAAATAGCTAAGGCCATGAGCCTTCAATTAGATCCTATAGTACCTAGTTCCCTAGCCACTCAACCCTTCGTAAGTGTTCCTTTATATTTTGTGTTAATTTTTGGATGTGTTTTCATTTTTCCATGTTGAGGAAACTCTAGGTGGAAGTGCCTACTTCCACCTCCATTAATCCCTTCACCACCACCACCATTTATCCAATTTCTACTTCTATCCCACTTACCATGTCAGCCTCCTATGTCCCTTCTAGCAATTTCACTATCAAATTCTTAGAGAAGAAGAAGGTATCCAAGAAAGTATATATTACATTGGCCACTCCATAATTCTATATCTAGTCCACCCAGATCACCCTTCTAATTCCATCCACCACCCCCATAAAATAAACTATTCTGACAAGTTCTCATAAGGGCAGGAAGGGTGGATTAGTCCAAGATTATATGGCCTTACCTACCTAACATACTTGTAAAATCTCAAAATAAATATCTAGAAGTAGAGAAGGCTAAAAAAGAGGTTGTTGTTACAACCTTATATGTTTCACAGTTGGATATTCCTCCATGGGTTGTATAATTGAAAATCAAGGCTTCCAAAATGCCTAGCTTCATTATCACTAAGCCTCCCTCTATCTCCACTCTATTTGAACCCCCATCTAGTAGTATACAAAGAGTAAAGAAGAGGAAGTTGTAGGATGATAGAGATAGGGAGATAATTATTAAAGATACACATGAAGTATTTTCCCTCACTAAGAGGTAGAATAGATAGCTCAAGCAATCTCCTTACATTAAAAATATTGAAAACCTATCCCAAGCCCATAAAGATGATATAATAGTCATCCATGAAGGCATAGAGATGGCTTTACAAGAGCTAGAGGCCCAGGTGGAATAGTTGAAGGATAAGGCAAAGACTGTACATATTCCTGTAGGTACAAAAACTAAGGTGAAAGAAGTAGCTTTTTTATGTTATAATTCTTTGGAAGCAATGTAATTTATGAAGGCCAATATGGCCCCTTATGTAAATAATGTCAACCAATTATATAATTCTTTAAAATATGATAGTGCTAAGTTGAAGATGTTAGTTGCATATATACGCAACTCATTATATAGTCATCTAGACTTAATGACAATACTAGAGGCATCCAATGCCTTGAACTTGGTTGTCATAAAGCAAAAAGAAGCAAAGGAGTGGATACAATCAGTTGGGACCTTAATCCCCAAATATTAAGCACAAGAGACCCAAATCCTTTGAATTTTACATGATTTAAATTTGTTGAAGGTGAAGGATGCCACAGGCAAGTTGGTCAGTAGGATCACTTTTGATAAACTTAATCAAGAAGCAACAAATGATTTCAAGTAGATTTTATAAGGCTTAGCACTATAATAGATAGACTATGATTTGAGTGTAGCCAAAAATAAAGTTACAAAGGTATAAATTTTTAATAATATATACTAGATGACCAAGGATGAGCATATAATACTTCTTGGTCAAGTTAAAAGGATATATTGACCACCATTGTTGAACTTAAACATTATACGGTAGTAGCATAATGTGACATATAAATTTTATCAAGAGAATGAGGCAAAAAAAAAAGCAATCTTATGACAACATGTCAACATATGCAACTTTTACTACTACCATCATAACTACTACACTGACTAAAGTACATATAGTGCTTCACATGGCATAGCCTTGATAGGCTAAGATTTTTTTCTTGTACAATTTTGTAATGGTGCATAGTTTCTTTATAGTTTAAGATTTTTATTGTAAAATTTACTTTATATTTTTTACACATGCACATGTTGCATGGATTTGAAAAGTTTGAATTATTTAATTGATAACTACAAGATTTATCTTATATATTTTTAACTATGGTTAGAACTCATGTCCTAACTACCACATGTAAACACTTTGCATGAACTTGGAGGATGAGGCGACCCCTTCCACAAACCTATTTAAATAATTATAATCTAAATTAGATTTTTGTTAGAGAATTTTTGAATACATAAGTAGCATCAATTTTGATTATCAGTGAATGTGTTTGTGTATTTTCTTTCTAATTTTTTTGTAATTAGTTATTACTTTATTTGGTTGTATGTTTAAATAATATTTAGAGTGCAAAAGTTGTGAATGAATTCTTGATTATTTTGATTGATGTTTTGATTTATAGATGTGCAATAGTTGTTAAATGATTGTTTAATGAATTTATTGGGATAATTGAATTCAAATATATTCATAATTTTGACTATGATGAGTACTTTCTTGATATAGTTTTATGTGTGTGTATAACAACTACCTCAGATACTTCACTAGCCCAAGCCATAATCTCCTGATTAAGGGTGTGCAAAATCTTCCTTAAAAGGAGTAAAATTTGTTTGAGGCTTTTGAATTTCTTGCCTCTTTATTTATTTATAATTCTTAGTCATGTTTGATTATGTGTGTGTAATTATTTCTAGCAACAGGTATAGGTTCTAAGAGCACTTATCCTTTTTAAAAACTATTTAGGGAAGTGATTCCTAAAAACTAGAGAGATTTATTTTCTACCTTACCCTTCCCTCCTTTTTGATTTTGTTTTGAGACCTTACCACTTTATATTAGAAACCAAATTCCCATCCAACTCATGTAGAGATTCACTACCTTTTAGGACCACTCCATCCAAAAAACCTTGTCAAGAACCTATGTGCCCTACCCACTATTCCATCAACAGGTTGAAATAGACTACATACCTAAAAATCATGCCCTAGAGTGAATTTTAACTCCATTGAAATATTAAAATTTTAAATGATACTAATTAAATTGTGGTGTGCTTAAAACCTACATCAACAGATCTGTATGAAGTTGTTATGCAAATTATAAATGATAAAACTCTAGGTTGTGATTTTTTATTTATGAATTCTATAAATTTTTATGGTATAATATAGGATAAAACATTTTAAAATTATACTATGAAACTTTCAAATCCAAATCTCTTGGCCAACTTATAAATTAAGGGCATATTGATTTCATAGTTATGATGGGAAACCTAGAGCTGATCTAGAATTAGTATCCCATCACCCTGCTCAATGTTGAAAATTAAATCATATACAGAGATCTTAAATTACACATTTACCATGTCATGACATTGATTTTTAGTCTTAAAAATACCGAATTTATTCAAAACAAATACATTCTTGATAACATCATAATAGCTTGGGAATGCATGGAGTGTGATTTCAAGTCTAATCAATGAGAATTGTTCATTGAGATAGACTTTGAGAAAGCCTATGATCACATCCCTTTATATTGGCTATGTTAATAACCTTAGGATTTTATCCTAATTTTTTATATTTAATTTATATGTTGTTTGTATATGCCTTATCTTTTATTTTAGCTAATGGTGTTAGTTCATAGCATTTTGGGTTATTCTACTCCATTAAACAAAGATTCACATTAGTTTCATCTATATATGTATTTTATTTAGAGGGTTTTTGTTATATTTTATCAAATGATAAATCATGGGGTCTTGTCAAGGGTATTTTTTTCCTCGGATGAGCTTATTCAATTAATTAATGGCCTTTCTTTATGGCTTGTTTCTCATCTTTATCAAGGATGAGGCTAATATAAAAAATATTATTCAGTGTCTTGATATTTTACACCTGGCTTCTAGATCAAGTATTCAATGGTGAAAGACTTAATGTTACAAATAATCCTTCCTACCTTTATATCTTTGGTTAGACAAGTATTATTGGAAATAAATCCAATATGGTGAGGTTTTTTTGTTTAAATATGGATCCCCTTTACATTAAATTTACCCCCTCCTATTTGTGGTAATATGTTATTAATCAAGTTGAGACAAAACTCTCTTATTGGATTACTAAACCAATATCTCTAATTTTTAAGTGTCAATTATATTATAAATTATTGCTAAAAATATGTATTATTACTCTTATTGGGTGCTTCTAAAATTCCTATCGTAAGTTAGAGAATCTCTACAGATATTTCCTCTAGGTTAGCTCTTCACTTGGGAAGGGTTTCTATAAGATAGCTTGGGAATATTGTATCCCCAAAGATGCTAGAGGCTTGGTTTTATTAGATATTAATTGAAGAGTCACTACTTTGTGCACCAAATGGATCATTAGGTATATTGAATAATAAGAATATTTCAAAGTCTTGCTTCATAAATAGATTTCAAAAGGATCTTTGGATGGTTGCTCGACTTGGAAAGGGTTCAATTTTCAAAATATTTTCATTATTTGAGTTCCTATTAAAATTCTTGGGTATTTTATTACTAAAATTATATAGAAAGTATGGGAAAATTTAAAACTTTGATTATTCTAGAATGTTAATGGTTTAATGGATGCTCTTTCTATAAATCAACATTCGTTATGGTGGTTTCATGTAATCAATTTTCATGAAGTCCTTATATCTAAATTCCCATGGGTGTATGCCCTCAAATTATTTAGAAGAGGAATGTAATTTGTGTAATATATTTTATGAAAACAAACTCACTCTTAGGTTTCTTGGTTGAAAGTCAAGACTAAGTTTCATCAAAATAACAATGATAAAGAATATTACTAATAAGTGATTGAGGTTATTTCTATATAATTTTTTAATTATTTCATGATTAAAGTGATCTAAATGAATTAAAAATATAAACATTTAAATTGGGTAAAATAGGGAAATTTTCATATAAATATGAATGTCAAAGGCCATATTGATATTTCACTTAGATGATTAGAAATTAAAAAATCATAAAGAGATGTACTTAGCTTATTTTGATATTCTATTACTCACTATGTTTGTCATCATCTCTGAAAAATCTATGTGTCTTCTCTATAACCACTAAAATTAGGAAAAAGGATCCCAAACACTACATAGATGATGTTAATGAAACTTAGACCCCTATGGTGATTCGTATTGTCAAGGCTTAGTCGATAGTGTGCCTATTGATTGTGTATATCTATATATCCTTAAACATCTATTCATATGCATGTAGATGCATCATGTGAATTCTCTTGCATTTGGTTTTGTGTGTTGATATTTATTTTCCTACTTGTTCCTTTGATATCCTAATCTCACTTTTGACCATAGGATGACATTTGAAAAAGGGGTTAGTATGTTATTTGGACATCCCCAACCAGACTTGCTTAGTGACTAAGCATTGTCTACATTCCAATACTCTGAAGAGGGATCAAACCACATTTAATTATATCATCTATGTGTGTGTGTGTGTTTTACCATTTTTTTGATTTAATAATAAATTTTATGTGCTAATAGGTGTAAAAATTGAAATATATCATAATGCTAAAGATGTAACATAAATAAAAATTTAAATTTTAGAAAATAATAAATAATGGAAACTATTATTTTTAGAAAATACTAAGATTAAATGTACTTAGCTCAAACTGAGATTTTTATTAATTGTTTTAGATATCTAAAATTTGAAATCATAAAAAGGTATGATAGTGCATGCTTAGGATCAAGAAATAGAATCCGATATTATTTTTGGTAGGACCGCTATTTTTGGACTATAGCTCAAGCTTCTTGAGTTCATTGATCATGGAATTGTCCTAATTAATTATGATAAAAATATGATTATTTCACCTTTTACACATGTGTCTATTGAGTAGGTTGAGATAATTTCATTCAAATTATATTACACAAAATTCATTATTTTCTTATTTGAATTTGAAACCCTAAGGGCACTTTGAAAGATTGAAATTGAAAAATAAATAGTAGAGTGTAATAGGATAATATGACCTCAATCACCCCCTTGATGATTTACCATTACCTATGTATCCAATAATTTAAGTATGGAAATCAATACCAAATATTTCTTCCACCTAGAATAATTATGCAATTATACACCTTGACTATGTATATGTACCTAGAAAAATAGCTTTGATACTTGACAATGATAACTCTTGAATTTTTTTGAGATGTTTTAGACTTCACTCATTATTTATACTTGTGAATTATCTTGGATTTGGGAAGGATATATTAAATTTCATCAATGGTAAATAGTGTGTAAGTTTTAAATAGATAGTTCCAGGCTAGGAATAATGAATGGCATTTGATGTGTATTTATAGGAAAATATTTTGATAATTTATTTTAGATGACCTTATGAAACATACAAGAAGACTAAAGAGATTGATTCAAAATTTTTTAAAATAATCATTATTTGGTGTAGGATGTAACCACTCCATGTGGATAAGCTCGTGATAACATTCTTATATACCTAGCACAGATTTGTCCTAGAAAATTAGGAATAATTGTCTTAAGTTAGAGGCAATTTGAGGGTAGTGTTAAGTAGTTTGAATATTTGAATCTAAAATTATGTACATTAGTGATGGAAAACAAAGGGTCAATATTGAATATAAATAATAATTATGTATTTGGACACAAGTCATGTGGTTTAATATGTGTCAAGAATTAACATTACCAAGTACATGTGATGAGATTTATGTGTCTACATTTTTCTTCATTTATTCTAGTAATGAAATTATTAAAGGAGAAGGAATTAAACCTAAGTGTTTATAACACACTTTATTTTTGAGATGATATTCCAATTTTTTAGGGAACTAAAATTTATAAAACCTTGCAAAAATACATGAAGTAATCATTTGTTCACATTTGAAATTTGAAAAAACTAAAATTGAAAAATTGAAAAATTGAGATAAGAGAAAGGAAGGAGTACAGCTATATGGAAATGAAACCAAATTGTTATTTACCCTATTAATTATGATCGAGAACCATTCCCCTTGTTAAATTACTTGTATAATTTGAACTAATGGCAAATTGAGAGTGATCAATTCTAAATTTTGAATATCTAATCAAATACTTGATTTGGAAATATGCATGCTTCCAAATCTCATGATTAAGGAAGATTACCTAATGTACTAATCCAAAAATGTGTAACCATTATGGTTTTTTTAAAAGTGATATCAAATTCATTGAGTGTCATTAAAATTAAATTCACACCACCTATAATAGAAGATGAAACCACATAATGGTGTGTTAGAAGTAATGTTGAGGCCATTGAGTGTCACTAGACTTGAAGATATAGTACCCATAATATATTAAAATCACACTAATAAAAATGGATCTATATTATTTAAAATTATAGCTTTGAACTTTGAAAATGTATATATTAACATGAACAAACATCATTCCACTTGAATCTGTGCTAAATGATATATAATTGCATGCACCTATATGTTTAATTGTGATTGTATTTATATATATGATATTTTTTTTATTATATAACAAATCAATCTTGTACACTTGGAAAACTCATGAACCTAGTTGGTCCTCTTAGTTCTACACATGCCTTGTATCTACTCTTTTTTTTTACCCTTTGTCTTATCTCTTAATTTGACTAGCCTTATATTGATGACACAAACATCCCATCTTGCCCAGAATGCTTAAAATGTACTTATCATATACCTTAGTATGTTTTGAGCCTATGCTTTCTCTCCTTCTCCTTATATACTAATGTATGGGTTGGATAATAGCATCAATATTACTATCATGGCCTGATGTAAGTGTTTAGTGCCCTTAAGTTATCTAATTAATAAATGAAATGTATTAGAATGGTCAACCTAATTTCTTAAATGTGATTTATCTCCTGATAGGATTGGTATAAATACAATATCAACCCTCATCCATTCCTCACCTAACAATCATACCAAAAGGGCACTCCAGAAATACTTTAAAAACACTCAAGTTACCAAAAGCTTTCCTATTCTTCCCTATCTTGATATCAATCAAAGGAATAGCCCAAATATAGGTCTGAAGTACTAAAGGAGTAGACATAAGGTCATATTTTCCAAGTTACAAGATAGGTCACTATTGTACTTGCTTTACACATTACATGATTCATACACAAGCCAATAAATAGGGGAAAACTACATGAGTTTGAGTCCCTCTTCTAGAGTATTAGATATTTAATTATCACCCTTTGATATTGGGGCTATTTTGGGTTATCTCAATATCATGTACCTATTAACCCATCTTTCCAAGGTCACATTAAAGGTGCAAATTTAAGGTTTTGCCATTGCACTAGGAGTGATAATTCATGACCCAAATCTGAATACACCAAATTAAATGTGTAGCCAAACCTATAAGCATCCAAGTGGTCACATCTTATTTGAGTGCATATTTCATATAAGATATTAGAGTTGAACTTAAACACTAGCATCAACACAACTATCTAAAAAGCCAAAGGCACCAGATCTAGAATCTAACAACTATTCTAGAACTATATTCCTACTTGCTTCCCACTTGTACCAAATCTAGCAATATATTAGCATAAAAATAGCTAAGTACTTTCTCTTATGTCATTTTTATATCTAACATATTTGTACTTTCATTAATATCCTACCTCAGTTTAATAAATTTAGTATATAGTATATCTGAGTTTAACACATTAATTGACCTATTGTAGATATAATATTCACCCTTGTACCCTATCATTTATATATCTCTAACCCTAACCACTAAATAAAATACTTATCTAAAATAGGGTTAAACATTTGGTGAAATTGATATGTGTGAATACATTTTTTTATTCATGGGGTTGTAAACTAGTTAGGGTTTTAAATTACTATACTTTTTCATTTTCTATTAGTATTATTTTGCATGTAACCTAAGCGTGGCCCTAAATTAGAGGTGGTGTCTATTGAACATATTAAATTTCCCCTCAACCCATCCAAGATATCTCAAACCAATGAGAGATCTCATACCTTAGATCATAATGATACCCATATTGACAATGAAAAAAATATTGGTAAGGTTATCATAAAAGAAGATTATGATAATGAAAATATATAAACAAATGAAAATGAACAAGTATACAATGACCAAGTGCATGCAATTATAATTTCTTATGAGTGTATTTGTAAAAACCCTAAATATATTGATAAAATCTTAAAAAGTATACTTGAAGCTAAAAATGCAAAAAAAAATAGTGGATACATCCATCCCTTTGAACACATTACAACTTAATACATCTAATGGGATCACAAATTATGTATTTCAACCTTTATTCCCTAAAACTACTATAGAGACATTTATTATGAACTTACCCATTATTTCAACACAAATACTAATTTTAATGCCTATTACTACTCAAAACATGTTTCCAGCCCCTATGGTAACTACTACTACTTTTTCATTTATAATTTATATAGGTATCATTGACATTTTATTGGGATGACCTTGGATACACACTCTTCAATTATTACCTTCTATAGCACATGGGTGTATTAATTACATTCAAACCAATTGGGTAATTATAATTTTTAGTATTCTATATGAGCATCATCTTAAACAAGATAAAGGCATTCCTAGGTAGTTACTTATCAAGCCTATTAAGGCTAATACACCATAAAAGGGTAAAAAACATGTAATCCCCTTTACTAGGTGACTAGTACTTGAGAGAGATTTACATTAGAGATAGATAGTGGTTTCCATAGAATCCTCATCTTTTGCACACCATATACAGATATCTAGAGCACATAAACATGTTCCTACAATTTTTATTCCAAAGAAAGCATAGAATACATAGATATGGGTTCTAAGAACACTTATTCTTTCTATTAGTACTTCAAAACCGTAGAGTCCCATTATACATATGACAAACATCACAGATACTACAGTGACAAATATTTCACTTATATATGTTCCTTGGTAGTACCACTAGTTTATTGCACCAAGTTCTGAGTAAGGAATACCTATGATCATCCTTTGGATGATATCATAGGATGATCTTATCTCTTCCATAAAATACCAAAAACATTAAAAAATACAAGAATACTTTCACCACCTATATGTTATATTGGATCCTTGTCATTTATATGTTAGTTCCATGTTTAGGACTAGAATATAATTTACTCTTACATACACATACATAGGCACACATAGATACATGATACACTTATGGGTGTTTGGCCTTCCTTATACTCACATAATTAAGATGTTGGGTGCATCCATCCTCTACAATCTTTATATCCATATTTATATGATTTAATGATCACTCTACACTATCATGTTTGAACTTACATATGTACTTACACATGCCTATTATCCATGATTATACATTACATAGGGAACTTGATATGTTATGTACTTGACATTTTTTCTAACACGTTTGATCCATGGGATACTATGACATGTTTCTTTTGGTTTCTTATGCTTTTAACTTACACACTTCCTTGAGTGTTTTGCCTTGTTGTTATCTTATTTTTTCAAGCATTTAAATATGCTCCATTCTATGTGGCCCATGTGTCTATGTATTATTTATTATACAATTTAATATTTCATTGCATTATTATAAATTTGAATAATTCATTCCTTAATTTTGTGGACATTTTACTAAGTCATGTCCATTTGATTTTATGGCATTGTAACATGCCCCTTGTTTATGGTCTCCATGGATGATTTCCTTTTGACTTGCTTTTGAGTTCTCCTATGTGTGTATTTTTTTCTTGTTGAGCTTGTATTGTCATTATGTAGATGTTTCCATGATTTTTATCATGCATCTTAGGCCTACATATGATCACATTGGTTTTATGTCCTTCAATGTTACATCTATCTAAACATATTTACTTTTATATGTTATATGGTTACATTCACATATTTATAATTGTATTACCCTTTTGAGATGAGCTAACTACTAGGTACTATTTTTCCCTCACCACAAATGGGGGGCATATTTTATAATAATTTTCTCCACACTCACATAATATATGGTACTTACACCAATTTATATATTTAATGGGGGCATGCCATGATGACAAGAATTCCACACATTCACAATTTTAAATTTATTGGGAGCATGCTTAGGAAGCATGTTCTCCAAATTCATTCAATATGGTACTTATAATTCATAGATTCTATAGCTCCAAGAATCTTAATGAAACCACCAATGTTTGGCAAGATGATAAATCAAATCACTAAGAGGCTAGAAGGCTCAGGGGTTCTATGGGCTACAAGACATCTATAGTGGCTATCTAGTTAGTTGGCTTGCACCAGGCTATAGATAGACTTATAAACTAGGTTAGGGCTAGTTAAAATGAGTGCATAAAGTATATAATAACCTCTAGTGGATCCAACCACACTAAATCAAGTGGCTAGAACTATACTATCAGTTGCATAAATAATATGATGTAATAATACTGAATGAAATGAGATAACCAATGAAATGTAAATCTAGAAATTAAGGCACTTTAAGGCCAAATGAAATATGTTTTTCACAACAAAGATGTTTTCTAGTAAGGGTTCAAGATCATGCCTATTCTTGATTTGAGCTACCTTTCCAAAGCAATATTATTATTTTATATCAATGCAATATTTCTAGTTTTAGCAAGAGAGGGAGAAAATGTTTGAGCAAGTTTTCTAGTGTGTTTTACACATGTATATCTCTAATATGCAATGATGAAGGGTTAAAAAGAGAGTAATTGCATGAAATAAAGGAATATTTCAAGCAATGAAATTATTCTTCAAAAATATACAAATGCAATAAACTTTGGAAGCTACTCTAAGCAATATATAAAACAACATTTTTACTAAAATAGTTCAAACCCTAGCATATAAACTACATAAGAAAAAGAGTTTCACTTTTTAAATCAGAGTGCCCTTATATCAAGCTCAAATATTAAGTGCATATGTTCTACCAACCAAGAATATAACATAGTAGTCAATTTAAGAGGAAGACCAAGCTAGGTGCAAGATGAAGTCCAAACCATGAGCCAAAGTTTGTGGAGGAGGTGAAGGAAAAGTTTCCAATCTATGGAAAAGCCAATGCAAGGAGCATAAAATAGGTGAAATGGAGTCTTGAGGGAGTATGGAGAAACTCAAAATATTTAAGGACATTTTCAATAAAAAAGAGAATCACCAATGTAATTTTCAATAGTATAGGGCATCCCCAATCACAAAAGAAGTTATTATGCCAAGCAAGAATCAAGAGAGATTCAAGGAGGAATCAAAAATTCAAAAGATATAATAAAGTGGGAAGATTTGAGTAATAGAATGATCAAGAGAGAGGAGAAAGTCTAAAATTAATGAGTAAATTCACATATATCCAACCCTAATCTATCAACAAGTCAAAAAACTAGCTATTTATGACTGTTTTGGACCAAAATATGCCATTTTCATGCATTTTACCTAAGTCATGGCCTAGATAATGGATTTCATGAAGAAAACATGCATCTTCGGCCATAGGTTTCCTCCATAAGCCATAACTTAGGTCAAATAAGCCCCTAGGTTGGTCAATAATATCCCAAAAAGGGCCTGGGAGTACCTAGAGAGCCCATCTAGCATGAGAAAGTGTTGAGATGGTTCGAGGATGGGAATAATGTGTGGGAGAGGTTTGAACAAGTAGTGAATGTCTTAAAGTAGGATGATTAGGTTTATTAATCTACATGTGAGCTGATATATAATCATAGGAAGGAGTAGGGTCATGAGAAGTATGATTACATATGCTCTTGAGGTATGAGTAGATGGTATTCAAATGAATAAGGAGTGTTGTGAAGTACCTAGAATCCATACCAAAGTAAAGAAAAATAAGTACTAAAAAGATAACATAAAACATTACATACACTTACTAGATAAGGATGATGGTGGAAGAATGTCAACAATTCAATCCATAGGTGAAAGTGCAAATGCTACATAATCCAGAATCTAACTCCAGCTTCTACAAATAGGGAACACAAGTGATATCAAATCAAATCATACTATCCAAAATGACATTCACTAAGGAATCATCCCTAGTGTTTTCCTTGTGATGGATATGGGTGAACTAAACATCCTTGAAGAAGTAAAGTAATTTTCAAGCTACCTTAAAGAGGGGGAATAGCTTAGAGCTAAGGATATACTAGACATCAATGAGTTGAGACATAATTAAGAGTGATTCAAAGAATAATTGCACATAACACGTGCCTAACTCATCGGTGTCAATCAAGGTGCTAATGATTATATGATACTCAGTGGTATTATTCATTTCATTGATCAATAAATGACAAACTATAATAAGCTCATGGCCCTAAAGATCATCAATAACCCAAGCCATAGCCATAGGTCATGGGTTTCCCCTACTACCACCATCTATGTGAATCATCATTGAGAGGTGCACCATGATGGGGGTCAAAGACACAAGACTAATAACTATAGAAATTTTATCTTGACATAGAGAAAAGTAAGTGAGTTATATAAGGGAGTCAAAAAATGTAACTAATCCATGACCAAAGTGGTTGACCAACACCAGTCGTAGGAAGAGGTAACCCAAGAAAGTGGGGGGAAGCTCAAAAAATATGAAGACCAGTTGACAAGACTAGAGCAAGTCTTGAACCACCATAGCTAGCTAACACCATCAACATATAACCATGAGAAAAAAGAGAGATGGAGTTAGAATATATTGACTACATAAAATTAGAGAAGTGGCTAACTAAAAGAATAAGATGAAGACCAATTGACAAGACTAGAGCAAGTCTTAAACCACCATAGCTAGCTAACACCATCAACCTATAACCATGAGAAAAAATAGAGATGGAGTTATAATATATTGACTACATAAAATTAGAGAAGTGGCTAACTAAAAGAATTATAAAAAGTAACTTATATCCCTGGGTGACCATGAAATGGGGCACTGGCTTAGGAGGTCAGTGGGGACCTAAAAAAAGTTTTGGGGATCAAAATGGGGCTAGAACGGGCCCAAAAAATCCTTGTATTATAAAATATAGGCCACCAATGCACTCAAAATGCACCAAAACCTCTACGATAGAGGTCTCATAGTCTAAATGCAAAAAAGGGCCCACAAGGTGCATCTAACAAGGAGTACATGGGCATGACATGTTAGAGGACCTAAGGGTCCAAGAGACTCAAATGGTTCCAAAATAAACCCAAAGAGGCCTCAAAGAGATAAATAGACTCTATCATTACATCTAGGATGGTCCAAAACCTCTAAGATGAATATTATGGGGTTCTGGGAGTAAAAATGGAGCCAAATAGAGGCCCAAAAAGGGAAAAAAGAAGGTTATTAGCCCAGGCCACGACCTACCTAAGCAAACCCATGGCATGTACCACTAATATGCTATAAAATTTATGTCTTGGCCCACTACCAAGCTACAATTTATCCCAAAAATCCATGGCCTAGGCTAGAAAGGGCCAAAACCAAGCCTAGAGACCCCGAAAAGACCCAAAACTAGCCCAAAAAGGAAAGGGAAGGGGGAGACAAGAAAAAAAAATTGAGCATGAAAAAACATAGTTTTCTTATTCCAATATAATCAATACTAATCTAGGGTCATGTTTCTCTCTTTTGTATATGTGAGGAGTCAGAGTGTTAGAGGTAAGAAAGACATCTTAGTTGGTAGAGCCGTCATTATTGTGCAGGGCCAACCATGGGAGAGTGACTCAATGAAAATTGTATTGAGAGGTGAGGATGGGTGGTAGGAGGCCCATGATAGATGAAGACTAGCTAGGGAAGGCTAGAGTAATTCTTAAGAAACCACAACCACTAACTTGCACCACCTATAAGCACTACAAAAAAGGAGAGAGGGAGTTGGTAAAGGGATAACTACTAGCAACCAGTAGCCTGACCAAATAAAAGAAGAAAAAGACTCTAATTATATCCCAATGTGCATCCAAGGTAGAGTGCACAAGCTAAATAGTTAAGGAGACCCATAAGGGTCTGATGATGGATACCACAAGAGGGGAAATCCACTGAATGGGGGCTTGAAGAGGGTGTTATAGTAAGCTTTGAGGCTCACCAAAGCACTATAGCCCTAGGTCTGGGCCTTCCCTTGAGGGCAAGCCACCACTTCTCCCTAAATAGAGGCCTACCTTGAGGTAAGCCATTACTCAACCTGTGAAGAGGCCAAAAGAAGGGTATGGAGCATCCATATCCTTAAGTTTACCAGTCATAACCCAAAACATAGGTGTGTTGAAGGTGGGGTTATTATTGGTGAATGAGACCTTTGAACCCATAAAATTAAGAGGATGATGGCACATAGGATGCATGGGTATGAACTTATTATAAGTTCTCCTCACATTAATTGGGTTGGGTGCTATATCATGGATGGAGTAGCACTCATGATCAGACTTAGTTACTCTAGTGGCCTCAGTAGGAGATACATTGAGAGGGATAATACTCTGATGGGAAAAGTAAGATGCAAGGGGGAGCTCAATGTCTAGGGAGACATCCTAGAAGATGTCTCCCAAAATATATGAGCTGGGCTGACATCATGGAGTAGAAGGAGTCAGTTGATGCATGTTAGACTTTGAAAGAGTGAATACTAATTAGTACTCAGTCAGATCACAACATTATTCCTTGAGAAAATGATATTTAAATAAAAGGGGTGTGTGGGAATCCATAAAACCCCATGAGGAGATAGCCAAAGCCTCACCTAAGGGATTTTTCTTTTCATAGAGCAATACTTAGGGATCTAGGTCAACCTCTAGAGTGTGAACCTCAACTTTATGAACAAATTTCACCATATAAAACATGGCCAACATGATGGCCTACATGGAAATGATCTAGGGATGGCCAAGAATCATGTTATATGAAATATTGAGGTCTAACACACAAAACTTAATTCAAACCATCTTAGGACCAAACTTTACATAGATCTTCACATTCCCCACTAGCATAACTATGTCATTATTGAAACTAACACATCTATGATGAGAATCAAAAAGCTTCTTCTGATAAAATCCTAATCTCATTGAATAAACATAAAGGCATGATCTTCAAGGTGTCTCCTTCATCAAAAATTCACTAATTAACATGGAGATCATCAACAAAATTCTTGATATAGAGAGGGAATTGAGCCCTCTTTACCAAAATTGAGACATCTAGCAAGGAAGCTAGGTCAGAAGATAGAAAATGTAGATGATGGTGCTTAGGCATATCAAAGTTAAACAATACTCTGATATATCCTATGGTGGATCCTCACAAGTGAGACTAAGCTTATCAAAGATGAGGCCCCTTTGCTCAAGATAGAGGCAAAATAGATCCTAGATGGATATTATAGCTGAGAGTCCCTATAAATCCTCTATGATGGAGTAAGGATGTTTTCTATCCTAATGAGGGATGCTCCATCCAAATTCAAACCTAACTTTGGGATTTCCTACCCCCATGGGCTAAATGGGAGGCCCAACACCACTAGTCTCTCTAGCGAGGTTAGTGGCCTAACTTAAGTACATGTTGGAAAAGCACTCATAACCAATTGGGGTGATGTCAATATCAATAACAACCATACTACTCTCATGCTTAGCTTTCCCTCTCAAGTTAGCCTAAGAAGAGGAATCAGAAGAGGTAGAAGAGCAAGAATAATAACATGGGGCCTTAGCCTTTGATTTCTTCTTCTTCTTCTTCTCCTTGTCATGGTTAGGCAAAGGCTCCTTGAAAGCATTCAACTTGAGGTTGGGTTTTTTAAGAGGAGAAATATAATATATAGGTGAGTCTTGCACACTAGACTTTTGGGTGGCACAATTATTATCATCATGTTCCTTCATCCTATGGTAATTACAAAACTTGGTAGGGTTATAAGGAAACATCATCCATTACTTTTTTAGACCAAATTAAGAAACTTTCTTGTCATTTGGTTTCTTACTCATGGTTTTCCTTCTTGTCCTTCTTCTTAGGAGGATAATCAGTGACACCATCATCAATTGCATTATGTTTATGATCATGCAATAAAGATGACTATTGGGAAGGTATGGGCCACATGCTTGTATGTACCTCAAATTATTTGATCTTTAGAAACTCATTAATAGTTTCATCATAAGAGGTGGGCTCATGCTTGAGGACCTCAAGGTGAACCTCTTGCCTTAATGCTCACATGAACATATCATAAAGCTAGTCATCTAAGAACCTGGTTCTGCATGTATGAATAGTTAAACACCATCTACACACAAAATCAAATTTTAACTAACCTTTAGCCTATAACATGGAGGTGAGTGACTAGATGCTGAGGTTAAAAGGTTTAAAAATATAAAAATATTAGAGGAAATCATCTAGAAGGAGATGAAAACTAGAGAGAGATTTTAGAGGTAGATTTTAAAACCAAACAAGATCTTCAGCTCATAGATAATGAGTGAAGAGCTTTAGTAACATGCCTTCATCATGTTCCCAATCTATACATGACATCAATAATGTTATAATATGTCCCATAGGACTAGAATCCTGAGTCCCATTTAACTTTGGTAGTTAAAAGATAGGAGTAGGGAGGGGAATAACATGCACCCAAGGGGATAGAGGATTCTAATGGAGATCCTCATAAGCATGGTTGATATCAAGTTGGTGATGAGATATAAGAGGTGGATCATGATGGTAATGATGTTACCTATACCCATAAGCATCATCATAACCATGGATATGGAGATCATGATTTTGAGGTGGCTCCTGATAAGAAGGACAATCATAGTAGAAATCATCTCTACCATGAGGTGGGGAATGGCCATGAGAAGTCTAATAGTCCTCATGGGGCTGATGGGAAGATATGACATACTCATGTAAATGATCATGATGATCAAAATCTCCATGATGATAGTCATGTATCATCAAATTAGGGTTAATGAATGGTTGTTAAGACTCTCGATATACATCCCATAGATCTCTAATATGTAAATAATGATCAAAATTAACATGCTCATTAAAGAATTAGAAGGAAGGGATAGGAGGATGGGAAGAATACTCATGATGAAGATACCTTCCCAAGTGGGAATACCTATAATCCATAGCATGTATGTGTGATTGTTCTTATTAGAGAGTCTCCTACTAAGAGAGAGGTAATGAACTCATGTGAGAACTGGTCGAGGCACTCAACACTGATTGGGTACAACCTTTGTCTCTAAAGGATGCAAGTTGTTGACTCTTAGGGGGATAAGGCTGCACTTTATTTACTTGAATACATATATAGTAATTGTCATTGATTACAATAAACTCATTAGGTCCTAACCATCAAGAGGATCCTCATCACCTTGAATAGGTGAGTGAGATGCAGCATGATGATGAGTAGAAACATCCTTAAATGATTCAAGCTCAAACTAGTGAAAAGGAGATCAAGTCCATTAGTTGTATTCCTACCAATCTTATTCCCTTTTGAATGTGAGAGGGTGTAGAATACCATGATGGGTCAAGAGAGGCTCTTGATTTTATGGTGTTGATGTCATTCCATTGTAGTTGTGTCTTTCTCATGAGTGAGCTCAGGGATGAGACCTTGAATTTTATGGGAGTGATGTCCCAAGGGTGGGAGGTTAGCCATGGGTGCAATGAAATGAGAGCAACATGTAAGATAATAAAAAAGTCAAACCAAAGGATAACCAATATGGATAATAACACAAAACCAAATTATAATACAAAAACCAAGGTGAGAAACAAAACACAACTAAAATCAAAGCCTAATAGCTAAAGAGGGGAGTTGGAAAAGACGTCTCTAAATGGGATAGAACTAGCATGGAATCATATGTGAGGTCCTATTAGGTGTGTTAGTATGTATCTCTAAGAATCTAAATGAAACCACTAGTGTTTTTTAGGGTGATAAATCAAACCACTAAGAATCTAAAAGACTCAGTGGTTCTATGGGCTACAGGAGGTCTATAATGTCTATCCAATTTTCTAGCTTGCACCAAGATATAGATAGATTTTTAAAATAGGTTAGGGCTAGTAAAAATAAGCACATAAGGTACACAAGAACCTTTATTATATCCAACCACAATAAATCAAGTGGTTAAAACTATATTATTATTTTTATAAAAAATATGAAAGTAATAATATTAAATGAAATGAGATAACCAATGAAATGTAAATCTAGCAATTAAGACACTTTGAGGCCAAATGAAAGACATTTTATGAAATAAATATGTTTTCAAGAAAGGGTTAAAGAGCATTCCTATTTTATATTTGAGGTACCTTTCCAAAACAATATTACTATTTTCTATCAATGCAATATTTTTAGTTTTAGCAAAAGAGGGAGAGAAGGTTTGAGCAAGTTTTCTAGTGTTTTTTGCACATGTATATCTCTAATATGCAATGAGTAAGGGTTAAAAAGAGATAAATGGCATGAAACAAAGAATTATTTCAATAAATTAAAGTATTCTTCAAACATATACAAATTCAATAAACTTTGGAAGCTACTCTAGGCAATAGACAAAATAACCATTTTACTAAAATAGTTCAAACCCTAGCATCTACACTACACAAACAAAGGAGTTTCACTTTGTAAATAAAATTTCCCTTAGATCAAGCTCAAAGATGAAGTTTAGATTTTCTACCAAATAGGATTCCAAGCTAGGTGCAAGCTCAAGTCCAAAGCAAGAGCCAAAAGCTATGAAAGAGAAAGAGGTGAAGGAGAAGCCACTAATCTATGGAATAGATAATGTAAGGAGAATAAAATAAGTGCAATGGAGTCTTTATGGAATAAGGATAAACTCAAAATCATTAGGAAAACTATCAATAGTAATTATAATCACCAATGGAAGGTACAATAGTATAAGGCATCCCCAATCACAAAGGAATCTATTGTGCCATGCAAGAATCAAGAGAGATTCAAGGAGGCAGCCAAACTTCCAATGATCTAATAAAGTGGGAAGATTATATAAATATAATGATAAATATATAGGAGATAGGCTCAAATATATGAAGAAACACACATATATCCAACCCTAATCCATCAACAAGTCAAAAAACTAGTCATTTATGACCATTTTGGACCAAACTAGGCCATTTTCATGCATTCTACCTAGGCCATGGATTTTATGAAGTAAAACTACATAATAATCTATGTTTTTCCTCCCTAATTTATAGCCTAGGTCAAATATTCTCTTAATCTAGTCAACATGATCCTGGCAGGGGCCCGAGGGGTCCCTAGAGAGCTCATCTAGCATGAGAAAGTGTCGAGATGGTTAGAGGATAGGAATAATGTGTGGGAGAGGTTTGAGTGAGTGGTATATTTCTTAGAGCAAGATGAATAGGGTTGGTATTCTTCACATGATCTGATTATAATCATATGGAGGATTAGTTTCATGGGAAGTATGATTACAAATTCAATGGTGGCATGCTTAAGAAGCATGTTCTCCACACCTATTCAATTTGTAGCATTTTAAGTTTATAGTGGGGGCATGTTTTTGAAACATGTCCTCCACATTAGTAATTATACCAATTTTAAATTTCTCCATATACAATGGGGGAATATTTTGGAATCATTTCCTCCACACTTACATAATTTTTTGAATTGGTGAAAGCACACAGTTATATGATTTTAATACACATTTTTGGTATAATTCTATGCATGGTACCATTATTACACATAGTTTTATCATGAGACAAATATAATGTGCATATGCTATAAAACATGTGCCTAATATTTCAAAATCTAAATCAAATTCAAATTCTAAAACTATTGTACATATTGATAATCAGCAGACTTTTACAAACTTTAGCGATCCAATCTATTACAAGAGTTAGTTCACCTTTTGGCATTGTTAGGGTGATTAAATCACTCAATATTTCCAATTTTTCAATTTTCACTTGATCATCGAAACTCACCAAGTTACAATAATCATTATATTTCATGGTTGAGCTAATTACAATTATTAGGTGGCAACTCACTTTTGCTCTAAATTTGGGGGCATGGGCCTCTCTTTCTCTCTCTAGATAATTATTTAAAGTGCATATATCCAAGGATATATATATATATCCTTGGATATATTCACTTTAAATAATTATCTATATTTATCCTAATCTCAATTTTAGAGCTTTATAATGATACATCTTTTATAAAAACAATTTACCAATAGGCAAGGTAGTTACATCAACACACGGATATGCTCCTAAACTTTGCTCTTTAAATTTTAATATATTTCAGGTAATTTTGACCCAAATTATATGTACTAATTATACACTATAACATGATCTTAGTTTCATGTTAGTCACTATTAAATCATTCAAACCTAGTTTTAAAAGAGCACTCAAATTTAACTCAAGCAAAGACAAGGTATATATACACACTTAGGTACTTATTCCTTTCCTTTAAACTAGAAATTTCATTGCTATATTAAATGAGGAAAATGTATATGATATTTTGTGATTATGTAGCACTTCAATCTTGTACACTTGTTAAACTCATGACCCTGTTTATTCTTCTTAGTTATACACATGCCTTGCTTCTACAAGCCTCACATTTGCTTTATCTTATGCCCCTTGGCCTATCTCTTAGTTATATAAACCTTATATTAATGACACAAACATCCCATATTTCCAAAAATTCTTGAAATGTACTTATCTTATACCTTTGAAAGTTTTGAGCTTATGTCTACTCTCCTTGTCCCTAAACACTATTGTCTAGGTTAAGCAGTAGCATCGACATTACTGTCCTAGCCTAATGCAAGTGTCCAATGCCCTCAAGTCATCTAATTTTCAAATGACACATATTATAATGGTTGATCTAAGAGATTTAATGCAAGTTATCCCTTCATAAGATTGGTATAAATATAATATTAACCCTTATTCATTCATCACCTAGTAATCAGACCAAAAGACCACTCAAGAAACACTCAAGTTACCAAAATCTTTCCTATTATGCCCTATTATGATATTAGTCAAAGGAAAAACCCAGATATAGGTTCGAAGTACTAAAAGAGTAGTCATAAGGTCATATTTTCTAAGTTATAATCTAGGTCATTATTTTACTTGTTTACACATTACATGATTCACACATAATCCAACATGTAGGGGAGAACTAGATGAGTCTAAGGACCTCTTTTAGAGTATTGGATTATGTAGGTAGTGCCCTTTGATAGTGGGTGACTAGAAGTAGATTCATAATCAAATAGACTTTTCTTGATCTAAATTAACAAGGAGAGTTACCACATCCCTGTATCTTCTACTTTCATTTAAATGTCAACCCAAGGATGTAAACTTGATAGGATGATGTCACTATATGTGCACACTCAATCTTCTAATTTGACCTCTATTTATTGTAGTCTAAGATGTGGGAAATTATGAAAGAAATAAAATTATAAATTAATACTCATATAAAATCATGAATCAAATAATTACACTACTTTATATTTGGAAGCTTCCTTAAATCAATTCTATGCAAAACTAAAAATCACACAATTCATAAATAAAACACATAATATGTAAATAAACTAAATAACATGCTTAGCTAATTAATAGGTCAGATTGTTGTTGCAAGACTGCCAAAGGGGGGCCTTCCTTATTTTGACTCTAGCTTTAATCCTTACTCTTATAATAATTAAATGGGCTTATAAATGATTGTTCATATTAATCAAAATACAGCAAAGAATTATTGTAAGGAAATTACAATAACAACTATCTTATAAAATGTGATTCTAATATATTTCTCTAATTGATCTATACTATCAACCATTTTGTTACCTATATATACACACACACACACACAATAGGGGAGATTATTTTATACAAAATAATATACATTCCAAACTAAGAAATATTTGGCTATGAGATAACAAAAATTAGTTCCTTCCACTAACATTGTCCTTCATGTAAATCTTAAAATGCTACTTCAAGATAAACAAAGTTGTTTGAATCATCAATTGAATATTTATTATGATCCATCAAAAAATTTATAGTTTATGTTAGTTGGTTGAATTAGGAATCAATTTATATTTGTCCACAACGTTAGTCATATAGTGGTTATAGGATATGTTCTCGTGATGAAATCCCTTTGCTGTAGGATGGTTCATGATATATACCTATTACTTTAAAACATCTTTAAAACACATTAAAGAGAAAAGAATCATATATATATATATATATATATATATATATATATATATATATATATATATATATATATATTATACTTAAGTCTAATATAAAGTTTTAACTATTCCAAGATTATGATAACATGATGTTATTTCTAAAATATGGTTGTTTGAGGATAAAAACATTGGGGAAATTAATTTATAAGCATGATAAACAAGAATGATGATCATGACAGATGAGGACAAAAACATGACAATTCTGGAGTTCATCACACCCTCCAACTTAATACTTTTCTCATCCTTGAGCAACAAACTTGCTCATTTCAAATTCACAAATGGCTTTGAAATCCACATGTTCCATGGCTCCACTTGATAGATGGGCACAAAATCCAAGCCTTTGTTCATAAAACTTCTAGTTTATGACTTATTTGGCTTCATCTAATGGATTTTTATCCTACCAATATAGAAAAGGGTGCCAAAATAGAGGAGGCTAGAATTTTATGCTCAACAGTTGGGATCCTAGTTCACCTGCAAGTAGAATATATCTTATTAATCTATCAAATGTTACCTTCAAATTGAAAAGGGAATATGGTTCTTTCCTTTTTAGCTCAAAAGTGACCTCATTCCATCTTTATATGCAAGATTATTTTGATGTAGGTCTAACAGAAGTTCTCAACTCTATGTATAAATTATAGTTTTCATCACTATTTTTGGCAAACCAATCCCTAACTTCCTTTCATAGCATAATGTTATCTCATTCTGCCAACACAATCTCAGGTGCAATTGACTCTCTTTTGATAACCAATTAACTCTCCCTTTCCTTTCTCCTATATTTAGTCATCTATCATCCTCTCCTATTCTCATTGAAAAGATATGATGAAAATGCCTTTAAAAGGACATCTCCAACATATATATTAGGATTCCATTCTCTGTCATGAGGCACAACATAGTTATGAAGATAGAACTCAAAAAATTGTGCTTATTCTTCTTGTGAGTTTTATTTATATAATTTAAAGAAAGAGAGAGGAGTGATTACTTGACATGGCATGCCATATTAAATTCTCATGAACTTAAACTTATGCCATTGTTCATCAAGATAAACTGTATAAAACCTTGCAGGAGGTCTACAGTCAAGGATCTCTTGAGTAAGACTAGCTAGATATTTAACTTTCTACTATAGTTTGGAGATCCTTCCTTCTTTAAACATGGCCTCTTCCTTTAATTTCTTGTTTTCTTTTGTTAATACTGTAAAAATTTCATACTAACTACCTATCCATCTCATCAATTTAGAACACATAGTAGATGAGTAATTATAATTGACTACTTGGATAGTTGTGAGCTTTTCCTATTGCTTTTCTACTATAGGAAGTTGTGAAATAAGAGTAATAGGATGGCTTTCTATAAATGTATATAGCTAAGAAGCTTTTATAGCAAGCACATCTAGTCCTCCTCCTGATTGATCATGTAGCTTCTTTCTTAATCACTTTATTTCTTGTAGGGCTTGCTCCAAAGTAGGAAATTATACTTGTGTGGAGGTTTGATCTATTTGTTCTACTTTAGTCTACATTGGTTATTCTCATAATTATTTAGGACTATGTTCATCTTTCTCTATCTCCTTATTTCTTTCTTGAGAACATTCTTCCTTATTAGTCTTTATTTTATCAAAACTGAATGCCTCAAGTGATTCATGACTTCTAGCAATTTGTTCTTCTCCAAATTTCTAACTAATGTCAATAATAGAAGAAGGTTTAGTTCTTAGTTTACCTTTCATCTTTCCTTTTAAATTATGAGATCTTCAAGGAGTATATGTGACTTAACATTTTTAGAAGAAGTTGGAATCTCTTCCTCATATTCCTTAGAGTCAAGTTGAAGGATGAGTTTCCTCTTCTTTCTTCTAAATTTTTTTCTTATGGAAGCCTCCTCTACAATATTGGTCCTTGTTTTAGGTTCTTGTGTAGTTATAGGAAGGTCTTCTATAGGTTCTTGTGTGGCTATAGTAAGGTCTTTTTATATAGGTTCTTATGTGGTTATAGGAAGGTTTTCTTCAATAGGTTCTTGTGTGGTTGCAACAAGGTCTTCTACAGGTTCTTCTATGGATACAGTAAGGTCTTCTTCTGTCCCCATCTATTCTTCTTCATCTTCCTCACTATTAATTTTTACATTTCTAGGTATTTGAAGAAAATATTCCTAACTTATATTGGGCATAGTTCTTTGTAGACAATCTTAAATGATTAATTGAATTAAATAATGATGAGAGAAAAATTTGGGATTACCTTTTTGAAATGTCTCTATTATTTTGTGATCATGTTGATCAAGAATTTGGGAATATTTTTCTCAATACCATGTCATAAATGTTTCATGAATTTTAAGTGAACTCCATTCATCATGGAGTATCTCCCTTTGTAGGTCAAATATCTAAAGATGAATACAATAGTTTTGGCCCATCTTCATGGTAAATAATCATGTAGTGCCTTGTTTTGAAGTTTCCAAGATTTCATCACCTCTAATGAATTTATGACTCTCTTCCTCAGCATCAATATTCTCTTATCATAATTACCCTACTCATGGAAATTTAGTTACTCTATTAACTATGGTTTTAATTATATTTATTTCCATATCTCACATTATTGCCAGATTATTATTTAACAAACTGGCAAATTCTTTTGTAATTACTTGATCAAGAGAATTTATCCATTCAAAATATTGGGCCCATCCTACATTTTAAAATAGGACCAGGATGTCTAGGTTATTGTTCAAAGGAGATATATCAAATGACTCATGGTTGAGCAAGTCCCCTCCCATATTATAGGATGGAATTTTGGTTGCAAAGTCTATGCTCTTGTAACAAAGGTTATGTAGCTTTGGGTGAAATGTTTATGATTTTATTTAGGAGAGAGATAATCAATTTGAATTATGGGAAATCCCCCTAACTTAAACGATCACTTTTCCTTAAGGGATATAGCTAACATACATGAATGACTTGAAAAAATGATAAGGGGTGGTGGCAGTAGTACTTCAATGGTCACATCAATTAGTGAAAGATAAGATATCTCAAGATGGTGTAAGCAAATAGTGATATGGTATCATTTTAATAGAATTAATACCCATCATATTATTAATAATTAAAATTTATGACATGAAATAAGTAAAAAATAATTATCTTAATACTTTTTAGGAATACCTTTCATTTATGCATAAATGATGAGTCTAAGTGGCAGATGTGAGGTGTACTAGCATGTGTCAACAAGAAAAAATGATTTGTGAGAAATAAAATGTATGATCAAGTGTTAATAATCCATCCAATAGTAAGATATATTTCTTGTGACAATAAGAAATGTCTTGTAGAAATAATAAGTATCTTGTAGTAGCAAAAATTTCATCTTGTAGCAAAATAAAAGTGTGTTTCTATTCTCGAATGAATATGCAAGAAAAAATATATGAAAATAAAAGTTTTTATTATTGTAGTTATTTTAATGAATGTTGATTAGCTAATGACCTAATTTTTTGATATAATAACCATTAGCAATGCTTGAAGGTTTTCCTTGCTAATTTTTTTAATTTTTTAGTCCCAACTCAACTAGAATTGTAGAAGCCTAAGAACTAGGATTTTATTCAACCTAAACCAATTCATTTTGAATGGCTTGTTCTTGGTTTTAGGAAGATTTATTGCTCTTTGAAAATATTGGAGAAGGGTTGATAAAAATACCCTTCAATTTTAAGAACAGGTTGATTTGCTTCATGAAGAAGAGACAGATGTTATTATTCAAGAAATTGGTGAGTGAAAGTTTCCTTGGAAAATGATTTCTTGCATAGCTTGATCATGTGGCCATTAATAAATAGTCAAAACCAAATAAATTCAGTGGTCATGAGCTTTAATTTCCAATGTCAAAAACTTGCTTGATCTCATAAGGCCTAAACTGTCTAGACTGATGCTTTCCTTTATGATCCTTGTATTTAGAATCAAAAAGGTGTGCCCAATCACTAGGTTGGAAATTATTATTCTTGATATTCTTATCATTCCAACCCACTCATTGTATTTGCACTATTTGAGTGTAATGAAGTTCTTCCTTACTAAGTTCATCAAGTGCATTCAGCTGCATGATCCTCTCTTTTTGAGCATGGGAAAGATCCAAGCCCAAATTAAGTGTTGTACTTAATGTTTTATGCTCAAACTCAATGGGTAGAATAGGATTTTTACTATAAACTAGTTCATATGGAGTGAAACCAATTGTGGTTTTCTAGGTGATTTTGTAAGCCCAAACTACTTCTAAAAGATAAGTTGACCAATCTTTTCAATACAAGTTGATAGTCTTAGTGAGTATATTTTTCAATTCTTTATTTTTAACTTCCACCTAACCATTTGACTGAGAAGGTAAGGGGTAGACTTTTTGTGTCTAATTTTATATTATTTTACCAAGTCAATTGTGAGATATGACGTGAATTGTGGTCTTTGGTCTGTGACTATTTCTCTTAGTGCTCCATAGTGGCTGAAGATTTATTCATATAAAAACTCATCTACTTTCTCATCTTGAGCATGGGTTAATGCCTTGATCTTGGCCCATTTTGTGATAGAATCAGTGTATACCCATATATATTCCTTATTATTAGATTAAGGATCTATGGGACCTAAAAAATTAAGTCCCCATTTATCAAATGGTTCTAAAACTAGTTATGGTTTTAATGACATTTCATCAGAGTGAGTGGGTTTCCCCATACACTAACATTGATCACATCTATAAGTGTACATTATGGCATCCTTATGCATAGAAGGCCAATAATATTTGGTAGTGATTACTTTCATAGTAGTCCATTTGGAAATAAAATGACCCCCATAGGGTTCATCATGGTAGGCTCTAAAAATGTCATAGGCTTCATCTTCTCAAATACATCTTCTCATAACTAAATATGGTCTAACTAGGAATAATGTTTGCTCTTTTGGATCAGATTTTTTTTTCTTTAGGTGAGATGTGTTGTAGTAGTGATCTTGTATCAAGATAGTTATAAATATCTATGAACCAAGGAGATTAAATAGTTACTATAAATAAATGTTCATCAGGAAAGGAATCGTCAACAATAAGACTTTAATCATCATTTTGTAGTTGAGATAGAAAATATACTACTACATAATCCTTACCTAGTATGTCCATAATTGTGATATCAAATTCCTATAGTAAAAGAAACCATCTAGTTATCATGCCTATTATAACAAGTTTGTTCATCAAATACCTAATTATTGTGTGGTTTGTGTTGATGAATACTTGGTAAACTGTAATGTAGTGTCAAAGTTTGTTGATGGCATAGATGACTAATAAACTCTTTCTCTATTACAATGTAGTTAATTTCAACCCTTTGAAGATTCTTGTTGATAAAATAGCTTACATAACTCAAAGATTCATCTTTTTGGCCAAGGACAACTCCTAAAGTGGTGTCAAATGCATCTATGTGGATGTGAAAAGGCTTATTCCAATCAAGCCCTCTTAGAACAGGAGTTGTTATGAGAAGATCTTTGAGTTGTTGAAAGGCAATTTGATAATCATTAGTCCAAGTAAATTTAGCATCTTTAGTAAGCAATCCAAATAATGGGGTGGAAATTTTACTTAAGTACTTGATGAATCATCTATAATAACTAGCATGTGCTAAAAAGCTTCTAACATCTTTCTACTTCTTTGATTTGGGTATATCCTTAATGATACTTATCTTTTTTGGGTTAACTTGAACTCTAGTAGGGGATATGTGATGCCCCAACACAATCCACATATTCATAAGCATATAATAATTTTCATTGTTTAAATACAATTGGTGGTCCTAGCAACATTGAAGAAATTTCTCTAGGTTGGTAAGAGTTTCTTCAAATGTCTACCCATAGATAGTTAAATCATCCATGTAGATTTCAACATAGTCATGGGAGAGATTAGAAAATATGCTAAAAATAGATTTTTGAAAAGTATTTGGGGTATTACAAAGACCAAATTGTAAGATGACATAGGCATAGGTTCCCTAAGGTTAAGTAAAAGTGGTTTTGTCTTGGTTTTGTGGAGATATTTGTATCTGATTATAACCACTATATCCATCTAGAAAGGAAAACCCTACTAATGTATCTAACACTTGATTAATAAATGGAAGGGGAAAGTGATCCTTCATAGTAGCAACATTTAATTCTTGGTAGTCAACTTAAATATGCCATTCACCTCCTTTTTTAGGTACAATAACTAGGGGGATATGCACTGGCTATCCAAAATGGGATTAAAAAACCCTACATTTAAGAGTTTTTACAACTCAGTTTTGACAATCTCTTTAACTGCATGATTCATTCATCATTAGGTTTGGTGAATATGTTTGTATTCTTCTTTAATATAAATATGATGCATGAATAAATCTAGGGGTATTCCTCTCATGTCATAGTAATCCTAGGCAAATGTTATTAGGTGCTTTATTATCACTATAAGTAACTAAATTTCATGTTGGGGTGTTAAAGAAGTGTTGATGTTGAGAGGTTTATTTGGTAGAATGTCCAGTTGATTTATTAAAGAGTACATGGTTTATACATTATCAATAAAAGGAGCATAGCTACATTGATGGGGAATCAACTGATGGAATGTCCAAATATCTCTTATGGTTTTATCAAGGTCATTTTCAAGAAAATTATTTTGAAGTGGGCATGGTGTACATTCCAACATGTTTGTAGCTACATGATCCTATCAATATGTGTTTTGTAGGATACCAGTAAGGATAATGTCTTCTTATTTTGATTACAAAGTTAGACTCTGGTCAATTGTGCATAGAGTTTTTAAGGAGATAGTTTCATCAAAGTCATCAATCCAAGGTGTTGGGCCATCATTCTAGGAAGGCTGGGCTGGTGGATAAAGAACTAATTTCTTGGTGTCATTTTCATTAGAAATTAACATTTTTCCCAACCTACAACCAATAAAATCATTAGTGGTGGCCAACCATGGGCGACTAAGGATGAGAGGATAAACTCCCAAGTTACTTTTTAGCTATAGGACAATAAAGTCTACTAGATATTTCTAGGAATCCATAGTGATAACCAAGTCTTCAATAATCCCTTTAGGCTTAATAGCTGACATGTCAGCCATCTATAGCATGGTAGGTGTTGGATGGAGAGTTGTAAGTTTTAGTTATTGTATGGTCTACATGGTCATCATGTTAATAGTTTCACCCAATTCAATTAAATTATTGGAGATGGGTTGGCCATGGATGCTAACATTAACTATAGGACTTCTAGAATTAGAGTATTTTGAGGGAAATATGTTTCCCAACATAATATCTTCTAGTGAGCCAATAACTTGGATTGTTTTAAGATCCTTCTTCTTTCTTCCCAATTTTTTCAAACATTGTTCTTTAACAGCCTTTTTATAGATACAAACATATTTTATTGCTTAAAAGTGTGGAATTTGTATGCACACATTCTTGAGTTATCCTAAGATATTGAATTTGGGTTCTAGTTTAGGATGTGATATGTTAAATCTCTCTAGAAAAGGAGGATTGTCAAATTATTTTTGGTTTTCTAGTGAACTTGGCTTAGGATTGGCCATGGGTGGTTGTGGATAGTATGAAGTGGATCAAGTTCTTCAAAAAATTTAGTGATCATGGATGAGGTGGTTTGTGAAATAATTCATCCTAAGCGAAGTTGGACTTGATTTATATCCAAGATGTATGTCAGATATTACATTATTTCAGTGGATTGTGTTAGTTGAACCAACTTATTGGTAGGGTCTAGCAAGTTTTTAAGTGTTTGGAATTAAGGCCTTCTATTATGGTTATTGGATTTGTGAAGAAAAGCCTTGATTACCTCTCTATTGATGTTACCATGGATTAGAGGGAAAGATTTATTTCTGCTTTTAGAATTATAAAAGTTGAGGTTGTTATCATTTTTTTGCATTCATAACTAATTCTAGGGTAGTTACCAATTGTTTAGGGCCAATTTTAGTTGGTAAATATCATCCAAGAACTATATTGAGGATTATTTAAGAATTGATAATTTATAAACATAGAGTTTGATGGCATACCTGATCATTTCACCCATAGTTTCCATTGAGCCATGTAAAACACTTAATTCTCATCTCCTTCTATGACATGTAGCTCCACTATTTTAGGATTCTCCTTAGTTATGATGGTTACCCAAGATTTCATAGAATGTCATGTGCATTCTACCTTCTTTATTTTGAATTAAAGATAATATGTGGCTAAATATTTCTCAATTTCTTCATGCTTCCTTTGTGTATGTAATATATCAAGCTGAGTAGCTAGGTGGTTAATAATGTCATATAGTAGGTTGTTGAATTCACCTTTAGATAGTCCTACTATAGATGTTTTAGGAAGGGTTTTGCCCCTACTTTTGTTCATGGTTGATTTGGAGTAGTTTTTACATAGAACCATTAGTTCATTAAAGGATAGTGTAGAAACATCACCACCAAACATTAAGTTTAGTGCCTTCAGATAATCATCTTTAATTCCCTTTAGGAATATCATCTTGACATATTCTTTCTCCATTTTAGTTTTTTTGGAATTTTTTAAGATAACAAAATCTTTCCATATATTCCTCTAATGATTCATCATCATCTTATGTCATTCTGAATATGTCATCTCTCATGTAGTTTCGCCTCTATAATAGTCTTGGTATTTCATCAAAAACCTCTCTTTCATTTCTTCCCAAGTAGAAATGGCATCCTTTCCAAGTCCCATGAACCATCTAAGTGTTTCATCTTTAAGTTTTGTTGTAAATATCTTGAGTTTTTGAGTGTCTTGATTATAATCATAGTTATAGCATATTATGTCAAACTCAAAAAGAACTGTGTCTAGATCCTTAGATGCATTTCCCCTAAAATTAGGGAGGGGGAAGTGAGAAATATTCTTCATAGGTGAATTTCCTTCAAGAGTAAGGATAGGATATTCAAAGGTAGTAGACTCATTGGCATTATTTTCTTCCTGAAGATCCTCCATGAATACTCTTTGTGTTGGTAGATTGTAAGTTATTTCCACCTACTTCTCAAAATTTCTTTCAATTTTTCTATTTCTTGGGGTGTAGAATATGGAAAATTATCTTTTTTCTAAGGAACATATAGATTTTTATATAATGGGTATGGTGTAGAGGTTTTAAAATATTTATCTTGTGTCTCAACAAAGAGTCTTTCTAAATTAGAAGATTCTATTGGCTTGGTATTCCTTATAGGAGAAAGAATAACCTTGAATGCCTCTTTAGCAAGAAATTTGGGCAACGAAGGGAAGTGAACTTCATGTTCCTAAGTATGAGGTGATAAGGTGGGGATTCTCAAGGGTGGTGCATGTGGGTCTCTCCTAAGGGTATAAATGTCTTCAAAGTATCTAGCTTTTGTTATCGACCCAGCTAAAAATTCTTCCTTTTCTACCTCTTCTATTGACAACTATGAGTGATCTTTAGGAATTTATTTATGCTCCTTAGCTATTGCAAGATGAATTTGTGATCTTGTAGAAATGGTTGATGATTTAGGAATAAATCCTCCTATATATTCCCCTTCTCTTTACATGTATTTTAACCACTTTTTCTCTTTCTTTTTTTAAGTTTTTGCCCACCTTGCTTGCATAGGGTTAGTAATATGGGGGTTTTGAAATTTTCTAATATTTTATTTTAAAAAAATAAAATTTAAAATATAAAAATAGGCAATCTTTAATCTATAAAATACCAAGCTCTAAAAATTATAAAATTAATTAACATCTAGAAACAATTGCTATCAAGATTGAAGATTATAAGTGTGTGATACCCTTCCCTGACAATGATGCCAGAAATGACTAGCAATAGATTCATGATCAAATAGACTTCTCTTGATCTAAATTAATAATGAGAGTTACCATAGACATGTATCTTCTAATTTCATTTTAAATATTAACCTAAGGGTGTAAACTTGCTAGGATGGTGTCACTATATGTGCACACTCAATCTTCTAATTTGACCTTCTGCTAATTGTAGTCTAAGATGTTGTAAATTGTGTAAGAAATAGTATGCTAAATTGAACACTCATATAAAATCATGAATCAAATAATTAAACTACTTTATATTTGGAATCTTCCTTAAAATAGTTCTATGCAAAACTAGAAATCACATAATTCATAAGTAAAACACACATGTAAATGAACTAAATAACATGCTTAGCTAATTAATGGGTCAGATTATTATCATAAGACTTCTAAAGGGGGCCCTTCCTCCTTTTGAATCTAGCTTCAATATTTCCTCTTATAACAATGAAATGGAATTATAAATGATTATTCATATTAATCAAAATGCATCAAAGAATTTTTGTAGGGAAATTACAATAATAGTTGTCTTACAAAATTAGCTTCTAATATATTTCTCTAATTGATCTCTAGTATCTCTCAACCATATTGTTACCTATATATATATATACAATAGGGGAGATTTTTTGTATAAAACAATATACATTCCAAACTAAGAAACATTTGGCTATAGGATAATAGAAAATAGTTCTTTCCACTAAGGTTGTTGTTCATGTAATCTTGAAATACTACTTCAAGACAAACAAAGTTGTTTGAATCTTCAACCAAATCTTTATTATGCTGCATAAAATTTTCTATATTTTATATGAGTTGGTTTAATTAAGAATCAAATTATATTTATCTATAGCTTTAGTCATGCAGTGGTTATAGGATGTGTTCTCATGATGAAATCCCTTTGTTGTAGGATGGTCCATGATATATAACTATTACTGCAAAACATCTTTAAAATACATTGAAGATAAAAGCATCCTATATATATATATATATATATATATATATATATATATATATATATATATATATATATATATATATATATATATATATATATATATATATATATATATATATATATATAATACTTGATTTTAAGACAAAGTTCTAAGTATTCAAATATTATGAGAACATAATGCTATTTACAAAAATATGGTTATCTAAGGATAAAAACCTAGGGGAAAGTAGTTCATAAGCATGATAAACAAGAAATATGAGCATGGTAGATGAGGACAAAAACATGAAAACTCTAGGGTTCATCAGTGGGGTTATTTTTAGTTGGCTCAACATCATGTGCCCACTAACCCTTTTTCCCCCAAAGTCACATTGAATATGCAAATCTAAGGTTTTTCCATTTCACCAAGAGTTACAATCCATGACCTAGATCTGAATGCACTAGAGTGAAGGCAAATCCAAACCTAGAAGCATCGTGGTGGTCACAACCTATTTGAATATATATTCCATATAGAATACTAATTTTTATCTTAGACACTATCATAAATGCAATTATCCCAGGTTGATACAATTGTCTTTAGAGCTAGAGTTACCAGATCTATAATTTGACAACTATTCTAAAACTATCTTCCTACCTGCTTCCTACCTGTACCAGATCTAGCATTGTATTAGCATCAAAAATAGCTAAGTACTTTATTTAATGTCATATATATATATATATATATATATATATATATATATATATATATATATATATATATATATATATATATATATATATCATAATTTTACTTTCCATTAATAACCTATCTCAATTTAATAAATTTAGTACATGATATAGGTATATCTAAGTTTAGCACATTAATTATCTTGTTGTAGATATAATATTTACCCTTAGATAATTAATGTGCTAAACTTAGATATACCTATATCATGTACTAAATTTATTAAATTGAGATAGGTTATTAATGGAAAGTAAAATTATGATATATATATATATATATATATATATATATATATATATATCATAATTTTACTTTCCATTAATAACCTATCTCAATTTAATAAATTTAGTACATGATATAGGTATATCTAAGTTTAGCACATTAATTATCTAAGGGTAAATATTATATCTACAACAAGATAATTAATGTGCTAAACTTAGATATACCTATATCATGTACTAAATTTATTAAATTGAGATAAGTTATTAATGGAAAGTAAAATTATGATATATATATATATATATATCATAATTTTACTTTCCATTAATAACCTATCTCAATGTAATAAATTTAGTACATGATATAGGTATATCTAAGTTTAGCACATTAATTATCTAAGGGTAAATATTATATCTACAACAAGATAATTAATGTGCTAAACTTAGATATACCTATATCATGTACTAAATTTATTAAATTGAGATAGGTTATTAGTGGAAAGTAAAATTATGATATATATATATATATATATATAATATATATATATATATATATATATATATATATATATATATATATATCATAATTTTACTTTCCACTAATAACCTATCTCAATTTAATAAATTTAGTACATGATATAGGTATATCTAAGTTTAGCACATTAATTATCTTGTTGTAGATATAATATTTACCCTTAGATAATTAATGTGCTAAACTTAGATATACCTATATCATGTACTAAATTTATTAAATTGAGACAGGTTATTAATGGAAAGTAAAATTATTATATATATATATATATATATATATATATATATATATATATATATATATATATATATATCATAATTTTAATTTCCATTAATAACCTGTCTCAATTTAATAAATTTAGTACATGATATAGGTATATCTAAGTTTAGCACATTAATTATCTTGTTGTAGATATAATATTTACCCTTGTGCCCTATCATTTCTATATCCTTAACCCTAACCACTAAATAAGATCCTTATTCAAGTTGGGATTAAATAATTTACAACTTGTAACTTTGATTTTGTAAATATTTTAAAAAGTGTGTATGAATATGTATTTTGAGTCTTTAAAAAGTGAGTGCATATGCATGTCATATGCCCCTAGAATCTATATCATTGTGCCAAATTTGTCACATGTTTGATTTTTTTAATTACTTTTAAAGCTTGTACTATTTTATATAATTTGATATTTGAATCACTTTGAATCTTTGAAGACTTATACTATGTCCCAAATATAATTCAGCATGCTCAATTTTAATTATATTTGCAACCTATAAAACTTTTCTATTTTACAAAGTGTGTATGAATCTGTACTTTGAGTCTTTGAAAATTGAGTTCATATGCATGTCATATGCCACTAGAATTTATCGTATTGTGCCAATATATGTCATGTTTTTTTATTTTTTTATTACTTTTAATCTTTATAGAATTTAATCTTTGAATCAATTTAAATCTTTGAAAACATGTATTTTTCATTTTTTGAAACCTATACTATGTACCACATCTAATTTTGTATTACTTTGAATCTTCAAAATCTATATTTTTACTCTTTGAAACTTTTATCTTGTCCCAAATTTATTTTTATTTTTTCATTGAGGTTTGGATATCTAAGACAAGCCCAATGTGATGCCCCCTTTTTGAGATGAGAGGTGTAGCCTACAAGTCACTCATCACAAAATAAGAGTTAAATGTATGTGTGTGTGTGTGTGTGTGTACATACATATAATTATATTTTTGGTATTTTTTTTATTATATTGAATACCAAATTTCAAAACAAACTAAACTAAACTATATAATTATATTTTTGACTAAACTAATACCAAGTTTTTAAGTAAACTAAACTAAACTATAAAATACAATTATATAGATTTGGCTATGTAGCTTAGTTTGTTTTATTTTTCAAAGTTATGAGCTTGACTTATATTTATTTGATTGTATGGCATAACTCATCAAAATACTTGAATGTGTTGAACATGATAGACTTATGGAGTGGTTCTAGAAAATTTTGTGTGAAGATATCTTGTAATTCATTATCTACCATAGAATTTTTCATCTTAGGTAGCATATTTTTGTACTAAATAATGTATTCACTGATTGGTTCATTTGACCCTTGCTAAGAGTTTTGTAATTTGTGCATAAAAAAAAAATTCACCAATGTTGATAGAAAAGTGTACTATAAATTGATCTTCCAAATGGTTGAATGTAATAATTGATTAAAGTGGGAGTTCATATAACCATAGTAAATAATAATCTTTGAGGCTTCTTGGAAAGAGCTTGGTTAATATTTTTTTATTGTAAGCATACTCTAAAGCATGTTGCATGGAATGATCAAATATGTTGTTCAAGATCACTGTTACCTTCATAGAGTGGTAGCTTAGGAGTTACAAAGCCTATTGGTAATGGGTAAGATGTTATCTCTTGTACTAAAGGATTATGAAGAAAAGTACGGGAGTCCATTGAATGACTACATCTAGAGATGCCTTTCTCTAATTGCAATACTTTATCATGTAAAGCTATAATAATTTGCTCAAGAGAGTATGCATTAGGCAAGATTGGATATAGACCATGTGTAGTAGTCAAAGGAGGTGTGTATGATGATTGTGTAGGAATAGGCATATGAATTTGTTAGAAACCATTTGATCCCCCCATTCCTAGAAATGATGGCACATATGTAAATGGAGGTGTTGATGTAAGATTAGAGTAAATTGTATAAAATAAAACACTTCAAATGAGATCGTGAAAAAATATGAAAGGCACCTCTTATTATTGTGTTTGAGATGATTTAATATTTGCTTGATGTGTAATATTAGATGCTACAAGTAATTAGATTACCCTATCCACCTATTTAGGACATTAATGTAGTCTTTGATGAAATTTTTACAAATATATATCTTACTAAGGATCTACCACATTAAAATAATTGGGATCAATTTTATTAGAGCATTTAGGAATGTGTTGATTATCGAGGATAGTTTCATTATCTTGATTATCATGTTCATCATTGACATCATCTTCGATTTGGACATAAATTTGAAGAGATGAATTATCATATTGATAAAAAAATTATACATTTTTGAACAGACCAAATGAATATTAATATGTTATATAGGTATTTCACTTAATCTAACATTATGCCTTAGAGAAATTAACATTTTTGAGTGACATACAAATATTCAAAAGGAAAAGGAAAATGGATGCAACTAGATAGGGTGTGCTTACTTTATAGGCTCTTAGATATCATAATTTTAGTTGTAAAATAGTGAACATGTCCCAAATGACACTAACTACGGAGGATTCCACCATCCCATAGCAACACTATCCCATATTTAAGGTACATTAAGAGTAACTTCCCAAGGATAACTACTTACTAGTGCACTACAAGAATAAATGATTGAAGGCTTCATATCATTGTAAAACAAAACCTAGGTATTTTTGATAAACTATGAGGTATGTGGAAACTAAAATCTAAATGTCCTATTATTTAATGGATTGAGTATCAGGGAAATTCCCCTCACATCATGACTCGGGTAAAACTAAAGAGAATTTTACCTAGAATGATAACTCTTATGAGTTTTAAAACTACCAAAATGAAGTTTCTATGGAAACAAAGAAAGAAAAAGAAAATTGAAATTGAAATTAAAATTTGAAAGCCAAAAAATCAAATATTTGTGTGCAAGCAACTTATGAATTTAATGTGAATCTCTAAGGTCAAAATAAATTATTGAAATATGAATTTTGAAACCCTAAAAGAAAAAATTGAAAGGAAAAAATGCTAAAAAATGTGTGAGTTCACCAATATGTTTTACCTTTTTTGATTTAACAATAAATGTTATGTGTTAATAGGTGTAAAACTTGAAGGGTATCAAAATGCTAAATTGATTTTGAAAATTGATAAATATGAAAAACTATAATTTTTAAAAAATACTAAGTAGAAATGTACTTAGCTCAAACTAAGATCTATGTTGATTATTTTAGGTATTTAAAAGTTGAATTCGAAAAAAGGGGTGATTGATCATGTTCAAGATTAGGAAATAGAATTGAAACTATTTTTTTATAAGACCATTATTTTTATACCATAGCATAGGTTGCTCAAATATTTTGACTATAGACTTGTCCTAGTTGACTATCATGAAAATATGACTATTACACCTTTTACACATGTGTCTGTTGAGTAGACTTAGATATTTAGATTTATATTTTTCTATGTTAGTTCATTGGTTTTTATTATTTTGTATTTTAAACCCTAAAGGAACTTTGAAAAATTGAAACTTACAAAAAAAAGGGAGTGTAATGTGTTGAGCTAGCCTCAATTACCCAACTTGATGAGTCATTGTTTCCCACATATATAATACTCCAAGGAGGGAAATCAATTTCACATGATTCTCCCATATAGAGTGATTATGCAACTATGCTCCTTGACTATACGTATGCATCTAGAAAAATGGATTTGATACTCGATAATGATAGCTCTTTACTTATTTTATTACTCTTTCAACTTGGCTCATGGTTTCTCCTTGTGAATGATATATAATTTGGGAAGAATTAGGTAGATTTTATCAATGCGCAATAGTGATTAAGTACTCAATAGATAGTTCCAAGCTAGTAATAATGAATGGCCTTTATATGTATTTATAGGAAAACATTTTGATAATTTATTTTAGTGAACCTTATGAAACATGTGAGAGGACCTAAAAGAATGATTTAAAATTTAGAAACTAATCATTATTTGGTGCAGGATGTGGCTACTCTAAGTGGACATGCACATGACAACATTCCATATTTTATAAGATTAAGAACAAATATCTTGAGTTGGAGGTAGTTTGAGGGTAGTATTAAGTAATTTGATAATTTTAATTTGAAAGTTTTGTGTAGTAGTGATGATAAATAAAGGGTCAAGCCTGCATATAGATAAATGACTTATAAGAATGGAAAATAAGAATTGTATATTTAGGCACAAGTCATGTAGTTTAGGATGCGTCAAGAATTAATAATATTAAATACCTATGACTATATTTATTTTTATATATGTGCAGATTGTGATCAATCTAGAATGTAATGTAATGTTTAGATTTTGACATTTTGGCACCATGTAACTTTTGCATGTGTTTATATTCATAATTGGGTCTAAGACTATTATTTTAAGGGATATTTAGATATGTATGCCTTTGTGATAATGTCTTAAAAGAACACTAATATATTTATCAAGCTTTCAAGTGATTATGAATGTAATATCTGAGTGTAACCTTAGGATTGATTTGTATTTATAACTCTCTTTTATATTTATCACTGTGATCGACCCATGAAATGCAACTAGGATGACCTAATGGAGACTTTATAATTTGAAATATAGATTTTAAATATACCTAGGCACTATTGATAGAGGCAGACACTTACAATAAATTGTAACTATCTGAATGTTGTTGGTACTATCTTGGGAGTGAAAATTAGTAATCTAAGATAAGACGATAGTCTGTTTAGGATTCTAGAAGGTTTTTACATAAATTAGGGTGATCCTGAATATGTATATCTAGTAAATTGGGTTGGCAAAGAAAATAGGTGGGTATAAATATAGGGGAAATTATGCATAATATTCAAACATGTACTCAAAGTCTAAGTATGTTAAAGGGTGTAAAATCTGATGTTGTCGAGGTGTATTATACCAAATTTATGTGTCTATATAGAGATGTTGCATAAGATCTCAGTCAAATTTGCTCACCCACAGTGGAAAGATTAGAAATGGTATTTTAAAACTCATTTCATTAAGTATACTCTTGATAAGGGTTATAAATGGTTGTCACCTCATATGTGTATAGATAACAAGTTCAATACTCAGTGGGCTCTTCATTCTACTACTAACACTTGGAGTAGATGGTTTTGAATAGTTTAGAATGTTATTATTGAACCTAAAGTAGCATAATTTACCTAGTACCTTATCTTTTAGGGTCTTTATCTTGGTTGGCACCTTATTTAATTAAGGGTTCATTAGCCCAAATGTCCATTTTGTGGGCATTTAGAGACCCTTATGCATTTGTTCTAGCTTTATGCAAAAACACAAAATTGTTTACCTTGGATTCATGACTTCCTTAGACTAAAGTTATTTGTCTAGTATAATATGCTCTTGAGATATTGGCCCATAATTATTGAAACATACCCTCAAATTTGGCATACTTTCAAAGTGGAAATTCTTTTTTCTATTTGAAAAGAAATAAATTTAGTGATTTTTGTTAATTCTACTATGTATGTTTATTTCCTTGCTTACAACAAAGCAATCAATATCTGTAATGTGTTTATGTATATTTAAGTGGAAGTAAGGTGGCTCTTTAGGTATCCCATCTCCAAACCCTTTTGTATCATTGGGGTAGCACAACATGTAGTATCATCTATGTTCCATCCTCCTTACCTTTAAGGGAGGCCACTCAATGGGTGGAGGGAACCATCACAATGATTCCCATTAATGTTCTCATAATCAACCTGGGTGGTCTCCACCATGTCATCACTCACCTCCACTTACTTAATGGTGTGGTTGGGTTTCTTCTCCACCTCCTCCACATGTGTAATGCAGGAGTTGGAGTGTGCCACCATTGACACCCTATGATGTATGAGCTCCATCACCTTATGTAAATAAGTTTTCTCATCTGGATTTGGCCATTTCACCTACTTGTGTAGAGTCTATCACTATGAAATAAGAAGTAAGAGAGATAAATAATGCCAATGATGGTTAAGACCATGCCCTTATGGGGGCATAACTCCCTAATGTTGGTTGGGCCAATCTTAATAATAAGGACCCTCTACTTATGGCATTTTTTCTATGGATACTTATTTTCTTGAAGTGATTTTTTACTCATTATGGATGAATTTTATCCATTTTACTTTTAGGTATTTTAGTGCCTTGTGTGGTTATGATGTGGCATGCTCTCATACTACCTATTTTTTTGTGAATAGTCTATACTATTTCTCTTTCTAGTTTAATTATGTCAATAAATGTCCTAAAATGGTAACCAGGTGATGGTGAGGAGATATACTATTTGTATATAAATAATTAATGTCAACATTAAATTTTATGTCAATTTGACTATCACAAGGTAGTTTCAAATGTAAAGTTAATGTCCATTTGACTGTCACATAGAACTTTTTCTTTTTTGCTTTAAGAGGTCAATAAAAAATCATAATATCTTTGTCATATGATAGAGTTTAGATCCCTTCTTTTCCAAAAATATTTTTTGAGATTAACATATGGGTGAAGCTAGATTGATGACATTTGTCATCAGTGAGTGAGTTTTTTTTGAAAAGGATACTAGAACTATTAATTGATATGGTATACATAAAATCTGATATAAAAACCTTGTGATTAATATTTATAAAGGTTTTTAAGATAAACGTATTTAAGATATCTATACTAATATATAAATTTATTTCTTCTATGGAAAAAAAACTATGTGCCACATTCACAACATATACATATATACATGTGTGTGTGTGTGTGTGTGTGTGTGTGTGTGTGTGTGTGTGTGTGTGTGTGTGTGTGTGTGTGTGTGTGTGTGTGTGTGTGTGTGTGTGTGTGTGTGTGTGTAGATATATATATATACATGTATATGTATATATATTTATATATGTATATGTATACACACACACACACACATACATATACATATACGCACACATATATATATACATATACATATACATATACAGATATATATATATATATATACATACATACATATAAATATATATACATATATATATAACAAAATCACTTTCAAAAGTAATTTATTAATGTCATGTCAAGACATTAGTCTCAAGTTAAATTTTAAATAATTTAAAAATCATAAAATATAAAATCTTTAAACTTTAGATTATAAAGTATGATTTAGTTATTGTTACTTGCACTGGATTATCCAAAGTTCTAATCAATGATCAAATTTTAAGGGTTGGTCTTAATTTCACATTTGAAGGGTGTTTACTCATCCAAAACTTCCATGGAGAAAAATTGTAATAAATAGTTGCACTTCAATTGATAAGAGTAAATTAAGTACACACGTCACTAAAAATATGTTAAATAAAATATTATTTTGACTTTTAGTCACTAAAAAATATGTTAAATAAAATATCATTTTGACTTTTAGTCACTAAAAAATATGTTAAATAAAATATCATTTTTTAAATGTTAATAAATTTTAATTTTAATAGTCTTTCTAGAACCTGGAGCAGCTTGAAGAAAAACTGCAAGTTTAGATATTCTAATGAAGAAAGTTTTCAAAATTATAAGGAATACCAAGAAGCCCCAAAAAAGACTCCAAGTTTAGATATTTCTCAAAACTACAAGGAAGACTAAGAAGCCCTGATAAGACTCCAAGGTTAGATATATTCTAATGAAGTATGTTTTTCAAAATTACTTGGAAGTTCTTGCAAACTAACTCAACCTTTTAAAGTAAGAGAAGTGAGAGCACTCAACACACTTCCAAAACTATAATTCATATATAGTGTTGTGAATCTATTTTAAAATAAGGCCCATGACATTCTCTTAAGCTACTTGTGTAAGCACTTCAGAGCTAAAATATTCCAGAGCTAGTTCTAAATGAACACTTTGGAGCTAAAATAATCTAGGGGATGCTATACTTTGGAGCTAAAATACTTTGGAGGTACTTTTAAATGAACACTCTAGATTTAAATTACTTTAGGGGATGTTATTATTTGGATCTAAAATACTTCAGATCTGAAGTATTCTTGGGGATATTATACTCTGAAGATAAAATACTCTGGAGCTAGTTTTAGTGAACACTCTCTAGTCCAATTAAAAGAATGATTGCCTTACCAAAAAACTCCTTCCAATTCCAATCCAACACAAAGTTTGAATGGATAGTTAATCCAATAGACAAGTTAAAACATAAAATATTAACAAGATGAAAAACAAAATAGAAAACAAGGATGCACTTGGTAACAAATAATTTTTTAATTATCATAGCCACATTAATTAAATGGTTGGTGTTCCTTCCTTAACATTTTTAGTATGCAAATCTTCCAAGCCACAAAAATAAGTATACAATAATAAAATTAGTGTTGGTATTAACTTGGGTGAATGCTAATTTTCAAATTGATTATTGTTTTTAATTGGATTTGTTTGTCTTTGGTGGTGACACACTCATGGTTTTATTTTAATAACATTGACATATTTTAATAACATTGACAGATTTTGTAAATACTAGGGTGTTTAAATACAAAATAACAAGGATATTAAAAAAACATTTAAGATTTATCAAAAGAAAAAAGGGAATTATTTAAACCTAAATTTAGATTGTTGGGAATATTAGGTTAATAAATATATTAGTTATAAGATAAGGGTGATAAACTAATCTTTAAAAAATTAATTAATAAAAACATCAAATAAATAATATTATAAATTTATACAATTAAGATTACTAAAAATAGTAAAGTACATCTATTGAAAAATACTACAATAAATAATAAATAATGGTACTTAGTTGGTTTACTATAAATACATAGATCTAGACTAGAAATAGGTATAAAGTATGCAAGATCAATGTTCTAAATCATTTATCAAATTTTGGAAATTTTACTTTTATGGCTATGGACATTATCATTGGATTTAGACACTACCATCAATGTTAATGTATAATTGTGATTCAAGTGTCTAGTACAGAATAATGATTGGATTTAGATATGACCAACGTCATCATTCTAGATTTTCTATCACCTTTTTGTTGATGTATTCAGATCTAGGATAGAGGTTATCGCACTTTTTTGATTGATCAAACCCTGACTCTTCACCCTTGGAATGAATTTGTTAAAAAATAGGTTAGTGGGCTCATGGTGTCAATCTACCTTAAAGACCCCTTTATTAATGGGTGTTTCCTATATATCCAATACTCCAAGGAGGGCCTTATATTTATATAGTTCTCCCCTATATGTGGGAATGTGTGTACACAAGGGTGCAATATACTATATGAGGATGCATGCAGTGATCTAATTTATAATTTGACAAATATCACTTGTGGGTTTCTCTTTAAATGCTTTAAACATGTAATATGACTTATCATATGATTTATATGAAAATAGGGAGGAATAGGGCAAAATACAGTGCTTGTGTACTTGATTGATTTAACTTTTTTATGTGTTTGCTTTGTATTTGCTAGATGAGGAATGAGAAGCTTAGACTTGTATTTATACCACACCTTTCAAAAATATCTCATGATAGGGTTCAATAAGAAAATTAGTCTAACCCATAGGTTTTGATCATTTTATAATTTAAATGACTTTTGATTATTATACACTAGATAAGGATTTAAACACTACCATCGACAGTAGTATCCTTTTATGACCTATAGTGTCCAAAGGGATAGAAAATAGGTATATATCTAAAACTGATAGTGAAGGATGTTTATCAGGTTATAAGCTTTCTTTGTAGTATTAAAGACCTAGGTCATCAAAATGATATGGACTCAAAATAAGAGATAAGCATTTAGGAACAGTGAGATGGTGAATGCGATTCTTTCAGTAATATGGAGGTCTAGAACTGAAGGGTAGAGCCCTAATTGATATTTCTCAAATGTACAAGACTGAGATGCTATGAATATTCAGTTTTAGTATTTTCAATTTTCTGACCTTTAATATAGTAATGCATGAAATTACTAGGTTAAAGTAAGGAAATGTGTACCTAGGTGTGTATAACACACCTTTCCTTTACTTGAGCCCACTTTGACTGATTTATTGGTGTATGACCTATAACCAAGATCATGTTACAGTGTAAATCAATATATATAATCTAAATTTTTAAATAATTTAAATGCTTGAAAATAAAGAGAGCAAGGAAGGAATACGCATGTATGTTGATGTAACCATGTTACCTCTTGATGCTTTGAATTGGTAAATATGATTCTTTATGAAGCATTAGAGTTGGAGAAGGTTAAGACCTAAAACTTAGAGATCTAAAGAGGGATATTAGAAGGTATTATGCTCCCAATATATTGTAAGTATGATTGTGACATGGTAATTGAGATCATTATATCTCAAATGATCTCAATTACTATGTCACAACTCAATTTTTAATATACATAATCTAGTAAGTGTGAGTGATTTAATCAACTCATCCTATAAATCTAGTGATATTGGCTGATTTAATCACTCCAATATATAAATTTAGTAAGGTTGAATAATTTAATAATTTTAACTTATAAAATGAACCAACTATTGTAGTAGAAAAGGCTCAATAATAGTACATCCTAGTGTAATCAGTGTGTCCCAATGAGTAGTGTAATTGGTAGTTTTTTTGTATGTGTGAAACAACATGGAATATGCACCTCTAATATGTCTAAGTTGGATTATATGCATCATACATCTAGAAAATTTATTTTAAATATATGTAAAACCAATGCAATGGATAAGATTTTGACCCCCAAGTGTATATTTGTGTGGACATTATTTCTAAATTATATAGAACCTTAGTCTTGTACACTTGGAAAATACATATCATGGATGTACCTTTAGATTATATACCTTTTTTACTGTCAAAAGGCTCACATACACTATATTTTTGTGCCTAATTAATTATCTCTTAGTTATACCATTGTTATTATAATGACCCAGGCCTTCTATCTTTCCCAAAATGGTAGAAACTTGTTTATCTTCCATCTCTACAAGTTCTAGACTTGCACCTATTTTCCAACTACCTAGACACTTACATCCTAATCAAATGCCTATGTTAACACAAGTGTCTTATCACAACACAAGTGTCCAATGTCATAAAGTCATAAAATTTACAAATTAAATGCATTCCTATGGTTGTCTTAAGTTCTTTAATGTAAGATATTCTCCAAAGGGATTGGTATAAATATAATATCAACCCTATTTCATTCCTCACCTATCACAAACCTACAAAATACCTAGATAGAGCAAGGTAACTTACCAAATACATTATATCAATCACTCAAGTGAGAAAATATTACCTATTCTATCTTTTTTCTATATAAGTCATAGGGAAAACACATCTATAGGTCTAAAGGACCAAAGGAGCAACCCAAAAGCTATATTTACCAAGTTAAAATCTAGGTCATTGTTGTACTTTCTTATCACACATTATATGATCCAAACACAACCCAACACATAGGAGATAACTACATAAAATTGAGGCCCTCTTTGAAGTATTAGATATGTGGTAAATTTTCATTGATAAAGGGGTCTTTAAGGTAGCTTGACACTGTGTGCCCACTAACCCATTTTTTCCATAGCCAATATGAAGATGAAGAGCTAGGGTTTTGTTATGTGATAAGAAGTGATAGTTCATAACCTAAGTTTGAATACACTAGATCAAAGGTAACATATAACCCAAAATCATCCAAGTGGTTGTATCTAATTTCAATAGGTATTATGTACTAGACACCTACATCCAAATTAGATAGTAGCATCGATGTAACCATCCTAGGTTGGCATAAGTGTTTGAGGCTATAGAGGCACCATTGACAATTTGGCCTCCCATGCCAAATTTCAACCCTTAAAATCAAAAACATTCTATGAAACCCCTCCATATCTTGTACATAGTGGTTTAGAGCTTTTCATAGTCTCCTAATGCTCCTTGAAAGTCTTTTATCACTTTTTTGAGGTGTCAAGTTATATGCTTGAGCCTACTTATGATGTCATCATGTCATAGTTGTTTTAGGATTATATAAGATGTGTTAAGTTGTCATGATGGTCCTTAAATTGATTGGAAATGTGTCAATGTCTCATGAAACCTAGAGAGAAGTCTTGTCCCCATTTGACAAACCTAAAGATCTTTAGCAAAGGTTAGGGTAATTTGGCAAAGTTAAGGTTTCTATTTCTCATTAGTTTTAGGTTTGTTTTAAGCCATTCCTTATGATAAGATATTTTCCAACATAATATAAGTGTGTCCAATCCTTATTTGAATCATGACATGGGATCTAAGATGTAGTCAAGGTAAGATGTAGTCAAGGTCATGTCCCATGGCATACTTATCTAAGCCTATTTCAAGCCTTGGTTGACCCCCCTAACCACCAAATAGTCCTTAAAACATGTTATATGAGTTAAAATTGCATTGAAAATCTTTGAAAAGAGCTTTTTTTAATGTCACATTATTTTAGGATGATATTTAAAATGTTTTAATGACACCCTATAGTCATAACAAGATGATTCATGTGCATAAAAAGGTCCACTTTTGAGGCAAAACCCACCTCTCACCATTCAAATGGGCCTCACACATGGGAAACCATGACCTTCTAGTTTTCCCATTTGTACCACTTGTTTTAAAATGTTTTTGACTTATATTTTCCCTCTTCCTTCCCACCAATGGTGTTTCAAAGTTTGAATCTTGAAAAAATGCAAGAAAATAAGTTATTTGTAGGTGTTTTGTAGGCTTGTACAAATCTATGCAATTAGTTCTATATAGAGGCAAGTCAGATATGGCATAATATTTAATGTTAGGTATCGTAAAGAATTTTCAAGTCCAAAAGATGAAAAATAGGTCCAAAACCATTTCACCTCTTCCATCGAGCTCTTAGGTAGCCATGGATAGCACTTCAATTTTATGCTCAGTTCATATAGGAGAGAGAAGATGAGGGTCTAATATTTTGGGAAAAGTAAGGGACCCTATATGGCTTCATTTTTGGGAATTTTTTATTAGATTTCCTCTCCCTCATTTATGAACAAACATTAGGAAGGTAAGGCACTCATTATGTTATCTCCATCTAAGTAAGGTATCAGTTTAATTTATCTTCTCTATTTTTAAGCATCATGATAGATGGATGAAAATTTGAGTGGATTATAAAGGGTCTAAAAAACCTTATAAACCATCTTAAATACCAAATTCACATGTGTGTGACTTCAGGGAGACAAGAAACCTTCAGTGGGGCTATTTTCAAATTGGTAATAATGTTATTTTGATACTTCAAGACCTTCGATAGATGTAAAGTGCTAATGAAGCCTTAAAAACTCTTTCAAACCCCTTAAGACTTTGTACCAATGAGTCTTCATTAATGTAATAGGTATAATACCACAAAATATTCATTACTCATAATCTACATACAGTCAAAAGGTCTAGGTAAATCAATGAGTGTGCAGACATGCTTGAAGTCCTTCAAAGTAATGTTTCTAGGGTTCTACCAAGTTTAGAGAGGTCCTTAATGAGGTTTAACATTTATATCCAAGATTATTTCTCAAAATTTATTAAGGGATGGGTCTCAAGATGAAGAACCATGTTATTTTTTAACTTCACCATCACCTAAATTTTTATCTGTAGTCAACCAAGCCTTGTTGGAAGATTCAAGATGTTCTTTGTTAAGTGCACAAAAGCCCCAAAAGTGTTGGCCTATAGTCATGATATTAGATAGACAATGTGAGGGGTAAACAATGTATGTATACCCTATGATAAGGTTGAGAACATTAAGGTGTATGGAATGGCTAAATAAGAGACAAGCTCAGTCAAAATCCCATTAAGTGCATACAAGCTTATGAATATAAAGTAGGTAAAAAAATGAGGTTTTTGAGGTTATGAAGAGATTCAAAAAGTTATAAAAGATCAATAAAATTCAATATTATATCAATGGCATTTAAGGAAACCATGAATCACTAAACCATCTCTCTGATGAAACACTCTCACAATCACTATAAGCCTTTTAAGGTAGAATAAGCAAATATAGTGATCATTATTGGGTTGAGATGTAGAGGGTCAGAAATATCCTCTAAGATATTCATAGGTGTCTATCAAGAAGTATTGGATATGAGGGAATAGGTTTGGGAATAGAGACCAACTATAATCTTAATAAAGACTCCTACTTCATCCAAACAGGGTTGTGGAAAGTTTGAAGAGACCTTGAGTGTATTATAAGGTTAAATAACTTCATAAAGTGGGAAATATTAGTATAAGGTCAAAAATATTTTGAGGTCACCCAAGGGAATAATTAATTAATAAACCCACCCCTCATCTTGTACATATAGTTAAAAGGCTCAAACTATATCCTATAGGCTTGAATATGGATGGAAGTTTGAGAAATAAACCTTGTTTTGAGGGTAGAAAAGGTAATTAAGGGGTCATCAACATAAAGTGGGAAATATTAGTATAAGGTCATAAATATGTTGAGGTCACCCAAGGGAATAATGAATCAAGAAACCCACCCCTCATCTTGTACATACAGTTAAAAGGCTCAAACTATATCCTATAGGCTTAAATATGGATGGAAGGAAGTTTGAGAAATAAACCTTATTTTGAGGGTATAAAAGTTAATTTAGGGGTCATAAACATGTTATTATATCAAGTAAATAAATAACCACTAGATTACCTCTCTAATTCACCTACACATTCTAGGCAGACCCCATTTGAGCATCTATAGATAGGATCATGTAAGGAGGTAAAGTACAAGAAACCTTGCATAAGGGTAAGGTGTAGAAGAAAGTAAGAAGGGATGTGACTTATATTATTGATATCCTTATTCTTCATTGAATCCTTTAGTCCATTTTAGATAGGTAAAGGAGATATTAATGCCCTTTTAGGCTTATTAGGCCTAACACTAATATATATAGGCCTGATCATGAGAATTAAAGACTTATATATGTTTTTAGGTTGTTTAAGGGTCTAAATACATCTAAGGAGGAAGTGATAGAAGCATATAAATGTTTCATGATGATAGGAGCTTCAATATGAGGTAGGAAGGCACTAAACTAACCATTAGGGCTACATAAGTGTAACTTCTCATAAACATTGGGAAAGGGAATAAAGGATATATAAAGGAAAATTTTGAAGGAAGAATTTATCCTAAGGATTTTACTAAGGTATTAAATCATATTACATGATTTTCAATCCCATAAATAATAAAACTGAAGGAAACCACTCAGGCCCATAGACCATCTAGTCAAACACTTAGGTTGGGTAATGCTTAGGCAGACCTATAGGAAAAAGAAGTAGAGATGATGTTTTGAGTTGGTGAAGATAATTTCATAAGGGTGAAATCAAGTATAAAATGGTGATATGGTTAATTTTAATCCACAAATTCACCTACATGGTGACTAAAACCCCTGAGACTCAATTTAGGCCTAAAGTCATTCTTAAGGCCTCAAGACCCCACCTCCATATTTTGACTGACTGATACCCATAAAGTATATTGAAAGTCATGAGAGGAAATATGAGGATTTTAAATACTCTAATGGATATTTTTTAGGCAAAGGAAAGTAGGAAAGTGTCAATTTTAATCTTAACTCTCTCTTGAGTTGCACTACCTCTAATTTTCCATCTTGAACCATCATTTCAATGATCATATCTCATAAATCATAGTGCTATGTACCTAGGGATATGATATATTGATGTATATGGGTTGATGGAGATGCTGACATGTGGCACACATCCCCTTAGTTATATGGGTACACTATATTAGGATAATAGAGTAACTTGTGGAAGTAGTATATTGGGTAATGGTTGGCCTACATTGGGATTAGGAGGTTATCCATCCATGGGTTAGATAGATGTATATATAGGATATGATTATCATGGTAAAGATATCAAGTAAGCATTGAGTCTTATATTTTAAGATGATATTGGAGGTTGTCCCCTCGAAGAGACATTGTGGAGTTATTCCTTCCTAAAGGAGTATTATATGGTGTTTCCCTACCTTAAGGGTATTTCTACATATATTGAATATCAAGTTCATTACACATAGGGACTCAAAGATAGTGATCTTGGTGGGATATTAAAAACCATATGACCTCAAAATACATGGAATAAATAGTATATTAAAGATCTTATAACTATGAATCATCATTAAGATTACAACCGTGCTTAAAAAGCTTAAAAAGGAGTTCAAGGTCTACCAACTTGCACTCATATCTCCCTGTACAATATACATGGGATAAATATCTCTTTATAATATTTGAGGGGGTATATTGGCTAAATTTTCATGGAAATAATTTTTGGTTTAGAGGTCTGTACTTTATGAACCATCGTTAAGATGATAGACCTCCAAAACCCAGCTTAAACCCTGAGACAGACCTGATTGGATAAAACTTAAGATATTTGCAAAAAAATGCCTTGGATGTATCCTAAAAACACTTTTATCTCATATTAAACTCAAATTAGGTCTTACTCATAGTACTATATTGTATATATTATTGTATGGACTTGTCAAAAATAGTAATTTTGTAAGGATTTAAGCAAAAAATAGGGTACAAAACTTAGAGGAGAGTTGCACATAATTGAATAAGGTAATATAAGGAATTTTCAACCTTTTAAAACCTAAAAAATCCCTTATTTAATCTTATAAACACTCTTGCAAGTCTACACCAAATAGGCAGTCTAAAAAGGCTAGTAAAGGGTGATGTAGTCACTTAGATGGGAAATATTGTAGATGTTTACCATTTGGAAAGCACATATCATGATATGACATGTTAATTTATAAATATATAATGATCATCCACCTAATATTAATTTGTTATGTAGATTTCATGACCACCCAATCAGGTAACTAGGCCTAATTGCCTGAGAGGCCTATATGGTCAATAAGAGACAAGGACTAATGGTATGGAGGGGTTGATAAGGAAGTTAATTCAAGGTAATAATACCCATATAAGTGATTCATAAATTTTATTAGACACACTTCATGGTCATAATGGAATATTAGATCAATTTCCCTTGGCCTAGTCAACATGCAAAGAGAAGGGTGGGCTACTTAATGACCCATAAGGGCTAATTGGAGCATAATGCACCTATGTAACTATCAAAAGGGAAGAGGTTGCTGTTAAAATGTCATGATAATTACTTTAAAAAGTTCAACCAAGCTTGAACAAACCTCTACCACTCCATCTCAACACCCAAGATGCTCGTTGATGACCTCTCACCACCAAGGCAATGCATGAGGGAGTTGTTACTGATCTTTATGGATGTTGTAACTATTGATTAATTAAATGAGGATAATTCATGATCCCTCATCCAAATTTCCATGCCTTACCTTCTTCTCTATCTTTCTCACATTATATATATTAAGGCCTTTAGGTCATTGTATGCATCCATCACCTAGGTATGAGGAAACTTTGCCTAGATTTATATCTTGTATACCTATTGTACTAATGTAATGATTGATTTAGATTATTCCATATTTATCTAGTGTGTTTATGATAATTTCACTTTCATAAGTGTTAGATTTCTCATCCTTTTTAGGTCCTTACTTCACCTAGATGCTAATAGATCTTCTATGCAGGTCAAATAGCATGCAAAAAGTATTGGTGATTAAGCTTGGAGTGGAACCTAATTTTTAAGTATCTTAAACTAGACCTCTCTTTCATGGCCCTCATTTTCTATCCACCTATCACATCTCCTATGTGAAACACTATTTCCAAGACACTCTTAGAGGTAGTAGTTTAGTTTCTTATCTAGTCCACTAGTGTTTTTTGAGGTCAAATAGAGTGGATAATGATATTGGTGCATCACCATATTTAGATTAGTTTTCATTTTATGCATCCCTTCTATACCTTTTCACCCCAAAAATTATTATGTATTAGTTATTTGAGTTAAATAGATGTACCAAGGAATTTAGCCCCATAATCTAGAGGTTTAGCCCAACCATAGGTCACCCATAGCCTTGGGATAATCTCATGTTACTGAATACTTGGAGGTAGGATTGAATAACCTCCTCTTAAGGGTGTAATTTGGAGTGTTAACATGCATATTTTATATAATCAAGCTATTATTCCATAATTTAGATCTAGTCTACTTTATACCTATTCTAGATCCATATTTGTATTAGCATCAAAACCAATTAAGTATTTTTTTCACTGCTATTATAATATCTAGCATGGTTGTAATTTCTATCTTTAGCATCTCAACATAATAATTTCAATATATGTTTTATCTGAGTTTGCAAATAATTGGCCTACCTTAGAGATATTCTACCTTCCTTGTGCCTTAGGCTATCTCTACCCCTTTAACCCTAGATTCCCCATATCATAGAAGGGGTAAAAATTGATTACTCTTATATTCTTCCAAATGCTAAAGAATTTAATCTTAAATATTTGAATGGTGGTAGCTATTGTGGATCATAAATCCACATTGATTATTTTGGAGTAGTTTGATCTATAGCTTTAAATTTTATCAATAAGTGGTAGTTCCTTAGTACTTCTCATTAGTTTCCCTTTTGGCCCTTTCTTTCTTTAGGCCCCCTATCTCAAAAAAATTCTAAGTAGTGGCCTCAATCCGCTTCCTCCACATGACAACCCGATGCTCATCCAACTTGGGAAAAACTTTGTTCCCATCAGGAGGAGCACCAACTCAACACACATCATCCCTATGTTCCTCAAAGTTTTTTATATTTTTTGTTAGGCCTCAAAGCTACACCATTGGTCTATGGGACTTAGGGGGCATACAGAGAATTTAACACAGTATTCTAACATGGATTCATCACATGGCATCCCCATGCTCATTTTGGTGAGTGAATGCATAGATTTCTCAAGAGAAGTGCCATCTTGATAGGTGTCATTCCTATGCTCAATCATGTTCATAAAACCCTCAACCCCTCTAGATAAGTGCCAATTTTATGTATGTCATCCCTACACTTATTGAAGGAGGGTGTCAATTACCAAAGACCGAGGGAGAAACATTAGATAAAGATGTGGGTCCCTCCTTCCAATCAAGCTTTTGAAACAATTTAAGCTTCACCTAAAGTGTGATCTTTTAAGTCTGGGGGGGCAAAGCCACTAAAACAATATGAGTAGACAAATCTAAAAATAGACATGTGATACCACCCCACTTCTCCTAATAATAATGGCCATAACAAGAAGAGGTAGTTTCACCATATCTGGGATCCAGGGAGAAACCGCACTCATGAGTTCCAAATTATTTTCAATTGCAATGGCATCATGGGTTTGAGTAGTGGAATCTCCAACTCTCATCTTTTTGAGTAATTATTTCTCCTATATATTCAAGATTCTTCCCCTCTAGAAGGGGCTGATGATTATTTTATTTTTGCATTATTATTTTTTTGAATAGCCATTATAATAGACTAGGGTATAATAGTAGTTAGAATTTTTATTCTACAACCTTAGCAGGTGTGCCTCATGGATGTTAGTGGATGCTTTGTATGTGCCTTATGTGACCTTATATATTCAATTACCTATCCATAATGAAGAGGATGTGGTGTTATGTGTTATTTGGAATTAAAATTATCTTTCTTTTCTATCTCTTTTTTTTACTTCTATAGTGTAGATCTTTGTTTATGTTGTAGATCTTAATTCATGCTTTCAAGCTCCTTTATAATATATGGTGTTTAGAGGTTTTTGGAATTTTATGCGAGTTTATGATTAACATTTCAAATCTTTCTATCATGTCACCTTAGATTAGATTTATGTTCATGTTTTTTACTATTTTTCCTTTTATCCCATTTCACCCCCAAAATTGAAAGAAGAGTTAGCTTCTAAAATCCCAAAGGTCACTTGACAGACCACATTTGGTCCCACATCTGTAAATCTTCCCATAGATTATTATCTAACCTGGAGTACGAACTTTACGCATCAATAGCTACCATCCCTATAATCAAATCCATACTCCCACCATTTCAAAATATGAGTTGATCCATCTTAAGATAAATATCCTTTATTGTTACTCCCTAAACCACCACATATGATTTTAGCCTTATATATTTTCTAAATATGGATACAAAGGACAAGGGTTAGGCAAACATGAGCAAGGTATAACCCACCCTATATATCTTAAATATAATTCAATTATAAAGGCTTAGTATTTTCATAAAACTCCATGAGTCACTAATAAATTAAGTCATTTAATCATTCCATTCAAGCACATTCTACCACAAAATTGGTTATATATGACCTAGATGTTCATTCATATGAATCATTAAATTTTTTGACAAGTACATAAATAAATTATGATTGATTCAAAAATAGTTTACAAGGGTGATATTATTTCAAATAAATTTATTCAAACCCCCATAATTCCCACATTTACAAATAATATCCCCTTTAGCAAGGGTGATGATTCTTGTTTCCCCTCATTTGACATTGAAATTTTAGAAAGGTTAAACAAGACATCATGTCATCTTTACCAAACCTCCTTCCAATACCAATTATTATATCTCTACAAAAATTGAATGAACCAAGCTCTTCAAATGACCTACCAAAAGTACCATAATTCATAAATCCAATAACATTACCAAGGTATCCTAAATTTAATGATTCAAACTTACACTTGTTATCCATGAGGATGATGATACTCATGTGCCTAGATTTAAGAGAGGTGGTGGATTAGAATCAATGATAACACATATGCAAAGCACCATCATTCCCATGAAGTATATTATTTCTATGATGATCACTATTGGGGATCTTAAAAATAGGTTTATATACTTCAAATGCAAATGGCTCTCCACAATACTAATGTAAATATCACCTCATTCAACAATAAATCTCTTGCACAATGTATAATTGAATATCCTTATCCTCAATATTTTGAACTACCAAATTTACCTCTCTTTTGAACTATAAGGACCCATTCAACCACATAAATAACTATGTTCATTCTTTTTATTAATGGGAAAAAGATGACAACTATTGCTAAAAATATTCCATGTGAGCATTTTCAATGAGGATCATAATTAGTTCTATAGCCTACTATTAACCCTAAAATGGTGTCTAGATTGGTGTTATCTAGATTATATTAAATAAGTATATATAAATTAAATGGCATAAGGGTGATAATCAAATCTACAATAGACCAATTAGATGTTAAACTTAGGTATAAGCATACCTTAAAATTATTATGTTGAGATAGTCTAAATATGGAAAGTACAACTGTGCTAAATATATAAATGACAAAAAAAATGAAGTAATTATCTTATTATGATGCTAATGTAGTTCTGTATCTAGAAAAAGTTGAAAGTGGGTAAGAAGAAAATTTTGGAACAATCATCAAATTTTGGTTCTAATGCCTCTAACTCTATAGATAACAATATCAACCTAGGATGGTTGCATTGACACTACTATATAGGTTTGATGCTAGTATCTTGTATGGAATATCTAGTGAAATGGTATGTGACCACCTATATTTTTTTGTGTTTTAATTCTCCTTTGCTCTAGTGCATTCAAATCTGGGTCATGGATAGTCACTTCTTGTGAAATGGCAAAACCCTAGCTTTTCATCTTCAATGTGACCTTGGGGGAAAAACGGGTTAGTGGGCATATAGTGTTGATATATCCCCAATAAGCTTGTTAAATTATGTTGTCTACATTTCCAATACTTTGAACATGGCCTTGGACTGATGTAGTTTTCCCCTACGTGTTTGTTTGTGTGTGAATCATACAATGTGTGTAAAGTAAATACAATAGTGACCTAGCTTATAACTTGGAAAATTGGGCTCTTGGGCTAATCCTTTAGTAATTTATACATGTAGATGTGGTGTACCTATAGATGGTATGGAAATAGGGAAGTTTTGATCAACTAAATTCTTGATAGAGTGTTTTTTGATTGAATGAATGAGAGGTGATCTTATATTTATATCAATTCCTTTGGGGTAATAACTTGAATTAAAGCACTTAGGTTGACCATTAAGATATGTTTAATTTGCAAATTGGATGACTTTAGAGCACTAGACACTTACGTCAGGACATGATAGTAATGTCGATGTTATTATCTGAACTAAACATTAGTATCTAGGAAGCAAGAAAATAGGGACAAATTTAAAACTTGTAGAAATGGAATATAAGTACATTTTAAGTATTATGGGTAAGATAAAAGACCTGGATCATCAATATAAGATTGGTCAGACTAAGATATATAGGCCAAATGGCACAAATATAGAGTAAATATGAGACTTGTAAAAGTGAGAAAGGTAGAGAATTGAGAGGAACAACCAAGCTCTAAGTTTTCCAAGTATACAAGATTGAGGTGCTAAATAATCACAAAATATCATCTCCACCTACCATAAGATTCCTTAACCACTTTAACACAATTAGAAGTGTTGTTTTTAGCTTTCAATATCCATAAGGTGTCAAAACTTACATTAGAACATTTTCCAAATTTCAAACAATGTGTTGATGAATCCCTTCAAGATTTTACTATTTGATTCAAAATTACATCATAAGATATAGAATTAGACCTTCATATTTGGAGTTACATTCATTTTTAATAGAGGTATTCTTTCACTATTGAAAGAAAGACCATTTCATAAATAATATGATCCATTAACATTTTTATATATAGATGTGCATAGATATGCTTCATTCATCCTTACTCATGTAAAAGAGCTTAACATATCCCCTTCTAAGTACCAAAGTTTTATTCCTCACACAAAGGAGGGAGATGAATTTATAGATGAACATTATGAAAAAAAATGTGGAGTTTCTAATCTTTATATAGGAGCTCTATAAGGTTTACTCAATATCAAACCAATCCAAGGTCCACATCCTATGCAAAAACCCCAGGGTGAACAACAGAAAAAGCATCCATGCCAAAAATATTTGATAATCACATTATTCATGGGTGGGGCTTATTTTTGGCATAAACATATTTATCCTACACAAATAAAAACTACTAATAATGTAAGATGTTTCCAACAACTTGGTTTTAATCTAAAAGACATACAAAATAAAGAAGTTTGGAAAGACTCCTTAGGCAATAGAATACTACCAGTTACTTGTGGTCCTAAGGTGATTCAAACACAAGTTATTGTTATTCTAAAAAAATATACATATGCATTTATCCTAGGCATTTTATGGTTATATCAAATGGAAGCACTAATTGACCAAAATCAGTAAGGTATTTCATTTTCTCATAAAGGCAAATTGATTAATATTCCAAATGATAGCATTGGTTCTTCTACTGCACATGTAAAATATGAGGAGGAACATGCCATGTACCATTTACACTCATCCAACCATGATCCAAATAATGTAAATATTCAAATTAAGGTTGTAAGGTCTCACAGATCCCAAAAATATCAAAAAAATAAAAAAAATAAAAAAATATGTTCAACATTTACATATCCTATTATCTCCTTGGAATATATGTTTTTGGATCCATGTTGGTAGATGGAATATTAGTATTTATTATATACATATGTTTCACACATATTTTGAGTGTGATTTAGGCATACACATATACATGATCTAGGTAATTTTGGATGTTGGGTTTTCCTTCTGCCCATGTCACCTAAACATTGGGGAATTTACTTCTTTCATCATGAAACATCCATGTTATATCATTTTATGGTAATTTTACATTATCATGCTTGAGCTTATATATTATACATGTCATTTTCCATGTTTATATCTTTCATAGTGTATTTGATAGACTATGTACTTGATGTTTTTTGCTAACACATATATCTAGGAACTAGTATGTTATGTTTATATTAGTTAATTATGATTTCATGATACACTTCCTTAGGTGTTTTTCCTTTCTATTGTCTTACTTGTTTGATCATTTGAATATATTTTATTGTTTTCATCCTTGTGCCTTTGTGTAAACACCCTAATTTGGTCAAGCAATCACAAGTATTATGTCTTTTGTTGCTCTTTCAAATAAATGGTCTTATTAATGGTTATAGTCCTCATTTCCATGGTCATCTTAAATATTTTAATCTTTCTTATGTCTTATTTTCCCTATTTTTAACACCCCCAATAGTCACAGGTCACCTTTTCCTAGTCTTAAGGGCCCCTAGCCTATCATACCTAATTTTTTATTTGTTCTAAGCCTTAGTATATTAGCACCACTTTTAGGGCACTAGCATCCACTTTTGGCTTCAATGTCGTATGGGCCCTTTCACTTTTGTTTGACTCCTAACCCCTCTATGACTCTTCTTTTATTTTTTTATATCTTTTTCATGACTTGTCAGCCAACAAACAAGGCATTATATTCCAAAATAATACCCTCCTATATAAAGATCCTCACAAGGCATTTTATATCTAGAATTTATTATTTTGGCACTTATTTACATAAAATAAACCAATAGTATAACTCAAATACTCTACATACTACTCAGCTTTCACACCTAAACATTTGCATGCTTGATCAAAGAAGGGCCTAGGTAAAATTCATTTTATCATACCATGAAATTTCATGTTGCACATTCCCTAAAGGAGAACTACATGAAATCTAAGACCGCTATCATTAGGGTTAATGTAGGTAATAGCTAGGATAATAGGGGTTTTTATCTGCATAATTGAAACATCCCATAACCCAATTTTTCCTTTCCTTTTGCATTTGATTAGTTCAGTGTTTCATGTGTACAAGTATTAATTAGGGTTTTTGAGAATAATCATCTATAATAGTGACACAAATGAGCTCCCAAGAGACACAAAATCACCTATAGTATCTTCATAAAACCCATTAGCTTCCTTAAAAGTTATATATAGTCACTACATGTAGAACACTAGCATTATAATTGGACACCAGTGCCACATGGCACTACTATCCTAAAGGGGGCACTATTATCTAGGGCTAGATCTCAAAAAATAATAAATAGATTAAATATTATTTTGTGTCTACTTAAGCATCTCTAGTACTCAGATCCACAAAATATTATGTGTATATCTAGATAAGTTTCTTTTCTCTTTGTGTTTACTATTTTGGGAAAATTTCATAGAATCAATAAATTCTAATTTTATTCTAGATTAACAATAAACCAAACCCTTTAGCCAAACATAGGATTTACATAGTAAAACCCTAAAAGGTTAAAACATTTGGTGAACCCATCTTACTTTGAATATTACTTCAAAACCCTAATTTTCCTTAGGGTCTACCTTCTCTAAATTTTATACATTAAATTATAATTATAAAAATTTGATTTTCTAATTTTTTTACCTAACCTAGATAATTTAATTAATCCTATACTAGGGTTTTATTTATTTTATTTTATTTAAATATTTACAATACAACCCTAAATTAAAACCCTAGATCCACACACTAGGTCCTTATAAACATAACAACATTAGAAATTAGGGTTTTGATAATAATCCTATTTCCTCTTACAAACATTGTTTAACAAATTCACACATTACACACACACTTATGTTATATTATATTTTACCTCTTGTGTGTTTATTATTCCTTATTTCCACTATATTCTTTGGCAAGTTTAAAATAGAATCTAAAAAGTCTTCTAACCCTCATCCACTTGATGCAATATTGAATTTCTCTCATGATTATAATAATGAATGGACTAATTTTCAAGATTATAGATTAGAGCATAATAATGATTTCATTTATAGTGATGATGATTATTATTATCATAATGATGGATATGAGGATTATTATGAGCATGACAATACAATTAAACATGAGGATACATTAAATACATCATATTCTCTTTCCTCTTACTCTTAAGAATCAAATTAATAATATAATGCCAAAATAACCTCTTGTTAGTAGTATTTTATTCCAATGTGATCTTAAATTTTTAGCTTCTTTTGCTACTTCATTATTCAAAATAAATCAATATAAGTGTACTACATGAAAATCACTTTTGTATGCTTCAAGTAAAGTATATAAGAACAATGAATATTATTTACCCTTCTCAATTACATTTCAAAAATAAAATACAAAGGATGTTACATGGGGGATGGGGAGGGGGGGCAGCCATATAGAGTTTAATTTATATAGAGGGGTTGGGGGTGGCCTCTCCAAAATATCTATTTCTTTGACCAAATATCTAGTTTTTTGGCCTCTCCCAAGGCCAAATATGTAGTTTTTTTTACCTCTACCTATCTATATACCCCTATCTCTATTTGTATTGCATAGAATATAGCCTCTCCTCTCCTCTATATAGATATGGATAGGCACCTCCCCCACCTTTTATCAATGCACAAACTAAGGTAGATGAAATTACTTTATCACCTTCATTCACATTTCAATATCAAAGCAATGATTTTTTGCCAAAAATACTCATTCTTCCCTTTATTCTCAAATAGAAAGTGATAATCATGCTTGCATTTCAAAAATGACTAATAAACAAATGCCTTGTATTTCACCTACATATGATGATACATTATATAATAGTAAAAAGTTAAAATATTTCCCTTTCCTTTCTCTTAATGATCATGTGAATGATACTTCTTCAACTCTTACTTATTCAAATGAATTAAATTATGATTTTGATGAACCATGGGATAATGATGATTATTGTGATTATGATAAAGATGACATAGAATCTACAACTTTTAATTATTCCCTTACTATTTCACTAATTTTTTCATGTTTATTTTTTTCTTATAAAATAACTAAAAACTTAAAATTAAGGGTGTGGTTTATAATAACCTAGATTTCATTGTGCGTTCATGATCTAGTCAATGTAGATAACTCCTATTTGGCTTGGGAGGATGACCTATAATAAGAAAGAATATAGAAAATGGTTGATTATAAAGATAGATGAGTGGATTGCCTAGTGAATGATAGACCTAAGAAGTACTAGACTTTTTTAGGGGTTGTCAATCCACTCTTTAAGCAAATTAAGTTCTAAAAAATAAAAATAGATGTTTGTATGAAGTAACAGAAAGTACTAAAACTCAATGAAAGAAATTATTTTGAATATAAATGAATGATTTTACAAAAATATAAATAACTTATTAAAAACAAATGATAAAATGTTAAAACCTGATTTAGAAAATATTGTAAGACTTTACGATCTGGAAAAAATCTAAAAACCAAAATTTAGGTGAAGGGTGATAGGTGAAAATAGCTTGTTGTGTTTGTGAAAAAAATCACATAGTGACTGATGTCAATCACTATACAATTGATATCAGTTAAGGAAACTGATTTTGGTCAAGGTATGATCTATGTCAGTTAGGGTATGATTGATGTCGGTCAAAGGTGATCGATGTCGGTCCTTATGGGCTCTAGTTTTGGATAAAATAGATGTTGGGTTAACCTACAGGATGGTTTTATGGGCTATTTATGGATTAAATGTTGGTCATGAGGTTAGAATAAATTCCCAAAAGTATCAAACTCAATATTTAGATAGTAAAGTGATTGGGAATGGTTTGTGGGTGTTTGGTGGGAGATGGAGTGTTTGGAGTTACAAAACTCCAACACAAAGGGGAATATGGGAGAGATGGGAAATGAGTGTAAGTAGTAAAAATCACAAAAAATAAAAAATAAACTTGATATAAGTATAATATAATTAGCTGTATATTATGTTATCCTAGAGAAGTCTTAAGGTTGGGTGCAATCTACTTGGGATCCTAGAGTAGTGCAAATAGAGTAACGATGATTGAGCTCTTCATGGTGAGTTGATGAGGCACTTTGATGTCTCTGGTCTAGTTTGTTGGTTCACCTAGAAGTTTGGATTCACTTGATATTTAAGATTCTAACTGAAAATATATTTTAACCTCTTCAGGTAGGGTCTTTGGGTTACCTTAAGTGACTAACATTAGTCCTAGTTAATTGGCATTGATCAATGGGTGACCGATATCGATCAAGGAGAAATAGTCAAGTTTCATAAAATTAGTTATCTGCACTTAAGATTGGCCATTAAGATTAATATAAGTGGTTTGAGGTTAATAAAGAGAGCATTGGTATACATGGGTAAGACTTCTAGGAGGTTAAGGTATTAAATGCCTAGGTGGGAAATAGTCATAAGGCTAGGTGTCCATCAGTTAGCCATGGGTTTGGGTGAGGAGGTGTAAATAGGCTTATTTAAAATAATTAACTAATTAAATTATCCAAATAGGGTAAATGTGTGTGTAAGAGGGGTTTTAATAAATTTCATAACCTAAGGGGGCCAAAGAGTCCAAGGGGATGCTTTACAATGACTAAAACCATGTGGTACAATTTTTTAGTGTCTATATTTTACCCCTTTTTCTTGTGTAGGTTGCATCCTAAAGCTAAAAAATAAAAACAATAGGTATAGTGGAAGGTCGGATGCCCTAAGTACGGGAGGATGTGTTCCCCCTCAAATTGGGATATGATGAGGTGAAAAGAAGGTTGAGTGTGGGTTTGAAAAGTGTGTATATGAGTGACAAAATAGGTAGGATGGTCCAAAGGGGCAAATAAGGTGGCATTGAGGAGTACAAAAGATAAGTAAACTAGGACATCACATTAGGCATATTGGATATGGGTGTATCTATAAAGGAAATTCTCCATGATAAGGTATTTGTGTTTATAAGGGTCCAAAAGTAGGGTGATCCTGAGAAGGTGGAATTGGTCACGGTTATTGAAACTACAATTTGACGTGTTCCAAGGTAGTTGAAATGTCTATGCAAAAAAGTTACAAATGTCTGTAATATCATGGATCATGGAAAGGTGGGTGAAATTGGTAATGTAACTAAATAAAGGTGGTTTATCACAAAAACTATATAAACAAGTGGTCTGAGTGACCAAAGGTAAACTTGGATGGGTAGGGCTTAGGGTGGGAAAAAGGGATCCTTAGGGTGGAAAGGGAAGGAAGGGATGAAAAAACCCTAAATGGGTTGATCATTTTTTATCGAGGTTGACCAACATTGGTCACCTTAATCCTAATTGGAAATTGATATGGTCACTAGCCAAACACTAAAAAGGGGATTGATGATTGAAAGGTCAAAACATTCCAAATTTGGCATTTTTTAGAGATTGGAGTGTTTTGTCCTTTATCTTGAGGAAAAACGATGTATGGAAAAAATTTCTTAAGAGTTGTGAGTGGTTAAGTGTAGGTTGACTAAGAGATTAAGTGGAGTGTGAGTGTGACTCATTACAAAGTGCACCAGGTGGGCCAAGGGTAGTTAAGGATCTAGAGGGTAAGACGATGAGTTAAGGGTAGAGGGCAAGTAGTGGTGGTGTAATGAGATCCACCATGACATCATACATAGATTGAGGTAGGTGTTCCTTCTTCATTACCTCATTTTATGTATTATGCAGTTGAGAGAGAATTTTTAGAAATGTGTGTGTAGCTAGCAAAGGGAATTTATGAGGGTATGGTGGGAATAAAATGTTTTGGATAGATTTACAAATGGAAATATAGTATGGGGAGGGAATAGCTTATGGATTGGTAGGTGTTTTAATCTATTTATGGAAAAAAGTAGGGTTTGGGGGCCATAGGCCATGACTCATAGTGATCGATGTTGATCATTGTCAATCAATAACAATCAATAGGGGGTTGGTATCAGTCAAGATAGGGATTGACATCGGTCCTCAACACCTAACTAATGTCGATTGAGGGTTGATCACCATTAGGCCAACAAGGAACTGACATCAGTTGAGACTCAATTGACATCAATCCTTAAAGAATGAGTAAAAGGATGGAAAAAGGGGTGGGAATAATATTTAAATTAGTTTTGAGTGTGGGTAGGCTTAGCTTAGGGGTAGTTTATTAGATGTAGGTTTGAGAAGGGTTGATTATAAGTGAATAAGTTAGTATGGGTAGTGTGATAGGTGGAATGTTTGCATTGTCTTAAAAAGTGTAGGGTAAAATAAGGCATATATCTAACTTTTTTAGGTGAGGGTGATGTTGATAATGCAAGATTAGGTGCCACCTCTCCTAGATGATATACGTAAAGACATGACCCAACAAGATTGAGAGCATATGATGGTAGTAGGTTTGGGTGGCATATAGTATTATCGATGCATACCTTAAGATACTATAATGTTGGTATCCCTCATTGAGAGATGGGGCCTAGCTATTAATACCTTCATGTTACCGATGGGAAAGATGAGCAAGATGCATGCATAGACTAACTATTTGGAAAGGATTTTTTAGAGGTTTGATGGCATGTTGGGGGTTTATATTTTGAGTATCTGTACCACATGGATATATAAGGGAGATGACTCATAACCATGATGATGATAGTTATCACTTGTTATTCACTCCAAGAGATGAGTGGGGGTAGATTTCCATGGGTGTTTCTAGTTGTGCTAGTTCATATGATCAAGGATTAGATAGTTTTTACATAGGCCCCAACACTATTGAGTAAATTCTATTAGGAGCTTTGGGGCTACCAAGTATATAGATGTTATGGTATGAGTGTATGCTTATTACTATACTATTGGGCATAAAAGAATATCATTATTTTATGACTAGTTGGGTTGCCTTGGTATACATGGGATCAGGCCAGATCTAGATTTGATTTCATGAGATGGAGATCAAACATGGCACTACCATGAGTAGGGGTAGAGGTGCAAGACTTGGATTAGTTTAGATATCACTTAGATGCATTGGTGGATGGGGAGGTTATCTGGATACCATACACAACATTCCCACCATGGAGGGAGATTGGCACACATATTTCCCGTATAGAGATTTAGATGGATATATAGGAGGTTATAGAAGGAGGTATATATGATCCCTTTTGATTGGGTTAGGAGGTGTATGACTTGATACAAGGTGCCCCAAGAGCATTGTTGAGATATAGACATGAGGATGCAGAGGCACCATTGCCTCCACCATAGCCAGTAGAGGATGAGCCAATAATAAAGATTTACTAGCTCTTACAAGTGCAGATGATGTCAAGGTTACATATGAGTACATCATGTGGTGGTAGGGATAGTATGCTACAACATTTGGGATAAATGGGGGATAAGTCCTAGTTGGAAGTGTATGTGGATAGTAGCAAGATGTAGATGTGGATATGGAGGAGGAGGGTGATCATATAGAGGTGGATGCCCTTGAGAGATAGATGAGTGTTACAAATAAAGATCAAGAAAGTGCACCATTGTTTGCATCATAATCAACTCTAGCCTCTATGACACTAGAGAGGGACATAGTGCAAGGTGAACTAGTAGTGAGGACCTAGGAGAGAGATAGTCTCTAGGCACAGGTAGCTACTATCACTCAAGAGAGGGATCATGCACAAGGATAGGTATCCACCCTTACATAAGAGAGGGATTATGTTCAATCATAGCTGGCCACTATTACCTAAGAGAGGGATTTAGCATAGGGTCAACTACGTATGACCACATAGGAAAGGGATGGGTTATAAGCATAGGTTACCCTAATATCAACTGAGTGGGATGATCTAAGAATGGCAAGAGGATGGGTATCTATAGGACCAACTTAGATGATTATAGTGTCTAGATATGTGGTGACAAGAGATGAGTTGAGGTATTATGAGGCACGTGTCTTCATCTAGCTTTTAGATGTGCTTTGATATGTTGAGTATGTAGTAGAGTGAGTTGTGGTAGGGAGACCTAGTAGTGTGGCACCTAGTGATTGGACATCATATACAAGTGCTCAGATAGATCTAAGAGATGGACAATATCTAAGGGATAGTAGTTCCCCTATACCATAAACCTTATTGGACTCTTTTTGTATTATTATGATTTTGATTTTAACCTATAAGCTGATGTAGAGAGATGTATATATCATTTTGAGAGACATGGACATTTGATATATATATATACATATATATATATATATATATATATATATATATATATGTATACATATATATATATACATATATATATATATATATACACAAAAATATATATATAATTTTTATTTGAGGTAAGATGTTATCATGGTTGATGTATGATGCTTATGGTTAATGGTTAATTATTCTCATGTGATGATTTATTTTATGATATTTATGATGTGTATGACATGTGGTGAATGGTTTAGCATTATTCATGTTAGTAGGTGTATGCTTAATTTAATGTTTTAAATGTGGATATGTAAATTAATGAATTTATGTGATCTCATACTTAGATAGATATGTGATTGGATAACATAATGGTGTAATTGATTTATTAAGCTTTAGAAAAATGATGAAATGTGGTAATTAACTTTATCATAAAATTTTATAATAGATTAAACGTGATAAAATTAAGCTTATTTAGGCATGATGGAAAGCAAGATTGCTTAGATAGATGAGATGTTAAGTAATATGAGATGTTGATTTAACATATGATGATGGCTATGATAAATAGAATGTTTTCATGATTAAAAACACCTAAATAAATGATGTGGATGGTTAATGACAATCATTTAATAAAACACATAATGTTTTTAAATGTTATGTTTTCATTGATTTGATTAAGAATGAGAGGTGATCTAAAATGTTTTAAACTACCTTAACATATAGATTCAGTTTGGACAAAAAAACTATATGTAAGAAAAGAGAGAAAAGGAGAGAATAAAGCTTAAATAATCAAAAGACAAACATCTTAATGAATTTATCAACAAGTAGGTATGGAAAAGGAAGAAAGAAATTTGATCTTTTTTCATTGGTGAGTACCAAAAAATATGAAGGTGGATCACCTTATGAACATAAGCCCTTTTCATGCTTCCTATTTAGCATTCATTGGTTTGTTAAGAAGTTTCTTGATCACATAGTGTCAAGTAAGCTCAAAATCCCTTATTTCATGGAGGGTAAAAAGGGAGGTGGATGATAATGGAATCTTCTCATGGGGATAGCTTTCCCCTTCTATAGTTTGCTAAAGATATAGTATAAATAAGACTATGTTTTATTTTGGTGTAGACTGATCGATGCGAGAAGTCTACTTTTTGACTTTTATGAAAGTTGATTGCAACTTCCAAAATTTTTTGATTTTTTGAATTTTGACTATGGGTATTTATGATTTTTGTTTTTGATTTGAGAGGTTGGGGAAGCTAATCAATGCAAGAAGCTTCCATGAAATTTCTTGATTTGATAAATGTTTGACTTAGCCATCCTTCATGGGATTGGTTTAAGCTTCTAACTTATTGGAGGCTTTGATTGTTGTCCTTCAAGGGAGCAGTCTAATTTATTTTAAGTAATTTTTGAATTGTTTTGGTAGTTGTCCTTCAAGGGAGAAATATATAATGCTAGAGATAACCCATAAGATATAGAGTATTCTTTTATTTTTTAATTTTTGTAGACATAGACTTGCTTATATCAGTAACCATGAGAATCATGCCATAGGTAAAGTCATGGTCCCATATTTAAGATTGAATTTAGAAGTGTGACAGATAATCACATGATTCTATGTTTTAATCATTTATCCTCAAAATAAGGGGATAAAGGTGATAATCTCTTAAAATAATGGACGAGCTTAAGTTATAAAGAAGGGTGAGTTTAAACTTATTTTAACAAAAGAATGGACATAGATATGAAGCATTGAAGGGCTCAAGTTTTGGTTTCTCTTCAAAAGATGATAATCGATAAGCACCCAACTTAGATGTTATAATATATAGTCCAAGCCAATTAAAAGCAAACTTACACTATTTTCTTCTTTCCATATTGGTTACATGTTGATTTTCCTTTAAGATGAGGTCTTTAATATTGAATTCTTTTTCTTTTAGGTGCTTGTTATAAGCATGCTTGATTCATTCTTGATATACATGAAGATTTTTAAGTATGACCAAATGAAATTCATCAAGTATCTCAAGTTATGATAAATATTCTTGACAAAAATCACCCTCCAAAAATATATCCTTTAGGGATATATGAAGAGAGGGAAGTTGGACTTCGAGAGGCAAGATAGCCTCAACTCCAAAGATAAGAAAGAAAGGGGTAGCACCTGTAGGGGTTCAAATGCTAGTTTGATATGCCTATAGGTTTAAGGGAATGTGTAAGTGTCAATCCCAACTAGATACATTAACCATTTTAGTTGGCATTTTGTTAAGTGTTTTGTGAGAAGCTTTAGCCTATCCATTAGCTTGTGCATGATATGGTGATGAGAAGCTTAACTTAATTCCAATTGTGTCACAAATTTTTCTTACCTTTTTGTTTTTAAATGATTTACCATTATTGGTGATGATTTTTTGAGGAATACCGAAGTACCAGATAATATGATGGTTAATGAAGTTGACAATATTATCAACTTTGGTCAAGATGAAGGGAATAGCCTCTACCCACTTGGTGAAATATTCTATCATAGTGATGATAAAATGATGTAACTATGAAGAATGAGTATTAATTTCACCAATTAGATCTAATCCCCAATATGAGAAGGGATATAAATCCTTAGAGATTTGAATATCATGACTAAGAATGTGATGCAAATTAGCATGTTGCTAACACTTGACACACTTATTTACATAATCATAATAGTCTTGGTTAAGGGTGGGGAAATAATAGCCAAGGAAAAATATGTGTTTAGTGATAGCCAAACCACTAAAGTGTCCTCCACAAATACCATCATGTGTTTCCTTGATAGTGTGAGAGATTTCATAGCTATATAAGCATCAAAAGAGAAGACCATCAAAGACTCTCTTGGAAATAATTCCCCCTAATATGGTATAGAGATAAGTAATCTGTATAAACACTCTTTGACCATATTTAGAGAGATTGGAAAGGATGATAACTAAGGTAAGATAGTCAAAGATTTGCTTATACCAAATATCAAATTGGGCATCTTCCACATAAAAAATGGAAGGAAGGTCCGATTTGGTGTAAGAGAGCTTGTTAAGGAAGTGGATGGTGACAAAGATTTTAGAATCTAAAGGTACAGATAGGATTTGGGAAGCAATAGAAGCCATGTTATTGGCAAACTTGTTAGTAGAATGTAAAGTGGCTTGAATAAGGTAATGATTAAATGATGTCAAGAGTACATATATCAATTATTTTCACTATTGTAAAACATCATTTTAACATTGGTAAGATCCATTTATTTGGTTAACCATAATTTGGGAGTCACCAAAAATGCTAATCAATTTAACTCACAAAGATAGTTATTTGGAGACCTATCACTAGGGCCTCATATTCAACCATGTTGTTGGTGTAATCAAAATTAATCTTGAAGGATAAAGGAGAGGCTCACCATCAAGGGGAATAAGGATGATACTAGCACCCCACCATATTGACACTTTGATCCATCAAATAATATGGTCATTTAATAAGTGGAATCCTTTTGAGAAAGATTTGTGATGGACTCATCAAGAAACTTAAGTGAAGGAGGTTGGTTGTCTGTTAAAGGTGCTTTAGCCAAGTGGTCAACAATAATTTTCCCTTTAATTGACTTTTATTAGAGGAACTCAAGATCAAACTCAGCTAGAAGTATGAACCATCTAGCCATATGTTGATTTTTATATGGATTAGAATGCATGTACTTGAGTGGGTCAGTGTTGGTTATGACAAAGATTTTATGTTTAAGAATGTAATTACAGAGTTTGGAATTCAAAAATACTAAGGCGAGGCATAATTTCTCAATATGGGTGCATCAAGATTCATAATTTATAAGTTTTTGACTTATATAATAGATAGCTTGTTCTTTATGTTGATCATCACAATGCACAAGCATGGCCCCTAAGGAATGGTCTGTGGCAAAAATGTAGAGGTAGAAGGGTTGGTCCTATTTTAGAGGGACAAGAATAGGTGGGGAAAGAAGGTATTCTTTAAGTGAGTCAAAGGCTTTTTGATAGTATTTGTTCCACTTAAAGGAGATATCCTTCTTAAGAAGGTGATGAAAATGCTGACCTTTATCAAATAGTTGAGAGATGAAGCAGTTAATGGATTAGAACTTCCCCTAAAAACTATGGATTTTCTTGAGGTTGGTCAGAGGAGGCATGTCAGGGATTATCTTTACTTTATCAGCATCAACTTTTATACCATGAAGAGAAACAATAAAGATAAGAAGTTTACTTGACAAGACCCTAAAGATGCATTTCTTGGGATTAAGGTAGACATAAAAGTGGATAAGACATTTGAAGATAACCTTAAGGATTGCCAAATGATCTCTATAACATTTAGACTTTCCAAAAATTTCATCTACATAGTCCTCTATGATTTTATGGATAAGGTCATGAAAGATATAGGATATAGCGCATTGATAAGTTATACCAACATTCTTTAGACCTAAAGGCATGACCCTATAGTAGATGGTTCCCCATGGGGTGATAAAGGTGATTTTATGTTGATAGTATGGGTCAATCAAGATCTTATTATATCCTGAGAACCCATCCATAAGAGATAGCATCTCATGGTTTGCAATAAGATCAATAAGTTGTTTAATGTTTAACAATAGGAAGTAATTTTTTGGACAAACAAGGTTAAGATCACAAAATTCAACACAAATGCAAAGTCCCCATGTTGTTTTGGTGATAGGAATGACATTTGAGACCCACTAGGATAGTTAATGGGTTAGATGAAGTCAACGGATAAGAGGCATTAAAGCTCTTATTTGACAAGAAGGGTTATACAAGGGAGCATCTTTTAAAGCTTCTACTTAGCAAGCTTAGCATCGAGAGTGGTAACAATGTTATGGATTAATATGGAAGGGTCTATTCCTAGGATATCACTATAAAACCAAGCAAATGCTATGCTATAGTCTTGCATAAAGGAAGATAAATCCTAACACTCTAAGTAATATAAGGATTGGCTGATTTTGACTATACAAGGATTATCTTGAGTGCCTAAGTTGATGTCAATAGTGGTTTCATTCAACATGGTAAATATCTTAGGAGGTAAGGATTTGTGAAAAAAGGATTATTTATCACCAAGATAGGTGATAAGGGAATCATCATCTTGACATTAGATAGTATTAATGGTAGGATAATCATCTTCTATTATCTTAGGATGAGTCAAAGGAATAGTTCTAGTTTCCCCATCCTTTTGATAAGTTAGGGGTCCTAAATTAATCATATTGATCAAAAAAATTTAGGGGGAATGGTATCAAGATCCTCATATTTTGAAGGAAAATGGGTAGTTGAGGATAGGATTTCTTCCTCAATGATGGTGATGGGAGGTGGGTTGGTTGGCTCTTCTGGCAGAATGAATATGAGACCAAATCATTCATTAGGTTTTTAAGTTTTGCATGGTATCAACTCATGTGGTCTATGTTCATATTAGCTAAAACTAAATCCCTTCCAATCACACTGATGGAGATATGTCTTAACAAACTCTAGTTTATCCAAGTAAGATAAATCACACGTGAACAATTTAGTAGAAGAGGAGGTAGTGGACGTGGAAAGTGGTTGATCAAGTCCCCCATAGACAAGATTGGTTTGGAAATTGGGAGGCTCAAAGGGAATGATGGTTCCAATTTTGGAATCATAGTTAAGTTGTTGGTTAAGATTCCCATACTCTTGGGGAGTAGGAAAGGCATCTAAGTTCAAGAGGAGATACTCCCCAAATGAGAGATGTTAAAATCTAGATTCTAAAATATCCTTCATGGGGATTTGGGAAGAAGGTATGGATGAGTTGGTGGAAGTTAGGTTGATAGAAGAGGAAGGGGATGCATCCTTGATTGGGATGAGAACATCATTAGGTTATTAAGTCATATTTTCATGACTTAAAAGGACATTAGGTTGATATGGACTTGACCTTCATGCTCAAACTTGATGCACCAATGTAAAGTGGATGACACACAACCCATGGAACATACTCAAGGTCATCCAAGAAAAATGTTATATTAGAACTCAACTTCTAATACATAGAAGATATTAGAAAGACTATGAGCTCCCAAATGAATATGAAGGATGACCATCCCTAAGGTTTTTGTCATGGTATCGTTAAAGGATCATAGCATAGTGGTAGTTCATGACATGATGCACTCTAGTAGTTTTAGTTGGTCATACGCATGGGAGGAAATTATATTAAAGTTAGCTCCCCCATCAATCATAACCCTATTAATATTTTTTTGGTTGATGTGGGTGGTAATGAAAAGGGGAGGATTTGGATCATCAAGATGAATAGGGGGTGTCTCTAAATCTTGGAAGGTGATGAGGGCAAAAAGTTGAAGGGATCCAATGAAGGCTAGTAAAGGTCATGGATTTTCAAGTTGAACCTCTATAGATTACAAGGCCTCCATCATGGTTTGATGGTATTGGGGCAAGGTATTGATTAACTCATATAAATTCATCTTCATTGGTGTTTGTTGAAGTTTTTTTAGAACTATCCTTTATTTAGTTTAGAGGGGTTAGATTAGGATGTACCCAAGATAGAAATCTTGGGCTTGGGTGAAGTCATTTGGGTGCGATTTGGTGTTTTGGTAAAAGAAGGGTATGTCTATGGGATGGACACATTTGCTTTCCCTTTATCTTTTTGGGTTTATGATTGAGTGACCACATGAATGGTATGGATCTAGAAAGGATTTGAGTTATTAGGTCCCTTCAGTTCCTCCACACTCTTAGATGATAGTTTGGGGATAAGTTTATGTGGGGTGGTTTCTTTTAGATTTTGTCTTGGTGGTGGGCTTATGGTAGGTTATTTTGTTAACAAATCATCCTCATCATAGAGTTTATGTATTATGACGTAGAGAGATTTGTAGTTCTCTATATCACGTATAGGTGTCCTATGGTATAAGAAAATCAAATTGTCATTAAACAAAGATGGCTTAAGACTAAGAGGATAAAATGGATTGATGGGAGGTAAGACCAAGTAATAATATTAAAAAAATCTTTGCAATAAGGTCGAATAAGACTCTAGCAAGGGTGTAAGGGAGTGGAGTTTTTGGTTTTGACAATTAGGGTAAAAGCCTTCTTAGGGTAGGCTTGAAAACTAGAGCTTTGGGTGCTGGAATGATTTTGGTGGGTGGTTTTGAGGTAGATGGTTTGGAAGTATAAATCTTGGTAAGAATAGGGTAAGTGTATCTAGAAGTGGAGGTTGGGCTTGTGGCTTATTTAGGAGGCTTGGTCTCTTAATCAAGGTAGAGGGATGAGGTCCTAATATGGATGATGGATGCATTCCTGGAATGGAAGGTAAAGTGAAAATGAGAGGCAAGGTGTTTTTGGATTTTTGAATCTTAGATGATTCAAATTTATTTATTTTATTGACTTGTGGATTCTTAGGTGGGTTCAGTTGTGTATAATATAACTTCAATGGAGGATGGGTAAGATTCTAAGTAGGGAGGACACCTAGGTTCTTGATGGGATTCAATGGGGTAGTGGAAGTTAATTTGGTTGATTTTGAAGGAGTTAGTTTGGATGGTTTATCTAAGGTTTGGGAGGTGGAGGCTTTTGTTGGCTTGGTTAGGGTGATAGTGGTTTCACTTGTGGAGTTTTAAGGTTGAATAGACAATGGTGTGGTTGAGGACTCCTTCTTAGCTAGATATGGGATCCCAAGGTGATGCCAAAATTTGGTTCGATCAAGGTTGGTTGGGATAGAGACTCTAAGTTTTGGACCAACCTAGAATAGGGATTATAGATATGTTTAGTTCCTTTAATGTTGGACTCTAAGGATAAATAAAGTGGCAAATAAATTGGGATAGCCACATTTTTATTTTCCTCTATCAAAGTTTCTAAGGCCTTGGTAGATGATTCTTCCATGGAAGGGGTAGGTAAGGAAATTTTTTCCTTAGGTATGCTTTCTAAAGGAAGGGTAGATAACTCTAACATGGAAGAAAAAGGCATGGGGGTAGCAGTTTCCTCCTTTGCTATGCTTTCTAAAGGAGAGGTTGATGATATCACTACCTCAATAAGTGGATAAAGAATGGTTGTTTTTTCCTTTGTTTTTTTTCCAAAGGAAGTGTAGGTAACTCCACTTCCTTAATAGGTGGAGTGGTAGTTTGTGACATGTATTCATTAACTATAAGTTCCTTAAGAATAATGTTAATTGTGTGAACCTCATGCTTGTGGGATGACTCTGCATTAGTATGCTCACTATTTTTGGAAGGTGGGTGGTTTGGGAAGGGTTATCTAAAAATTTCAATTATTTATTGGGGGGTGTATTTAGGTTATCCATCACAAGTTCACACTTGTCAATCAAATCTTGGACAATGTTTTCAAATATCTGACATCTATAAACATTATATCCAATGACATGATGGAAGATACACATTTCATTATCCTTATACCAAATTGGTATAAGGTGGGAGGAATTAAATTGTTAGGGTGGTTTTATTTGAGGAAGTTGGATGATAGATGCCTTCAGCAACTTCTCTAAAACTAAATCATATGACTCCCCTAGTGGAGTATACTACTTTTGTACATATTAGTTTTAGGTTTTATCATTTTGATTTGAAGAGGTGGAAGGATTAGGTTGGTTGACAACTGAAGGAGGATCCATTTTAAGAAAAACTACATTTGTGGTTCATTTAGATTTGGTGTTGGTGTTGGTGTGGTTTATGGGTTTCAAGGAAGAAGCTTTGTTTGATTTGAAACTAGAATTAGCTTACCCTCATCAATGGATCTAATCACCAAATTTTGAGCCATGGTGAATGCCTAATAAAAGGTTTAAAAGGTCTAAACCTATAATTTTGATGAGATATGCTTGACATAAACCTAAGAGAAGATCTCAATCAACTTGGGTTGGGGTAAGGAGAAGGAAATTTGGTTAATAAACCCTCTCCAACAAGCAACAAAGTCAGTAATTGACTCATCCTCAAATTTACTAATGGAATATAGGTGAGTGATAGAAACTTTATTGGAAATATTAATAGAGAAATGGTCCAAGAAAGTTTGGGCTAATTGGGCAAAAGAAAATATGGAGTGCCTAGTGATGGAACTATACGAATCTAATGTGGGTCCAACTAAGGACATGAGGAAAGTTTAGAGAAAAAGGGCATCATCATAAGAAATCAAATAACATGAATGCCTACATGCTCTAAGATGTTGTTGGGGATCTTCTTTTCTTTGGAATTTAGCAAATTTTGGATGTTCTCATTATGCGAGGTATGGTCATATTAGGATGGAAGGGTGGATTGGCTCATTACAAATCTGGTCATACGATAAGATATTATGGGTGCCAAATATAGATACTCTAGATTTTTCATCTTATCCATCATCATCTTGATAAGATTAGTTTGTGGTGGTGCACCCCCATAATTATAAGGTATATTTTGTTGGGGTTATGAATGTGCCACATATTGGTAACTAGTAGAGGTTTGGGAAGATGCCACATATTGGTAAGTAGGCATGGAAGGTTGGTAAGATGCCACATACTGGTAAGTGGGAATGGAAGGTTGAGAAGAAGGTGGAGTCATATACCCTTATGGGTTTGGGACATACCTCAAGTTTAGTGGAATAGACATTGGTTGGGTACTAGGCATGGTCAGGTTGGTGGGTTGAAGGTGGGTATTTACCCTAGTGCTAATGGGTGGGAGTGTAGTGGGTATGGAGACTACCAAATTTTAGAAAGGGGTGGAAGATGTTGGTTGGGTTAAAAGGTGCTTGGGTATTAGTTGATGGAAGGGATTGGTGTTGGGTGGTGGTGTTTGAAGGGTTATTGGTAGAGGAAGAGGATTAAGTTACCATAGTTTGGGTGGAGATAGTGGCAACTAAGGTCTCACCCATAAGGTAAGTTGAAATGTTATAGGGTGGTTCAATAGAGGGAACCGAAGCAGAGGTAAGGTTGGCAATGGTATCAAGGTAGTGTTGGAGAGACATAGGATCGTTATCAAGAAGGTTGGTGAAATATATATCTCCTCAAGCAAAGGATTAAGGCATGTTAGGACTTCTAAAGTGGTCAGGGAAAATTTTTACATCTAGAGCATGCTCCATGGATGAGGAAGAACAAGATGAGTTGTTAGGAGGTGTATCTTGGTTTGTTTGGTTTCTAACTTATTTTCCTTTTAAAAACATGCAAATAAATATGAAATAAGGGTGGAAGTGACACACACTCAAAAAGAGAGAAAACAAAATAAAAGATTCAAGGAAAACAAGCATATAGTAAGAGTACATTTAAGTCCTAGATTTATTTTTATCTCTCTTTAGGCTTATGCCTCAATTTAAGAAGTTATTAGACTCAAGTTGGGCTTGTAAAATGGGAACTAGAAAAATAAGTCTAAATATGGTTTTAGGTTATTCAAGGCTCTCAAAAAAAATTATTATAATTTGGTATGTGGCTTGATATTGGGGTCTACCCCCTCACTTCACACACCACAGTGATAAGGGTGTCAGGTGCTTAACCAAAATATAACAAATTACTAGAGTTTATACTCAACCATCGAACTAAGTTTTGGTTTATCCCCTTGGTAGTAAAGTCTAAGTGGGATAGATAAGGGTAAGGTTTATCACAAGGTGATGACTAGTCAAGATTTATGATATTTTTTATGTTTGATTTGTATGAGTGATTTGGGATTGTGTGTGTGACAAAAATTGACTTGCTACGATTAATTTCAACATTTACTTTAAAACTATGTGAACTAAATAAGCAAGCAACTAATGGATGCAAGTTATTTTTAAACCTAAAGGAAATTTTTGATTTATTTTCAATGAGTACAAGAACAACTATGATGCACCTAAATGTGGTATGAAGATGCAAGTCCTAATCCTAGGATGAGTGTTTTTTTTTTACTTTTATAAATGAAGGAACAATGGAAATTTTACCCTTTTCTAAGAATGCAAAGAAGACTAAAACTTGATTTTAAAAATAAGAATTTGAAAACTATGATTTCCAATGAAGAAATGAAAAAAAGAACATTTCATTTTTAGAAATAAAATAATTATAATGGATGAATCTTTTACTAAAGCAACTAAATGTCCTAAAAAACTATGAACCCAAGAAAGCTCTAGGGTCCCAATGGGTGTGCCAAAAAAATTCAATATTTTTTTCTGTGTATGATTTAGAATAACTTGGATTTCATTGTGCATTGATCTAGTCGATGTAGAGACCTCCTCTTTGGCTTGGGAGGATGACCTATAATAAGAAATAACGTAGAAAATGGTTGATTATCAAGATACATGGGTGGATTACCTAGAAAATACTAGACCCAAGAAGTACTAGACTTCCTTAGGGGATATCAATCCACTCCTTAAACAAATTAAATTTTGGAAAATAAAAATAGATGCTTGCATGAAGTAATAGAAAGTACTAAAACTCAATGAAAGAAATGATTTTGAATAAAAATGAATGTTTTTACCAAAATAGCAATAACTAGTTAAAAACTAATGCTAAAATGTTAAAACCTGATTCTAGAAAATAATTTAAGACTCTGTGATGTGACAGAAATATAAAAACTAGAATTTGGGTGAAGGTTGATAGGTGGAAATAGCTTGTTATTTTTTTGAAAATAAATCACATATTGATCGATGTAATTCACTGTGCAATGGATATCATTTAAGGCAACTGATGTTAATCAAGGTGTGACCTATGCTATTCATAGGTGACTAATGTCAGTCCTTGTGAGCTCTAGTTTTGGGTAAAATGGATGTTGGGTTGGATTATAGGAGAGCTTTATGGGTTTTTTCTCTATTAGATGTTAGTTGTGAGGTTATAATAAATTCCAAGAAGTATCAAACTTAGGATTTGAATAGTCAGGTGATTGGGAATGGTCTATGAGTGCTTTGGTGGGAGATGGAGTGTATGGAGTTTCAAAATTCTAACACAAAGGGGAATATGAGAGAGATGGGAAATGGTTATAAGTAATAAAAACCATTGAAACTAATAACTAAACTTGATGTAAGTGTAATATACTTAGTTTTGGAGTTCTTTGGCCTAAAAAAGTCTTGAAGTTGGGTGCAAGTTGCTTGGGATCCTAGAGCAATGCGGATAGAGTAATAGTGCTTGAGCTCTTCATGGTGAGTTGTTGAGGCACTTTGATGTCTCAGGTCTAGTTTTTTGGTTCACTCAAAAGCTTGGATTTTCTCAAGATTTAATATTCTCTCTTAAAATACATTTCAACTTCTCAGGTAGGGTCTTTGTGTTACCTTAGGTAACCAATGTCAATCCTGGTTAACCAGTGTTGGTCAAGGGGTGACCAACGTTGATCAGGGAGAAATGGTAAAGTTTTCTAAAATTAGATATTTTCACTTAAAATTGGTCATTAAGACCAATGAAAGTGGTCCACAGTTAATAAAGGAAGCATTGGTATGCATGATAAATAAGTCTAAGAGGTTAGGGCATTAAATGCCTAGGTAGGAAATAGTCTTAAGGCTAGGTGTCAATCAATTAGCCATGGGTTTGGGTGAGGAGGTGTAAATAGGATTATTTAAAATAATTTACCAATTAAATTATCCAAATAGGTTAAATGGGTGTGTAAGAGGGGTTTTAATAAATTTCTTAACCCAGGGGGGCCAAAGGGGCCAAGGGGATTTTTTACAATGACAAGAACCATGTGGTGTAGTTTTATAGTGTCTACACTTACCTCACATATCTCTCTTGTTCAACCAAATAATAGATCACATGTTCACACACACACACACACACACATTCTTATGTTCATAATTTCCTTTCATTAGAGAATAAAGCAACTTCTATTCAACTAGTATGTGATACTCCTTCACAACCTAAAAAAATAAAAGATACTAATGAATCCCCCTTAACCCCCATTACTATAGTAGAACCTAGTTCTCCAACAAACCCAAATGAGGGTAATATCTTATTTCCCTCTAACCATGTCCAAGCTATCACACCTCCAAACATTATTGAGAGCACATCAACCCTTTCTAAACAAATAAAAAAATAAACAATAAAATTCAATCATTAAACAAACCCCTTGATAATGACAATATACCTTCACAAGTGTTAATTTATTTAATGCATGTTATGGGTAATTTTTAAAAACAATTACATAATTTCACTTTGGATAATGAAGCATACAAATCCTAGGTTGATGCAAATGTTATACATAATAACCCTATTCCACGCAAAATCAAAACAATGAGGTTTCCACATAACTTATAGATACTAGTGTTACCTATCTTTGATGGACAAGGAGATCCATATTTACACCTTCAAGCTTATGAGAAAGCCATGGCTCATATTAAAAACATGATTGGTTCCAACATACACTCCCTAGTGGATCTTTACATACATATCAGGATCTAGAGATAGTCTTTCTTAGGAATTATATATAGAATAAGGGACCTCTAGTCACACATGAGAGGTTACCTTCACTATACTAGGGCAAGACAGAGTTGACATCAAAATACATTCTATAATTTATTGCTTATTTGCATTAGTTAATTTATCAACCAATAGATTTAGAATTGAAATACATCTTTGTTATAAGTTTAATTTCTCTTCTCAAGGACATATTGCTACATCATAAATTTAAATCATTAAGATGTCTATGTAACACAACTATATCATTAGATGCATAGTTGGGATTAGTAATTACTATTTTATTCATTTGCATTAAACTGAAGCTTCCTTCTTGCATACCTGCTCTACCATAAGCACATACGATAATTAATGGAATATAATTATCAATAGCATGCTAGATTAGAAGGGTTATTTTTTCACCTACTACTGAGCCCATACTGCCTCCCATAAACTAAAAATCCATAACTCTAAGTGCAACATTAATACCATTTAATCGACCTATACCTATTTGAATAGCATCAGGTAAACCTATTTCTTCTTGATAGGAAGTTTTATAATATTCATAAGATTCTTCTTCTATATCTTCTCTTTTTTATATAGAAAGCTCTTCCTTCTTAGAAAGTTTTTTCACTCTATCTATTGCTAGTGCAGAAAACTCTTTCACTATCTCTAGTAAATACAGATAAATTTTTTTTTGTATCCTTAGATTCAGATAAGTTATTCTCATAATATTTTAAAATTTCATTGAAAATTTCATACTCTATACACTTTACCATAGGTTTTTTATAAGTATGAAAAGATTCAAAAGCAAGATTATCGTTCTCAGCTTCCAATATGGTGTACTCCATCACCTCTGACTTATTAGACCTAATTATTTCATCTAATTTGCTTAATCTTACTTCTAAAAGTAGGGACATAAATTCTTCAAATACAAAATCATTCTTCTTGTGATGGAAGTAGAGTTTATCTATTTCATGAAATAGCTTCTCACTATCTGAGCTATATAATGGATCATCATCCATATTTTTGTAAAACTCATGAGTTTCTTATTTTCTCATGTGTTCCACCATAAAATCATAACTAAAATGATGTTCTTCTTTTTTTGGAAAACCATGATGGTTTTGGAACCAATATTTAAATTGGTCAGGGACCAGGTATCTTTCCATCAAACAGATCGCCATTTGCTCTTGTAGCCAGAAAAGGTAATTGGGCTGTGGATAATTTACACAATATCCTAGATAATAATTAAATATTTGTTCTATTTTTTCTTCCAAAAAAAATCCTATTTTAAATAAATTTAGTGCCACTACTTTCACTAACTTCTCTTGTACCTGTAATTCATCCCCTAAGTCGGCTAACTTTTTACGTAATTCGTAAAGAATGTCTAGAGTTTTCTTTTCAGACTGTATTTTTTCACATATATATTTTTGAAGCAACTTCTTCCTCCTATCTTGCAAAGAAGTTGAGAACTATTTCTCTATAGCATCTAAAAAAGAGAGATAAACTTGAGTTTCTACTTTCTTTGAAAAGGGAAAGAAATAAAATTCAAAAGATATTTTGTTACATATTTCAAATAGTAACAATTTAACCGTTTTCAATGTTGTACCAATAATGTCTTGCAGTCTATTAATTTTTTTTTAATCAAAATTCAAATATTTTATTAAATTAATATCTAGCACAACCCTAAGGATATCAACAATAGTATTATTGTATGATAATAACGTTTTAATAGTCTTAGTGTAATTTGAGAAAAATTCGTTGTATATGAAAAATTCTTTGTTAAAATATTTATGATAAATAACTTTGTACAATAAAATCGAGACCCTTCAAACCATTGTGACGTCAAATAAAGACATTGTATGTTTTTTATCTAGAAGATCTAGAGTATATAAATCTATAACCATAGGGCACCAAGTACCATCATCAATTAAAGGCTCAATTCACTCTGAACTAGTCATTTGCAGAGTTGCTCCACATGTTGTACAAACACTTTTGTCTTATTTTACAAAAAAATCCCTAAAGTGAAGGGTATCAAAGATTTCATAGTGAATCCACAAATGCTTATACTTATTATAAACTTTGATACTTCTATCTTGTTTGATTTCTTCTCTACTTTCTTCTTTGCTTTCTTGTTCTAAACTATTCATTTTCAGAGTTGCTCCACATGTTGTACAAACAGTTATATTTTCTTCTAGTAAAAATTCCTTAAATTAAAATGTATAACACTTTCTACAATAAGTCCACAAATGCTTATAATCAATATTTTTATCTTGTTCGATTTCTTCTCCACTTTTTTGTTCTGAACTAGTCATTTTCAGAGTTGTTCCACATGTTGTACAAACAGTTCTATTTTCTTCTAGTAAAAATTCCTTAAATTAAAAGGTATAACACTTTTTGTGGCACAACTTCTTATAATCGATATTTTTATCCTCTTCAATTTTGTGTTGGATTTCTTGGTCAATTTCGGTCAATTTCTTGGTTGATTGTTCGATTTCTGTTTCCTTCGATTTCTGGTTCAATTGTTTGATTTATTCTACTAAATATTCATGATCCTTGTTTTCTTCAAACATTTTCATGGTTTTTTTCCTTTTTAATGTACAACTCTTTTTATTCAAAAAGATAAATTTTTATAAGAAAAATATACAAATATTTTTGATTCAATAGGTTACCTATCAGAACCTCATGAATCGAGTGATATCTGTACATGCTTCTTATCTGCATATCTTGTTATAATATAAGCAGTGAGTCTTGGAAAGACTTGAAGAACTCGTTATTTCCATTAACATCATATTCTATTCTTCTGACTTGTCGGTCGGTAAAAAAATTAGGTGCAATGACAGAATAACAAATTCTGAAATTTCTTAGTTATTTCCATATCGGATTTTTTTTTAGCGTTTCTAATATTGAATATTAGAAACTTCCATTTTTTGGATATTTGGATAGATATAGGATACCTAGATATTTTTTGTATTCTTCAAATAAATCTAGCTTTTTATTCTATATATTCTATGGAAAAAATAAAAAATAAAGAATCTATTAATTTAGATATACCATTTATGAATCAAATTATAAAATTTATACAGATCAGGTTATTTTTGATCCACCAAACGAATTCACAATGATTCAAAAACATCCTGAATAGTGGACCTAATGAAATATTTATTAGGAATTATATTGGCATAATGCGCCAATGTCAACCCCGGATTGTTGGATTGACACTTTTTGTTTACATAAAAATTTTGTAAACTGATTTATTCTTTTCTTATAGATCCCTTCTTTGTGGACAAAGCTGATTAAGAATTAGCTATTATCTAGCTAGCTAAAAATAGATTTGCTAAATCTGTTCAATCATGAGGAATTTGAACAAGATAACATTTCTTCAAACCACTATGGTCATAGGCTAGAAAAGATTGGATCGAAACCAATCCCATTTTTTGATCCATAAAATGGATTTATATTTATAGATAAATTACTTCTAGCCGAGGTATCTATTCTTATCCATTCAGTATTCAGCTCAATCTTAAAAGATTGGGCCAAGTTCGATTTGATTAAGGGACCAAATGGATGAAAGTCACTTCATTACAAATTAATTATCAATTTTTTTTTCAACCAGCGTATCAATTGTATCAACCAGCTTAAATTCAAATTTGATTTGTTTCCATACTTCACAAGCAGTAGCTAGTTCAAGACTCCATTTAGTTGCTTCGCTAATCACTTCATTGCCTTCATGAGCAAGATCACGTCCTTCATTATGCACTTGTACACAAGCTTCTAAAGTGACCCAATTAGCTACTACACTAGGTGTATTTCCCTAAGGGTGCCCCAAAGTCCCTCCACCAAACTGTAATACAAGATCATCCCCAAAGATCTTAGTCAGAGCAGGCATATGCCAAACATGAATGCCTCCTGAAGCTATAGGCAAGATACCTAGCATAGAGACCCAATCTTGAGTGAAATAAATACCATGACTTCGGTCTTTTTCAATAAAATCATCATGTAATAGATCAACAAAACCTAAAGTGATCTCTCGTTCTCCTTCAAGTTTACCTACTACAGTACTAGAGTGAATATGATCTCCACCAGACATACGCAGTGCTTTAGATAGCACACGGAAGTGCATACCATGATTTTTTTGTCTATCAATAACTGCATGTATTGCATGGTGAATGTGAAGAAGTAGGCCATTGTCTCAACAATAATGAGCTAACGTAGTATTTTCCGTAAAACCTCTAGTTAAATATTCATGCATGACTATAGGAACTCCCAATTCTCTGGTGAATACTGCTCTTTTTATCATTTCTTCACATGTACCTATAGTAGCATTCAAGTAATGTCCCTTAATTTCACCTATCTTAGCTTGAGACTTATAAATTGATTTTGCACAAAAATAGAAATGATCTCTCCAGCGCATGAATGGTTGGGAATTCACGTTTTCATCATCCTTGGTAAAATCAAGTCCACCACGGAGACATTCATAAACCTCTCTACCATAATTCTTGGTGGATAGGCCCAATTTTGGTTTGATAGTACATCCCAATAATGGATGACCATATTTGTTTAATTTATCTCTTTCCACTTGGATACCATGTGGTGGGCCTTGGAAAGTTTTTGAATAAGCAGAAGGAATTCATAGATCTTCCAAACGTAGAGCTCGTAAGGCTTTGAATCCAAATACATTACCTATAATGGAAGTGAATAGGTTAGTAATAGAACCTTCTTCAAAAAGATCTAAAGGGTAAGCTACATAGGCAATAAATTGATTTTCCTCTCCAGGAACGAGCTCAATATCATAGCATCATCCCTTATAATGATCAAGACTAGTAAGTCCATCAGCCCAAATAGTGGTCCATGTACCAGTGGAAGATTCAGTAGCTACTACTACTCCCGCTTCCTCGAGGGGCACTCTGGGTTGATGAGTGACTCAAAATGCTGCCAAGATATCAATATCTTTGGTATCATAGTCGAGAGTATAATAAGTCAATCTATAATCTTTAACACCAGCTTTGAATCCAACACTTATTTTAGTCTCTATTTTTGGTGACATAAGTCCCTCCCTATGATTTATTGGTTAATAAATTTTACAAGAATGAGGTCTACTCAACATGAGTGTTGAACATAAAGATTTTTGCATCAATTTTCTACAAAATAATCATTTTGTCCTTTATTGTCAAAAAGACTTTTCAAGCAATATTGTATCATGTTGTGTATGCATGACGCAACCCAATTTATTATTTTGATTAACTTAAGGACCTTTTAGCTATTAAACTAGCTCATGAATTCAACTTCTATATAATGTAAATATTTATTTTGGAAAAATAGCATCAATAGCCTCTAGTCGTGTTCTAGCCCTTTTGAGAGCTACATTAGCCTTGATTGCTTGTCTCTTGCCTTCAGCTTGTGCAAGATCCACTTTAGCTAATCTATAACTTTATTGAGCCTCTCGAGGATCGATATCCATACCTCTTTCTGTATTATTTACCAATAATGTGATCTCATTATTGTCTATCTTAGCAAAATTGCCCATTAAATCCATAGTCGACCATTGCGCACTGAGACGTATTTTCATAACTCCTATATCTAAAGCTATTACAATCACAGTATGGTTGGGTAATACACCAATTTGACCACTGTTGGTAGTTAGGATTATTTCTTAAACTTTTGAATCCCAAACAACTTGATTGGGAGTCAGTACATGAAGATTTAGGTTCATTTTTAAAATTAAATTTCTTTGAAGTTCATAGCCTTTGCAGTAGCTTCATCAATGTTACCCACCAAATAAAAAGACTATTCAGGTAGATCATCTAATTCTCTGGAAAGGATCATTTGAAAACCTCTAATTTTTTCTATTAGACTAACATATTTATCGGGGGAACCAGTGAATACCTTTGCTATAAAAAAGGGTTGTGACAAAAACCGTTTAATTTTTCGTGCTCTTGCTACGGTTAAATGATCTTCTTCTGATAATTCATCCAGTCCAAGAATAGCTATAATGTCTTGAAGTTCCTTATAACATTTTAAAGTTTATTTAACTCCTTGCATAGTTTCATAATGTTTTTCACCCATGATCGAAGGTTAGAGCATAGTTGACGTTGAATCTAATAGATCTACCACTGGATAGATCCCCTTAGCAGATAATCCTCTTGATAGTACAGTCAAGTTAGGATCTGAGTCAAGATGAGTTGGGTCAAGTCAGGCCAAGCTAGAATCTAAGTTAGGGTGAGTTTGGATCTGAGTTGGGGTGAGTTGAGATCTAAGTTAGGATTTGAGTCAGGGCAAGTTGGGCTATAAGTTAGGGCAAGCTATGATCTGAGTCAAGGTGAGCTGGGTCAAGTTAAAGTGAGTTGGGATCCAAGTCAAGGTGAGTTGAGATCCAAGTTGGAGTGAGTTAGGATCTTATTCAGGGTGAGTTGAGATCTAAGTTAGGGTGAGTTAGGATCTGAGTTGGGATATGAGTCGAGGAGAGTTTAGATCTGAGTTGGGATCTGAGTTAGGGCAAGTTGGGATCTGAGTCGAGGCAAGTTGGGGTGAGTTAGGCTTTGAATCAAGGTGAATTAGGATTTGAGTTGGGATCTAAGTTTGGATCTCACCAGGCATGCCATTATGTGAACTAGGAATTTGACTTAAGAGAAGTGATTAGTATTGTGTGTTAATCCCAAAATGTAAACAAATTTATAAAAGCACACTAATTAGTATACATCTCTAGGCCTAGTTATTAGGGTGAGCTTAATAACAAAAACAAATGAAAAACATAACTAAAAAGTAAAGAAAAATAAGAATCCTTCACCTTCCTTGGATGCTCCAAATTTTTATTGTACTAGCTTGCTTGGCATGTGCTCATGAAGTCTTCATCAAAGGAGACTTGGCTATCTCCTCTTCTCCTTGGCAACCTGTGGCTTTGGCTTGGCTTGGCTCAATATTTTGGTATCATAAATTTTCCATGTGAGATCCCTTGGAATTAATTTGACATGGTAACTTTGCATAAACTAAGCTTCAAAATGATGTTCATGGCCTCTCTATTTATAGATTTTCAAGAATGACTAGAGTCAACCATGACCATCCATTTCAAGATTGAGATGTTTGTTCATGGATTAATTTAATTATGTGATTAAAATCCATAATTATCCTCATCATGACTTTGGAATAAGGGAAATTAATGAGACATGGGAGGTAATAAAGAGGCATGAGAGACCCATAATCCTGATATTTGTGGCATTTATGGCCTAGGGATATCTTCCCAAGAAATGAGGTCACCTGATGATGCAGATATTCAATATTCATTTATAAAAACAAGTTTTCATGGAATTATTAATTAGGAATTGATTTGGATTAATGATCTCTTAAGCATGATTTGTGCACAAATTACTCAAATTTATCAGAATGCCTTGTTATTGGTCTAAATTTTTATTGGATTGGAATTGGAAGTCAATGTTAGATGCATTAGATCCATTATCCCATTTAGGATTTTTCCAATACCAAATAACAAAAACATGCATTTTGTACAAGAAATTTTATAGAAAAGAACAATCTAGAGTACCGAGGTGTAAATTTGGCATTTTAACTCAAAATGATCTGATCAAAGTTAGTTGGCCCATAAATTTCATTACCTCATTTAGTGATACCCTAGCCAAAATTGGCACTTGAATATGTTAATTTCAACTCATTTAATGTACTTTAGTGTTTTTAGACCAAATTGTGTATTTTGGTGGAAATTGGTCAAAAGCTTGATTGGAGGTCATCGATGGCCAAATTTAGGTGTCTACAGTAGGTGCCCAAGAATTCCTCAACTACACCATAGGTGTTGGGGGCACATCCTTTACAACACTGAACTGTCAGGTAACCCTCTCATACTAAAACCATTTGTATACATTATCCTATTGATTATGTATCCAATAACTAACCCAAATTTACCTCAATTGTGTGTTATCCTCAAGCTAGCCTTGAAATCCCCTGTAAGGTCTCCAGATGATATTCTTTGCTCAAAATATATAGTAACTACCTACAACATGTAGTACTCCTCCTAAATGCATACCCTATCCTATTCTATCTCTTTCTAAATACCTATAGATGATCCCATCCATCCCATGGATGTGCCACAAGTTTACTCTTGGTTATGTGCTCATATGCCTAGCAATGTAATAGTATCAATGCATTAATACCCCTACCACTCATCTCATGTGTAAAGTGGTATAGGGCCCTATATAAATAAGCCAACATAGTATGACCCACAAGTACATGGTGCCATGATGCTCAATGTCATACACTATATCATGCATCCTATAAGAGATAGAGACACCACTCCCATCCACAGTAATAAATGATGATAGCAACATAGCTAGAAATTTTTGTAATTTTATAACATCAACCATAACAATTAGGGTCAATAATATGTCACTCTAACTACCTCTATGATGACTCCTCACCACTATAGTAAAGAAGTAACTAAATGCCTATTATATTGCTCGAGGACAAGTAGCCTCTTATAACATAGCCCATTTTCCAAAGATCAACAACTGTAAGATATAATATACATCTTCCAGTGTCACAGTCATCTCACCTATAGGTCACCAAAATGCACATGTGTTTGCATTCCACCTCTCACATAGTGTAGTGATCATATGATTATCCCAAGGCATAGGCCCCAAGAAAGTAACATATCATAGACCTACTCTCTTGAGCACCTCTATCTCTGCATTAGACAAAGGCAAACCCTAGATAATCTCCATCATCTTACATGTATGAAACTCCCTCATATGGGCATCAACCTATAAAATTTTAATCAATTCTAGCATCACTAAAAAAACTAATACCATCAAACAACAACAAAAAATCAAAAATTAGTCAACCATGCTAAGCATCACACATTGGGCCTACTAGATAATACTGTTACCTAGAGGATAGTAGTGCCATACTCAATATAGTAGTGCCAGGATCTAGACATTAATGCCCATAATGGGACATTAGTGTTAGCTTCTCTAAAATAGGCCAAAAAAAGTATTTTTCTAAAAAAATCAATAAAATAAATAACAAAAATGATAAAAAAAAAAAAAAAGGAAAAGTTTAGATCCTTTACCAGGTGAGCCTCCTCTCCATCCTGAATCTATGCCTCAACCTCCTCATAGCATGATAAACTAGAATATCATCTCCTCAACATGTTTCTCTCTATCAGACTCAAAATTATTTCCACTCAAATGATGGAAATGAATTTCCAATGATTCAAAATGATCTATTTAAGTCATAACTTACCTAATTCCACTTTATTAAGATTACCCATGTGCACTAGTTTTGATAATTAAAACAACTCTGTTGTTATTGCATATATCGAGAAACATAGTTATGATTTGTAAACCATTTCTTGCACATGAGACTTGATACTGGTATGAAATGTCCCATTTTGGTAAAATTAATCCCCTCATCATTTTTCAAACCTACAAAATGACAAAAACAAACACATTATATTAACAATAAAACAAACTAAGTACCTATCCAATTACAAATTAAACTATCAACTACAACACAATCAATACATTAATTTAAACATAATACAACATCACAATTACCAAGTAAAACCAGCACATTTGATCCTTACCACTTTTGGTTACATATCCTCATCATAGTCTTGACTCTCCCACCAAAAGGGGGGAAAATATGCATAGATTGATTTAGACATACAGAGTTACATTCATATTTTATAGGACACAAGTCTATATAGGTTTACACAATCATTTAGATACACATCTTATTTAGATATACAAACACACAGGTTCACACATGTATTCAGAGTCATATTTTTAGATATATAGACACACAGGTTTACATAGACATTCATATTCATAGCATATCCATATTATACAAACATACAGGTATACACATGTTTACACAGGCATTTAAAGTCATAGATTTCTAGAGATATAAACACAAAAGTCTACATAGGTTCATACAGGCATTTAGATGCATAGCGTATTCAGATATATAGACACACAAGTCTACATAAGAATTCAAATGCATAGCTTAATCAAATATATAGGTATACATAGGTTTATATAAGCATGCAGAGTTACATATTTTTAGATATATAGATGCACATGTCTACATAAGTTTACACAAGCATTTAGAGTTACATATTTTCAAATATATAGATGCACAAGTCTACATAGGTTTTACACAAGTTTACACAGGCATCCAGATTTATAGATTTTCAAATATACATATGCACAAGTTTTATGTCGGTTTACACAGGTATTCAAATGTAGACTATACATAGAGATACAATTTTGACATAGGTATATTAGTTTATTCAGATACCTAGCTACATCACTTAGATATCAAAATTAGGGGGCATGATGCAAAACACACATTCTTGATCCCCATTTTTAGACTTATCAAGTTATACTAGTATCATCACCAATTTTTCACCAGTTTGGTTCACAAGATCATCTATAGCAGTTGATCCATAACATTACACTAGACCCAATTTACATAATCAAATTCAGAGTGGGGGAAAGTGAGCCTTATTTCTTCATGCATTTATATTACATTACTCATATTTAGAGTGGGGGAAAACAATCCTTGTTTCTCCACACATTCAATTTACATACTTAGTTTCAGTACAGGTGGTATTCACACCATACGTCTTCCCTTCACATGCTACGCTTTAGTTCTTATCCACTTATCTAGCCAAGAAGTGGGATAAAATATAGACTACATTTACACATGTAAGTACAAGTATGCATTTTTATTTTATTACTCTATTACTTCCATTTCATTACATTACTAAAATATAATGGAGGCAAATGTAAATGCCCTCATTTAGACAAGCAACCAAAAGTACTATGTCTTTTATTTCTCTTTCACATAAAGGAGCTTATTGATGGTTATAGTCCTTATTCACATGGTCATATTAAGTCTTTTGATCTTTTTTATGTCTTATTTTCCCTATTTTCAACACCCATAGTAGTCACAGGTCACCTTTTCCCAGTCCTAGGTGACCCTAACCTATCATCCCTATTTTTTGATCTATTTTGAGTCTTAGGACATTAACGCCACTTTTAGGATAGTAGCACCACATGGCACTAGTGTATACTTTTGGATTTAGTTTCTGATGGGCCCTTTCACATGTGTTTGAGTCATAACCCCTCCATGACCCTTCTCTTATGTTTTTTATATGTTTTTCACAAATTGTAAGCCAATAAACAAGGCATTATACTCCAAAAAAAGATCCTCTTATATTAAGAGCCTCACAAGGCATGTTACAACTAGCACTTAATATTTTGGTACTTATTTACATAAAATCAACTAATAGTATAGCTCAAATACTCTACATACTACTCAAATTTCACATGTATACATTTTCATGCTTGATCAAAAAAAGGCCTAAATGAAATTCATTCTAGCATATCATGCAAGTTGATGGTGCATGTTCCCTAAGGGAGAACTACATGTGATCTGAGACCCCTGACATTAGGGTTAATGTAGGCAGTGTCTAGGACAATAGGGGTTCTATTCTACATGATCGTAATATCCCATAACCCATTTTTTTTTTTCTTTTACATTTTATTATTTCACTATTTCATGTGTGTAGGTATTCATTAGGGTTTTGGAGAATAATTAGCCAAAATAGTAACATAAACAAGCTCCCACACTACATAGAATCACTTATAAGACCTTCAAAAAACCCTACATCTTCTTTGAAAGTTATAGACAGTCACTACATTCAAGACACTAGTGTCAAAATTGAACACTAGTACCACATGGCACTATTATCCAAAAGAGGGCACTACTGTCCAGATCTAGATCTCAAAAAATAGTTAACAAATGAAAGATTCCTCTATGTCTACTCAACCATCTCTATTAATTTGATCCACAAAATATTTTGTGTATATCCATATAAGTTTCTTTTCTCATTGTGTTTAATATTTTGGGAAAAATTCACAAAATCAATAAATTCTAATTTTATTCAAATTAACAACAGACCCAGCCCTTTAACCAAACATAAGATTTACATAATAAAACCCTAAAAGGTTAAAACACTTTATTTGCCTCTTTAACATTTTAATATGTCATTATTTGTTGTATGTTAATTTTTTAATATGTTATTTCTTACTTTTTAGACATTTGACTAAGTCATATCCTATTGATTGTGTGGCATTTGAACATGCCCCTTGTTTGTGGTCTCCTTAGACCTTTGTCTCTTGATTTGTTTTTTGAGTGCTCTTGTGCATGTGCTTGATTACTTGTTGAACTTATACTATTACAATCTACATGTTACCATGATCTACATCATGCATCTTAGAACTTGGTGTGATCATACTATTCATACTCCAATGATATATCTACCTATACATGTTCCCTCTATACGTTACATGGTACATTCATAGTTAACATGATTATCATTTTGAGGTGAGGTAACTACCAATTTCTAATTCTCATCACCTTAATATGGGAATATTAGTTGGGACATGTCATAGAGGCATGACTTTGACATTACTTCATAGATTTAGATTGCAGTGGGAATATGTTTTGGAAACATGTTCTCCACATTTATTTAGTATTCAACATACCTAGATTAAAGTGGGGGCATGTTTTATAAACTTGTTCTCCATAGTTATTCAGTATGAAAATTACCCAAATTATAGTGGGGGCATGTTTTAGAAACATGTTCTCCACACTTACACCAATTTTTAGTTTTAGATTATAGTGGGGGCATGTTTTGGAAACATGTTATCCACACTTACATAATTTTAAATTAGATAAATTCACAGTTATATGATTCAAATATAAATTTGTGGCTTAATTATATACATTGGTACCATTTTTATACATAATTTTAGCATGAGACATATCTAAGGTGCATATGATATACAATGTGTGTCTAATATTATTAAATCAAATTAGTTTCAAATTCCTAAAAGTAAAATTTTTACGGACTATCATCACCCACTAGGTTGGACTTTTATGAAGTATATTGAGTCAATATACTATAGTAGTTGGTTCACTTTATGGTATGGTTAAGGTGATTAAATCACTCAATATTTTTAATTTTATGGGTTAGACTTGATTTACATCATCAAGTCTAACTAATTTTATAGTGTGAGTTGACTTGGTTAACTCACACTCACTAAATTATAAGTATGATTGGGTTGCACGGTTGAGCTAATCTCAACCACCAAGTGGAAACTCATATTTTATCCAAGTTTTGGGGCATGTGCCCTCAAATCTCTCTCTATCTCTTTAGATATATGCACTTTCTAGATGTGTATTTATCCTAATCTTAGTTTTAGTGATTCATAATGATATATCTTTTAAATAAAATTACCAAAATGCAAAATGATTGTATTAATACATAGGTGTATTCATATACCTTTTTCTATTTTAATTTTAATACTTTCAATTTCAAATTATATGCACTGATTATATATTGTAACATGCTTTTGGTCGTAGGTCAGTCACCAACAAAGCACTCAAGTTGGACTCAAGTAAAGACAAGGGGTATTATACACACCTAAGACACATTTTTTCTTCAAACTAGAAATTTCATTAGTAGATTGGGGGGAAGGAAAATGTTGACATTATTTTTAAATTATATATCACCTTGGTCTTGTACACTTGGTAAATACATTTCATGGATGTACCTTTAACTTCTAGACCTTTCCTACTACTAAAAAGCTTGCATACACTATTTTTTTATGCTTAATTACTTATCTCTTAGTCCAATCAATTTTATTCTAATGACTAATGCCTTCTATCTTACCTCTAATGCTATAAACCTATGTTTTTTCCATATCTACAAGTTATGGACTTGCACCTATTTTCCAACTACCCTTAAACTTGCATCCCAGTCTGATGCCTATGTTGATGCAAGTGTCTAGTACCCTAAAGTCATCCAATTTGAAAATGAAACATATCCCCATGGTCAAATTAAGTGATTTAATGTGATATATTATCCAAAGGGATTGGTATAAATATAAGATCAACCATATTTCATTCCTCACCTAGCACAGTCTTAGAAAAGACCTAGAGAGAAAAAGGTAACTTCCCAAAAGCATTATATCAAGCACTCAAGAGGGAAAAACTTATACGTTTTCTCTTATTTCTATATAATTCATATGTATAACATGTCTATAGATCTAAAATATAGAAAGAGAAACCCAAGAGCTATATTTTCCAATTTATAAGCTAGGTCATTATTTTACTTAATTTTCACACCTTACATGATTCACACACAAACTAACATGTAGAGGAGAACTACATAAGTCTGAGGCACTCTTTGGAGTATTTTATATGTAGGTAAAACTCATTTATAAAGGGGTCTTTAGGGTATCTTGACAACATGTTCCCACTAACCATTTTTCCCACAACCAATATGGAGATGAAAAACTAGGGTTTTGTTATTTGACAAGGAATGATAGTCCATGACCTAGATCTAAATGCACCAAAATAAAGGTGACACAGAACCTGCAAACATCCAGGTCATCACATATAATTTCAATAGGTATTTTATACTATACATTTGCATCCAAGTCAAAGAATAATGTTGATACAATCATCCTAGGTTAATGTAAGTGTTTGAGGCTACAAAGGAAAACTTTTTAGAATTATGCAACTATTATAGAATCTAGATCCAATTTACTGTTTGCCTATTATAAATCCAAATTTATATTCACATCAGAACCAACTAAGTATATTGTTTTCATTGTTATTGTAATATCTAGCATAGCTCTACTTTCTATTTTTAACATCTTGAAATAATAAATTCAATATATATTTTATCTAAGTTTCATAAACAATTGGCATGTTCTAGAGATAGTCTACCATCCTTTTGCCCTAAGATATCTCTGCCCCTTTAACCCTAGACTCCCAATATCTAGATTTTAGGGTTAAATAATCTAAATCATGGAACTAAACTAGAGTTTGTGGAAGTGTGGAGGTTATGTCTTTGTGACATGCCCCCACTAAAATTTGGAGATATTGAGTAAGCGTATAAGTATGGAGGCCATGTTCTTATGGAATTCCCCCACTATAATATGGAAACTATGAAAATGTATATATGGAGGTCGTGTCTTTGTGGCATGACCCCACTATAATATAAAATCTATGAAAATGTGGAGTTCATGCCTTCTATGGCATGTTCCCACTAAAATTCCCCTCCACTTTAAGGTGAGGGAAATGAAAATTGATAATTACCTTACCTCAAAAGGAGAAGGTAGTTGTATAATATGTGTATGAATCATGTAGCATATATAGATAGAATGTCAAATTATATATATATATATATATATATATATATATATATATATCAATTGGGATCAGAGTATGTGATCAAATCAAGTCCTAAGATGCTTGATATAGGTCATAGCAATGTATAGAGAGTAACAATATAAGTTCATCAAGCAATCAAGCACACACATAAGATCACTCAATGTAGTACAAATGAATGGTCGAAGGAGACCTTATACAAGGGGTATGCTCAAATGTTTCACAATTAAAATTAATGACATATTTAAATGTTTAATTAACATTGAATGACATATTTAAATGTCTAATCACCATACAATGTCACATGGGAAAACATGAAAGGAACATATTCAAATGTTATATAATAAATATAATACCAAGTAATGGAATATACTCAAGAATTGATAATGTGAATAAATGAAGTATAAGCAACTAACACATGCATATTATATTAGTCCATGTATATATGTGTTAATAAGAAACATTGTGTAGTATGGTATATCAAGTATACTATGAAATATATGAGCATGGATATAGGCATGTGTTATAAATATAAGTTCAAACATGATCATGTATAAATTATAATAAAGGATATGTAAGCTATATCAATCATGATCTAAGAATTAGATGCCCCAAACATACTATATGAAGTGAGTAGAGGAAAGGTCCAACATCTAAAAACTCATAAATCATGTGTCTGGGTATGCATGTCTCACACTCAAAGATGTGTGAAACATATGCATATATAGTAATGAAATGAGATGTTATCTAATAACATAGATGCTAAAGAACTAGTAAAATATGAGAATGTTGAATATTTTTGTATTTTTTTGAATTTCTTGAATTTTTTTATATTTTTGGAATATTTAGGTATAATATTTTTGCAAGTGCATAATGTTCATTAGGTTTTTTAGAGGGTTTATTTTAATTATAGATAGTTGGTACACACCTTTTCCTTTTTTTTTTTTAACTATGAATGGGCCCAACCAATTTGGTTGGAACTTTCTTTTCTTACATTTTTCTGCATTGGTATTCTTTTGATTTTATTTTAGTACCAATTTACCCATAACAAATTCATGTGGTCAATTTTTTTGTTATATGTGGATTTGATGCAATTTTGAAAGACCCATTAATGTTCAATAGCTTCTATGTGTTTTGCACTCAATTTTTCTAATTTATGTAATCACTTTTCATGATAGTCACTATCTTTTATGATATCCTTGAGAGAAATGAACAAAAATGATATTTATAGTTCAATAGGTAGAATTACCTATGTATTATAACCCAATGATTAAGGTGTAGCTTGAGTAGGTGTGTGAATATCGGTGTAGTATGCCCATAAATCAACACCATTTGTTAGTGCCAATATATAATGTATCGTTTAAGTATTTTTCCAAGGATTTTGCCAAGGTTTTTATTTGTCGCTTCCACTTGGCCATCACCTTGTGTGTAATAAGGTGTAGAAAATGTATGTTTGATTTTATATTTATTGTAAAGCATTACTATTTTATTTTTAAATGATGACCCATTATTAGTAATTATTATTGAAGGTATGCCAAAATAAGAAATAATATTGGTCATTAAAAATCTACATATGTCATCTCTAATGGTAGATTCAAGTGGAATGGCCTCCACCCATTTGGTAAGATATTTTGAGTTATGATTATGAATTTGTGACCACCTACAGATACATGATTTATTTTTCCAATCAAATCAAACCCCATAAGGATAAGGGCCATGGTGTGACAATCAGCTATAACTCGTCAAATGGAGCATGATTTAAGTTTATGTATTTCTAGCATTGTAAGCAAATTTTCACGTGATTAATACATTCATGTTCAATTTTAATACAATAGTATCCTTGACATAATAATTTCTAGGACATTGCCTAGCCACTTAAGTGTCCTCTGCTCTCACTGTCATGCATTTCTAAGAGTGTGGTTCATGTTTCATATTTAATTAAGCACCAAACTAATCACCTATCAAGACTTCATTTAAATAAATCATTTCTAATGATAACATTATTAAGCACTTCTTGTTTTAGTCTATGTTTTTCTTTCCATTTAAAATGGTCTAGTATGTAATCCTAGTCATTATACGATTTTAAATTTATAGAACTACATGTGATAGTAAGAATTGCTAAGGCATCCATTTTGATTGATGTAATAAATGGTTGTCCTAACTGTTGTATTGTAAAATTCATGTAATCATCACTAATATTGAAAGTCATTAAGGATGCCACACTAGCCATTGCATCTACATAATGGTTGTTTTTATGTAGGACATTGTCAATAAAAATGTGTCAAATATTTATTTTAATCTATCCATCATGTCTTTATATGGAAGCAAGTGTTCTTATTTAGTTTGGTAAGGATTGGTAACTTGATTAATGAGCAATTGAGAGTCACAAAAAACCTACATATCCTTGATTATCAAAAATCTAATTATCAAGGCTCTATATTTTGCTACATTATTGTTGCAATAAAAGCTAATCTATTATAGAATGTCATATATTCACCCTTAAGAGTAAAAAATACAATACCTATACCCACACCCATCATACGTTATGATCCATCAAAGAACATTATCTAAGGGTAATTAGATATATTATATGCTTAAAAATCACCATAAAAAGCCTCGGTAATTGGGAAAGGATTTGGTAATGGAATCATTACTAGTTGATTGGTTACAACTTGACCTTTTACTAATTTTTATGATACAAACTTGAGATCAAATTATATGAGTTGCATCTCCCACTTTGTTATTCAACTAGTTAGGTGGGTTTTGTTCATGATAAAATTCAAGGGATCTTATTTAATTATAATATGGATCTCATTATTGAGAAAATAGTGTCATAATTTTTGTGTAATAAATACCATTGCTAGCCATAGTTTTTCCATTATAGTATATTTAAATTCATAATCAACCAATTGATGACTTATGTAAGAAATTATCCACTATTGATGGTCATCATCATATTGTGCTAGTGAGGCCCCCAAGACTTCATGAATTAATGAGATATAAAGGAGTAATGGTTGATCTAGTATAGAGGAATAAGTACTAATGGATTTACTAAATATTCCTTAATTTTGTCAAAAAATTGTTGAAAAACATCATCCCATATGAGTTGTGTTTCTTTTTTTAACAATCATGTGAAAGTAATCATTTTATCGACCAACTAAGTAATGAAGCATCAAATTCCCTAAATTCTACCCTATAAACATTGTAACTATTTTAATTTGGTTTGTGGTGGCATCTCAACAATAGATTTTACTTTTTTTAGATCAACCTCGATGCCTCTCTAGGAAATAATGTATTCCAAGAGCTTTCTAAAAGATACTCTAAAACATATTTATTTGGATTTAAATGCACATTAAAAAAATTTTAAGTATTCAAATATTTGCCTTAAATCTATGGCATGATCTTGTCAATTTTTAAAATTTAATAAGTAAATCATTGATATAGTTGATAATGATTTTGTGGATAAAATCATGGAAAAAGTGTGTCATTGCCCTTTGATATGTTGCCCCTAAATTTTTGAGTTTGAAAGGCATGACAATATAACAAAATGTTCCCCACAAGGTGGAAAATGTTGTTGTTTCCAGGTTTGTTGGGTTAATTTTGATTTGGTTATATATAAAAACACCATCCATAAATGAAAATGTCTCATATCTAGCTATAGAATGGACAATCATGTCAATGTTGGGTAAAGGAAAGTTGTATTTTGGACAAGTTTTGTTTAGATTATGGTAATCAGTGTAACATAAATTATCACCATTAGGTATAGTGATAGGTAAAATGTTACAAACCCAATTAGAACATGAAATGGCTCTTATGAATCCCACATCTAAGATTCTTTGAATTTCATCTTTTACTAGTAATGCCACCTTGGGATGCATTTTTTGAATTTTTTGTTTAACTGGTGTTGTACTCAAATGTAGTAATATATTGTGCACTACTACTTATGGGTCAATCCTAAGCATGTCTAAATAGGCCCAAGTAAATAATTCTAGGTAGTCATATAGGACATGATGATAGGTTTTTTCTTCATCCTCCTACATTATTGCAGTGAGTTATAATGTTTGAGGATCTTTATCTATTCCATAGTTAAATCATATTATTTCTTCATTTAACAAAGTGGAGTGTTCTGTAATGTATGGTGTAGTAGGAATAGTGTTAGGTGCATCGTGTTGGATATTCGTATTATCACTCTCACCAAAGTAAGCATGACTAGATGTGGCATGAGGAAACCTATTATTATGTTAGAAGGAAGGGAGATCTTCATATGTCCCCAAGTACTCTAGTAATGACTCATCATTTGAGAAGTAATCGAATGTTTAAATTTTTGGTGAAGCATGTTTATCACTTAAATGAGGATTTACCAAGTGTATACCAGATGTAGAAGTAGGTATATGCATACTTTCTATTTTGTCTCATACAAAACATAGTTTACTATAATTAGCTTCTTTATGCCTTACATTTTTTTTAAAAAAACCTAAGACATGGGGAATTTGTATTATGAGTAGGAGAAATAAGATAAATGACACCTTGTTCATTTTTTCCTAATCCTTATCCTTCATATCCATGTTTAATCAAATATCTATAGCCAAAAAATAGAAGTGTAAGATTTTGGTGTAGGAATATTCATTTGTTGGACCATCATACAATGTTTAAATGGATTACTATCTATTGGACATGTATAAATAAATCTATGGTGGCTAAATTTTAGGCATGCATGTAAAGTAGATGGGATCACATACATTTGATGTATCTAAGATAATATTAAAATTATATTATAATTCAAACCATTTGACATCACTGGTATAAAGTAGGTAATGTACAGGGTCCCATAATAATGTGTAGTGTTATTTGGCCCAGTACTTATCATGAAATATTGTGAAATCCCTTTATGCTCATATTTAAGGATTCCAAGTATTTATCCCTAATGCCAAGTAAGGAAATGAAATATATGTTGCAAATATTGAGTCTGAAACCATTATCCATGAGTACTCTTTTAGCCAATTTTTTTCAAACACACACCTATAGATATAGTAGTAAACAACAATTTAGAAAATGTTGAGGTGTTGACTCCTTTATTTCAAATATATATTATTTTTAGTCTATTTAATGGGAATTATCATGGAGGCCACATATGGTGGTTTTGCATTGCTTGGAAATATGGTCATGCATAATCCATCTAAAAGGACATCTTTGTAATGAGACAAATGATGTAGGAACTCTAAAAAAGAAGTTTTTGTAATGACCTCATTGGAGCAGTTTTGAGTGTAAGATGAAAAAAATTGTTGTTTCATGAACTCCCTTTGGCATTTAGTGGTGATAGGAAAGATCTCGTTATAAACATTATAAAAAAAAGTGGTATGTACGGATTTATTTATTTTAAATTGATTAGGTTTTGAACCCATTATGGTATTTATTGAGCTAATCATGCATGAAACATAACAAGTAATGACTACCATTATCTATTGGATAATGAAGTAACCAATAGATGAATCCATACTAAACATTATTAGAGGAAAATAAATTTTAATTTTTAGGTTTTTAATATTTTAAAATCAGAATTAAGGGAAGGAGTAAAACAAGAAACCTTAGACTTGTATGTAAGCCAAACCTTTTGAAAATATCTCATGGTAGGGTTCAATAAGACAATTATGTTGACCCATAGGTTTTGATCATTTTATAATTTGGATGATTTTTGGCTACTAGACACTAGAAAAGGATTTGGATACTACCCTTAATGGTAGTGTCCCTATGTGGTTAGTAGTGTTTATAGGGCTAAAAAATATGTATAGATCTAAAACTGATAGTGAAGAATATTTATCAAGTTTTAAGCTTTATGTGTAGTAAAATATACCTAGGTCATAATAATGATATGGATCAGACTAAAAGATAAGAATTTGGGCATAATAATATCATGAATATGAGACTTTTGACAACAAGGAGGTTTAAAATTGAAGGGTATAACTTTGATTGATATTTATCAAATGTATAAAACTGAGATGTTATGAATATTTAGTTTTAGTATCCATAATAATAATATAGCCATACTAAAATAATTCACAACTCTTTGCAGGAAACATTCCAAAGGAAGGGCAATAACAATGTGTGGCCATCAAGATTGAGGATTATCAATGCCCCACATGTTGGGCCAACCAAGTAAACCTAAACTATCATCTCTAACCCAATATGCTTTGGATGGTGTTACATCTTTATTTTCCTCTAGACTCGTTAATTTGTTAATTACTAGATGTTATGGTTAATGATTATTTAATTTATTATGTTAAGTGGCTAGATTAATAATATACTAATTGTGGTTAGTATTTATTACTTATAATAATAGTCATTAACTTATTGTTAGTTGTTCATATTTTATTATGGTACATTATAATCATGATTATTTAGTTATTCAATTATAATAGTTTATTATGATTATTAAGGGATATGGTCTAACTATTATTTATCACATTGATGTGGATGTGGGATGGAGTCCTTCCTCCTGACTATGACTAAGGGAGGGTATTATCAGATAGGATGGAATAGATGGAAATGATTATTGGATGAGAGAATGAAGCTAAAATCTTTCACACACCACATAGTTTAGATTGTATGCATGTGTTTGTTGATTGGTTACTATTATTGTTTGTATAGTGCATTATATTAATTAATGTGTTTTTTCAATGTGATAGTGTTTGATTATCATTATTGCATATTTATTTAATATTTACATGAAGCATTTATGATGTGATTTCATACTCTAACATTTTATTTGGTTTCAATCCACGTATATAATAGTCGAGACTTGTGCATTAATGGGTAATAATTGAATTTGTGACTGAAATTACTTAATTTGAATACCATGTTTGCATGATTGCACTGGAAATTAAAATATATATGTTTATAGGCATCATTTCAATGTTTTATATGAATAATAGGTCTTAAATATTTGTTATGTGATAATCACGGTGACCATTGTATAGCACATATATATGTAACAAATAGCAATTGAAATGATTATTTTATTAACTTAAGGCATGTTTTAATTTAAAGTGTTTGTTTATTAATCTCTGGCATATTTTTTTGGTTAGGAGGTTTTTGGCTAACCTTAAGACATGTTTGAATTTATAAGGTCATGTTTTTAAAACAAAGCATGATAATTATTTGGGCTCAAAAACGATATTTATTTGAACTATAATGTGGACATGATTATTTGATTTGGCCTATTTGAAGAATCTAGGGCTTCAAACTATTTATTATAGACTATTCAAAGTCATTATGGGGAATCAGAGTGGAATTTATTAGATTTGCATGTTTTTGCTATGATGTTTTTTCTATTGGTTAACTAGACTATGATGGTTTTTGGTGAACCATCATGCTAAATTTTTGAAACAAAATTGGAGATTCATCTATGAAGACACAACTTTGTGGAGTTTTTTAAGGGTTTTGGCATGAAAATTTAGAAGTAGATGGATATATGGAGGATGAGGGTTTTGAAGAAGAGATATGGTGGTGAGGAGATCTAGAAAAAAAAGTTGGTCTTTGCACTACCTGGGTTAAGCATTTATAGGTAGGGTTTGTGAAATTATATTTTTTGGTTTTATCATTTGAAAGTGTTATATGAAAAATATTGGGGTACGTCTTTGAATATTTTATAAAGGGTTCTTGAAACTTTGATTAGATATTTTTTTTTTAAAAGGGATATGTGTGTTTAACCCTGAGCATGGGTACGACCTATCCATAGGGTTGAACACATATAAGTCCTTACCCTTTCGTATATGGATATGTATTATATTATATATTAAATATACAAATAAACCCAAGGATTTTTTGGTAATTAGGGTTTTATGGGTTATTAAGGACTATTGAGTTTATATATATATAGATAAATATATATCTATATATATAAGGATTATTGAGTTAAATTACATATATGGGGTTTATTTGTATATGACTCTGTGGACAGGTTCGACCCACCCACAAGGCCAAATACAAATAAACCAAACCTTGAAAGATTTGACTGTGTGTGTTGTATTTAAAAACTTGTATAATATTTAGTGTTTTATTATAATTTTGTGTATTTGACATAGAACAAAAGGAAAATATTGTGAATTGGTATTGTTTAATTCTTTGAATATTAGTGGATAAAATGACATGGGAATATTCATTCATCTTTATTTTTGATAATGGTAAGCTAAAAACAAGGGTGTAGATCCCTATTACAAAAGGTCCCAAGGGTAGCAAAATAGGCCAATGGCCACGAATAAGAAAATAATAGTAGACAAACAATAAACTAATAATAAAGCATTAAAAGACCCAATACCAAAAATAGGAGTAGAAACTAACACTATTTTATTAGAGCATTCCAATCCTCTATGAGGAAACCTAGGATTTCTTCCTTACTAGTAAACTTACCATCCTTGTCCATCTTCTCACCTTAAGCATCCTGTAGGACAATCAGTGAAGTAGCAGCCTGGTGAATCACTTTAGAGAACATGCTAGCAAGCACCTTCATTTTATTCTCTAGAAATAATAACCCATTCTTTACATCATCCAAGTCCTTGAACTAAATACAATTGTCACAATTCATTTCATTGGCAACTTCTTTCCCAAGGGTTTCTAAGATCTTGATATCCTCCTCTTCAGTGTCATAAATGGATTTATTTAACTCCTCAAACAAGTTTTCACCCTCATATTCCACTGATTGATCAAGATCTTATTTAACCTCCATGATCTCCACCTCATCCTCTAGTTTAAAGGTTGAAGAATAGTCTATGATCTTCAACACTAGGGTTTTGTTGTCAACCAATTTGTAAGACCTCCAAATGCTCAGCCTCCTTGTAATACTCCCCTATACCTATTTACCCTTATCCTTCTCAATAGCATCATACCCTTGCTCTTGAAGCTTGGTTGCCTCTTATCCATAACTGGCTTTATCAATTTCTCAACATCAAAAGAAATCTTGGCTTTCTTCTTTCCCAACTTCCTGGGCATAGAGTGTTCACTAGCATTTCCTTTCCTCTTTTTTTCACTTAAATGGGAATGGATATTCTTCAAATCACACAAACCCTCAATTTCCACCTTTTGTGATTAGTTGGGGGACCCATTCGTACCACTCAAAGGGGTCAAAATAGAGGGGCCCTATGGAAAAGCTTATTTTTTTTGGAATTAAAAGGGTTTTTAGAGCCTTTCTTCTTATGCATGTGGTGAATAAGACTATTAGAAACCATAGATTTAAGGATATGGGAAGCCCCAAAAAGGCCAAGGGAATCTTTCATAGAAGGGCTGATGGCCTTGATTTTACCAAGGCTACCAAACTTAATGCTCAAGGGGATGTTATCATCTGACTCATTATCATTAGCTTCTTTAACTAGGCAGGCTTTCATGGGATTAGGAGGATAGAGTTCTAGGTGAAAATGGTAAAGATGAAGAATCAAGCCTTGATGGCATAAGACAAAAACATCATGGTTACTCTCATATGAATTCTTAGCAATATTCATAAAAGACTCTAGAGACAACAAAAGATAAAATGGGAAAATAACAAGCACCTTATGATGAAAATAATTTAGTAAATCAAAATGATAGTGGTAATAACATTTTAACCTACCCTCCAAGGTGATATATCTCATGATAAGATAGAAAACTTTGTCCTAGGGGTTGATGAGGATTTCCCTATCGAAGCTACCGTATAGATGAATCAATGACTCACCCTCTCTAAAGAATCTTTTCATGCCTTTAGGGTCCTAAACTTTAGGTTGTTTCTTCAGCCTTTTACCTTCACATTTCAAACCTATATCCTTAGCTATAGTTTCTTTACTCACTTCAAATTTAATTCCACCAACCTGGACCTTACAATCCTCATCTTAAGACATAGCAAACTAGACTGATAGATTTTCATCAAAGTCATTAAGATATTCTAGGAGTGAAGTGATACCACCCTCATAAAAAATACTCCATAGTATGGCATCAATATTAAATTTCTACATATGGCAATGGTTTGGTTTGGACTTTGTCTCCACCCATAGTTAAATTCTTCACAATTTTGAGGAAAAGATCACATAAAGTAAACCCCAACACCTAGAGATAAATAGATTTATGCAAAATTGTCTAAAAATGATGATCTAGATATCATCATTAAACTAGTTCTTGAGGCTACTTGAAAACGTAAGCTCATCCTTCAAATGACTCTCTATGATCAAGTAATAATTATAAGTGTAATGAAGCTCATGTGAACTATCAATTAGGAAATACACCACTGGGATTTGAAATGGCCTCATGGGCCAACTAAGCCACTACCACATGATTTTATTATTGTTGTGGTAATTCACATCTCTTAAGGGGTAATCATATGTCATCTTATCCATAATGATGACAAACTCTTTTTGGCATTTTTGATGGCAAATGTCATTCATGAATCCACTCAATAGAATATATATGAAAATATATTCTAAACAATATCACTTTAAAGGATCATTAGGCCAAATAAGGTTGGGCCTCCATTTGAATGTGATCTCTAACATTTATAGGTAGATTATTCAGATTCCTCTATCACCTTAAAGGGAAGAGGTTGATTCCTATATTATCCATATCATTTGCCACTTGGTTTCCCTCCCTGTAGATATGTTTAACCTTAAATCCCTTAAGGCCAAAAAGGAGGTTTTTTATGTCCTAAATGATATTAGCAATCTGCTAGCCCACCCTAGATTTCTCCTTAATAACATCAATGATACACTTGGAATCCCCTTTAATTAGGAGGTTTTTAATGCCTATAGAAAGTTCCACCTTAAGACCTCAAAGGAGGGCCATAGCCTCAAAAACATTATTGGAATTATCCCTCAACCCTCCATTATAGGTAGCCATAAGCTACCCCTTATCATATCTCAGGACTCCACCCCCACTAGCATAACCTGGGTTACCTTTGATAGCCCCATAAAAATTGAGATTCATCCAACCATCAGTAGGGAGATCCCACTTGGTAGTCATGCGACCAATCCTCTTAGAGTTATCATTTTTACAAATGTGAGCTAGGATAATCCACTGATTGATAATACTAGCTTATATCTTATTGGGATGAAATGTAGTATATTTGAAAGTGTTGTTAGAAATATTTTCTTACAATAGTTTAGCAACATACAGAATACTTAATTAGAAGATTTTGCTTTATCTCTAAATATCCTATTATTTCATTTCTTCCAAAGTCCCCAAGCTAGGATAGGGGGATCTAATCCCATATCTCTTTGCATATAGGATTAACAAAGGGGGGAAACTAGCACCTCATGATAGTAGAGAGATAAAGATTCATGTTTTAAGAGACTCCAAGATTCTACATAGAAAATATCCAAACCTCTTAGGAGAACTCATAATGTATAAAAATGTGAGAAACTAATTCTTCCTCCTTCATGTAGAGTGCACAATGGTTAGGGATTTGAAAGCCTCTAATTCAAACATTATACATAGTAAGGATATTATTATATATATCAAGACACCAAAAATGGTTGATTTTAGGAATAAGGTTGTGATTCCAAACCCTTCTCCAAAAGTTAGAGTCCTCATTAGACTCTAGGAGCATATTGTAAGTAGATCTGACTGTAAATACTCTCATTTTGTCCTTTGCCTACAATAATTTGTCCTTTGAGAGGAATATAGGAATTTTTCATCCTTGTAGAGAGAGTTATAACTCTTTGATAATCAGAAGAAGGTCATTCTAATCATGATAGCAATCTGACAGCTATTTCTAGCTACCATTTCTAGGAAGAAGATAATTACCAGCCAACCTCCCAAACTAAGCAATGGCCCTGTCAACAAGTCTTTGGAGGTTTTGGGTATTATAAAGAGAGGTGTCCTTTATCCATCTATCTCCATAAAATTTGATGGATCTACCATCCCTCAACTTCCACTTAATACCCTGTATCAGTAAGGTTCTAGTTTTTAACACCTTATTCTAAATCATTGACCCTCTAGGGATACCAATGGTGTGAAGGAAATCATCAGGGTTATTATTATTAGAGAGGTACTTGAACCTCAATATTACCCCAATTCTTGTTGTTACTCAAGAAGTTCCACCCAATCTTAGCTAGGAGGGCTTTATTGATCAGGTGAATTTTTCTAATCCCAAGACCTCCTTGCAATTTAGGTCTACAAACTTTATCCCAACTAACTAGGGTAATCCTCTTTTTCTCTTCTACCCTAGTCCATAGGAAATTCCTCTAAATTCTCTCAAAATTATCCATAATTTATTTAGGGATTTTTAAGAGGGAAAGGAAATAAATAAGAATTCCCTATAGGGAAGTCTTTATAAGTTAGTATTTTCTAGCTTGACTCAACAACTTTCCTTTCAACCCAGCCAACTTCCTCTAAATTCTTTCAAGAATAGAATTATAATATATGGGAGGAACATCTTTAAAAGTTAAGGGAAAGCCAAGGTAAGTACCTAGGAACTCACCACTTAAATAGCCAAAAATCCCCATGATTTTCTATTGCAAGTCCATAGTAGTGTTGAAAAAGTAGACCAAGCTCTTGTCATAGTTGATACATTGGTTAGATGCATCCACATAGTCCTAGAGCACCTTCTTCCATTTCTTAGATTCCACCACTAAGGCAGCCCCAAAGACGATAGTGTCATCCACAAACTATTGAATGGTAGCAAAGTTAGCTATTGAACCAAGTTTAATACCTTTGATCTCCTAGGATCTCAGCATATTCATTAAACTCCTGCTAAGAACCTCTACCATGAGAATGAATAGGTAAGTGGATAAGGGGTCACATTGCCTTAGACCCCTCCCAACATTGAAAAATCCCCTAGGGACCCCATTAACTAGGATAGAGTAGTTGACAGTGGTGACATAGGTTTTGATGAGTTGCATTATTCTATCTTAGAACCCCATTTTTTCAAGGACTTTGAAAAGAAAGTCCCAAGCCACTCTATCGTAAACCTTAGATATGTCTAGTTTGAAAACCATCCCAAGCAAATTATTTATCTCCATGGAATGAATGAATTCATGAGTGGATATGGCAACATCCAAAAATTTTATATCAAGGACTAACCCCTTTTTGCTATTATTGATAAGACGGTCTAGTATCGATTGTAATCTACATGCCAAGATTTTAGAAAATATCTTGTAGATAGTATTACAAAGGCTGATGAACTTGCAGTCCCCCAAACAAATAAGATATAGTTTCTTTAGAAAAAACACTTTGAAGGTGTGATTAAGTTGTTTTAACAATTTTCTAGTCTTAAAGAAGTTAGTTGCCACCTCAGTAACATCTTGCCCCACTGTCTCCTAGTTCTCTTGGAAAAAGGCCAAAGGAAAACCATCTAGATTGGGGCCCTAAAAGCTCCCATAGAAAATAGGCAAGCATGCACTTCCTCTTTAGTCATAGGTTTTGTAAGAATATTATTGTCTTCAACATTAAGTGGGGTAGGGATAATGTCAATTAACTCTTGCTTCTCCAATCTATCTTGAATAACAAGGATTTTTTGAAAATAGGTGATAGCCACCTGCCCCACTTGAACATCTAACTATACTAAATATCCACTCTCATCCATTAACTTAATAATGTTGTTTCTATTCTTATACCTCATTTTAAATTGATGGAATAAGGTAGTATTTCTATCTCCCTCCTAGAGCCATTGCACTCTATAGTTTTGCTTCCAGAAGATTTCATCCTTTTTAAGTAGTTCACTCCATTCCTTCCTCAGGGAATCCTCTTGTAGTAACATATCATCAGTGGCATCTCCATTAGCCATCAATAGTTTAATGTTAGCAAGGTTGGCTAAAATCCTCCTCTTATTCTCAAAGATATTACCAAAGGTATACCTATTCCAACCTTTGACTTCGTTTTTCATAATATTTAGCTTTTGTGCCAACCTATACATGGGGTTTCCTTGGACAGTGATATTCCACTACCTATCCAAATAATCTCTAAATTTTGGATGCTTAGTCCACATTAACTCAAACTTGAAGGGGAAAGGGCCCTTAATCTCTCTATCCTTCCAAGATAAAAAGAGGGGGTTATGGTTAGAGGTCATCTTGGGGAGGGCTTAAAATAGATAGGCACTATTGTAATCCTAATTAGAGGTGACCAACACCCTATCTCGTCTAAATTATATTAATTTCTCACCTTTCCTTTGATTAGACAATTAAAATGCTTCCCTTGAATATCTAGGCCCATAAGACCTGTATTATTGAGAAACTCAACCAGGTCAACCATGTTATTAGTGTAATCTAAAATACCACCAATATTTTTTGAAGGATAGAGTGGGGAGTTGAATTCATCAAAAAGCATCCAAAAATCCTCCTTATTAATACCAATTAGAGTGGAAAGGAGATCCCACATCTCCTTTATTATATTTATTTGGTTAGGGGCATAAATATTGACTAAGTTCCAAGATTTATTATTAGTAACCATCCTAACACTTAGACTATTCTTGTATCTAGAAATGAGATTCCCTTTCACAAAATTATTATTCCACATAGTGACAATACCTCCTAAAACTCATGAGGCATCACTTATATAATACTTAGTGTTAGGCCATATTTATTTAGCAATAAGCTAAAATCCTTCATCTTGACTTCTTACCAGAAAAGGATATCAATTTTATTATCATAAATGTATTTCTTGATAAGGAATTACTTTTGAGGGTTCTTAAGCCCTCTAATATTCCATGAAAGTATCCTCATTTACCTTGGACTTTCCTAGATTCAATCTCCATATCTATGTCTACCCATAGCAATATCCTTGTTAACAACCTATTGTCTAGTTTCTCTTTGGGTGTGTCTTCTTGCTTTGGAATCCACACAAACATCAATAGTTTTCCTTCCTTGACCTCTATATTTTTTTTTAGAAATGGTTTAACCCTCTGAATCTAGATCCTTATCAGTCTTACTAGTTCCCACCCAATGGGTTAGATTAGGGGAGTTTTTCCTTGGTGAAGTGAAACCTTGTAGTTTATTGCCAGCTCATTCCCCTTTGACTGGGCTACCAATCCTTTTAAAGATAGACTCACTACCAATGTCCATATTAGATAATTTAGAACTCCCTAATTTAATATCAACATTAACCTTGGCCACCTGATGTATCTCCCCTTCCTTTAAGCTTTGCAAAGAGGGGGACATCACACTAGGCTAACCATTCAGTTGTTCTTTCTGATCAAACTCAATGACAAGAGTCTTAAGAGCCTCACCTTAAGAGGAAGAGCTCTCAAGGTATTTCACCATGTCACCAAACAAACCTCTATCTTCTTCCCTTACCTTATCTTCATTATTATCCTTTTGGGGTGTGTTAATGATATTTAGGATGTCCTCCCTAAAAGGATAATCCTCCTCATCTCCATTAGTTTGGCTTTCCAAAATAGTGGAGCTCTTTTTATTTACTCTACATTGAGTTATGAGGTTCCCTTTTATGTTATATTTCTAACAAAAGATAGTGGCATTCTCATACTAAATAGGCTAATTCCATTGACCAAATTTAGATTCAAGAGTAATGGAGTTAGGTAGAGATTTATTAATATCTACACTAACACAAAAGCAGGCAAATACTAACCTAGACTTATTATTGGTAGTATTGTCTAAAGTAATGAAGTGATCAAAGGAATTCACTATTTAGATGAATATTCCCTCATCCAAATATTCTAAGGAAAGACCTAGAATTCTCACTTAGACTAGGGCCATTTTGTTTAGATCAGCAATAGCATCAAACCCTGGTCTCCATTTACAAAGAGAGAGGTTGAGTTTACCATACATCCATGATCCCATAACAAGAACATGGGTGAGATCTTCTCTAGCTATAAAATTGAAGAGAAACATCCCCTCAACCATGGCATGAATCAAAATTCTACCTTTCACCTTCCATTTAGTAGTGACCCATCTCCTTACCACATCAATATTTGGTCTAAAGTTGAAAAATTTACCAACCAGAGCATGTTCTATTGAAAAAACTATTATTTTCATCATAATATTAGGGAGTTTGAGAGTTTAACCTCCCTCTATCTCTATTAGTAGTGGGACAACCCTCGGGTTCTCACAGTTCTTATCCCCCAAGATGACATCCTTCCATGTGTTGGGAATCGACATGTCACCTAGGTCATAGGTTTAGAATGGCAGCCTGAGATATTCCCAAGGCTAACTCGTATTGAAGGGGAGAGAGAATGGGGGTTAAGGGGTCCCCCCATGTCCCTTATATCCATGTCCAAATCCATCCCTTCTACCATGCTCAAGCTCACCTGGTCAAGCCATTCCTTCGGCCATTTTTGCTCTGAGTACTAGCCATAGATGGGTACCCTTTTCTCAGTCATCAAAATCTCCCACCCTAACTATTATGTGTTTACCTTGGATGGCCTTCATTTGCCCTCTTATAACCATTTGGGCACTCTTTTTAGGTTCTACAACTCTACAGTCTACACTTGGTTAGAAGAGGTGGATGCTTGCAATATATATGACAAAATGTCTGAGGGAATTTTGGGCATAATAAATAGAGCATATCCAAAAATAGAGACAAATAATAAGATTTAATTTGGGGATACTATAGATTTTGTTAGTCACTCTTTTGATGAACAAGTTCTAAAATATTATATAATAAATAAATAATGATTGAAAAGGAGAGAAGATCAATTTGGTGTATACAATAATCAAAAAAACCATTAGCTAGAGGTTGATAATTAACTATTTGATGAAATGTCTAAAAAATATTATTTTTCTAATATTGCAATCAACAACACAATGTTAGAGACAATAGGGCATCAACTCATGATTTTCTCCCTCATTGGGAATACCATATGCATATGGGTTGCATTGATAGAAATGGTGGAGGAACTAAAGCAAAAAATCAAACTCTCCCTAGGGATCCCAATGAATCTACTTTGTGTGCATCAGGGTAAACAAGTCTTTGAATTAAATCCCTTATTATATTACAACATAGGGAAGGACTTAACCATATTTTTAGTCCCTAGTTTGAGGGGAGGTATTTTTAGGATAGTACAATCATCTTCCTCTAAAATTATAAGTTACAAGGAAGTGGTTAAAAAAGTTGCATCAAAGTCAATCACAAATAAGTTGATATCCCCTCTATTGTATATATTGTAGAGCAAGCAAATGAGGTACCATCAATGGAGATCATAAGTGATGAGGTGATCTAATACCAAATTATGTATTCATTTATAGTTTTAATGGTCTATGGCTTACTACCTTGTCTTTATACCATTGGGTATATGAGACATGGATAAAACATTATGAGATATCCCTCTACTCCTAAGGCTTTTTCATTATCCATTTTTATGCTCAGGAGGATTACTAATGAAGTCTTTTAGAAGGTCCCTAATTTTAGGTTAATGCATGAATGTACATCACTCCTTATTTTTTATAATTCAACCCAAATACCTTATCATTTACTAAGTTTTCAATATGGGTTTGGCTCCCAAACCTACCACTACACTTCTTATATGTTTCAAAAGATATAGGAAATGCTCTAGGAACTTCCATAAAAATTTACAAAGAGATAAATGTTGTAGGATTAATTTTTACCCCTGGAGATGGTTTTTAAGGCTCTCTTCAAATGATCTACATAATGGGAATAACCCTAGGCTATGGATATCCTAAAATAGAGTTGAACCTTCGAATAAGATCATTTTTTCTTGATGGATCACCTAAACTAATTATGCTACTTGGAATAGGGTTAGAAAGGGGGAAATAAGTATTCTAATAAATCTAACAAGGTGATGCACCAAAATAAAATGAGGCTTTTGTATGCTTAAACACACACTAGATCAATATAAGACAATACTAGTTCACACAATGTCATAATCTGGCTAACTACACAAGTATTTCATAAACTAGGTTCAAGAAGCAATGAATGAAAATAGAGAGGAGTTATAAAAATATCACCAATCTTGTATCAATTTCATAAATAACACTAATTTATACATGCAACTAACTTGAGAATAACTTAAAATCGGTAAGCAATAAGGACAATGGATATGGAAGAATCTCCTTCACAAGGCCATCATGCACAAACTTACTAAACACTAATCTAAGATAAGAGATGGGAAAAGAAAGTCTTTTATTACATCAAGAGGTAGTTATTAAAAAATTTGACATGGTCTAGCCTTATCAAATGAGAGTCTCTTCTCTTCAAAATCAAATAGTCCTTCTAAGAATCTCCAAAATGAGAGAGAGTTACAATGAAAAAGAAAATTGAAATAAATAGATGGGGGGAAAAGAGAGAGGGAGCATGCCACCCAAGATCATTAAATGAGATAACACATTTTATGAATGCTCCTTCATCAAATCAACACTATTTATCTATTTACAAGTTAACTTTTATTTATCCCAATAGCCCAAAATCTTCTCATTGGTTGAGTAACATGCTAGAGGACAAGAGCTTACTGAAGGTGATGAGTCATGATCTTGTTATGAATAAAAAACCTTAGGCACCTTGAAAATATATTAAATGTTCTATCTACTTTCTCTAACCACAAAATCCCCATCTTGGAACTTTACTCTATCTTCCACTTAACCTATTCATGGGGAAAAAATCCTAATATCTATAATAATGACAGAGCCACCACCATGTCTACTTTAGGCATCCATAGATACCTATTTGTCAAAGCTATGATTGTGTCAAAGGATGAGACACTCTACCATATCTCATTTATATATGCATCTAACCCAACCTAAATATAGATCTTTAATATAGATTGAAAACCAATCCAATTTACTAGTTTTTTTATAGTCATTATATCGATGAATATCCACAAATTACATAGCCTCATTCTTGGAATATATTAGGTTCAAAAAAACCTCATCATGCCTTTGAAATTTAATAGAAATATAAATTCACTATTATAACCTTGGCTATATATTTTTGTATTTTTATGACATTCGATTGAGATCTAATAGCAACATATCTCTTTGAAACATTTACTCTTGGTTCAACCTAAACTGTATTCAACTTCTACTTGAAATCTCTTGTCTTTGACTTTTAGCATGAGTTGTTGATCTTGATCTAGGCTCCCAAAATTGTACCATCTAATAGCTCCTCACTTATTCTATGTGCCTTACAATTATTCTTGGATGGTTCTTTCACTTTCACCACATGGTGGCCTCATGCTCATCCTTATGAATATTGACTCTTTGACCTTATACACACCATCAATCTAATTTTTCATGGTTTACACATTCTTTATTGATTTATCTAGGATTTATCATAGTCTTGACACTTGGTAGTTTCTCATTTTATTTTTGGATCTACTGACTTGTTGACCTTTCACACATCATTGATCTACTTTGTTATGATTGATCATGCACCATTGATTAGCTTGGACTCATTGTCTTCATCATTCACCACATGTTATTAGATATCTATTCAAGTACATGAGATCTTGGCACTTGTTATTCTTGCACTTATCCTCTAGAAAATTTGAATTCAAATGGCTATTTACTATAACTTAAACATGACATCCACATATATATCTCATTTTAATTGTTCAACTTTGAATGCTTAGATCTTGAGATATATAACTCATCTAGACACAAAATTTATAGAAGATGATCCTAGTATGAAAAAAATGATGTCCATATACTCCTTCAATTTTGGTTGACCTTCTAAGTGTATTAATGTAATGTGCAAATCTATTTTCTCCTACATGAGGTGCTATAATGGTCTAGTTCTTATAGGCTTGTTTTTGAACTATTATTTGGATTTCCAAGGCTCGAATGAACTTATAAGGCTTGTATAAACATGTTATGATCACCTTATAAATATACTTTATCAAAATTTGACAAACCACAATTTAAGTTTACTTAAAGTGTTTCAAAAGCTTTACAAGTTGAATGTGATCTTTGAACCACTCATTCCATCCAGAACTTTGTTCAACTTACACATTTAGGTAGAATATTTGTATGTAGGCCAAAATTGGCCAACATTTATGGCAACATCCTAGGGTTGCATGCATGTTATGTAATGGAATAGTTACCTTTACTGATCTATTGGGTACATGGAGTCTTAAGTATTTTCTCTCCTATATAATAGAAATTGACCTAAGGTTGTCCCTTTTCTATAACTCCTTCCCTTGAAGCAAAAGGGGCAAAAGGAAACAAAATAACAACTACACTTAGGGTACTTATTGAAGGGGAAAACACACAACAAAAATAAATGTGCACAAGGCACTTGAAGGAAAGCATGGAAATCTAATATAATGTATAAAATATAAAATATAATACAATGGTTGTAAACTCCTTTAATAACAAGGATTTAAATGGATTCCATTGACTGGGAGAGGCAATACCTCTCCATTTAGCTGGACAAGCTAGAAATAATTATGTTGCTTACATTCATAGATTAAATAAGGGCCTCTCTATAAGCTTTCAAACTTGGTATGGTTTCCTGGTTTGGCCTTATTTGAGTCCCATTTGAGGACTATGTCCCCTTCTTTGAAGTCCCTTGCTATGGCTCTCTTATCAAAGTATTTCTTAACCTAAGCTTGATGTGATTCCAATGTCTTCATTACAAATTCCCTAGTTTCTTCAAGCTCCATGAGCGCTTCCATCCTTACACTCATAGGGTCACTTTCTATTAGCTCAAGTTGATGTGCTAACTCCAAGGTATGAAGTTTAAGTGAAATGGGCAATTTGAATTCCCTCCCATATACTAGAATATATGGATAATTTCTAAGGGCAACTTTAGGAGTCACTCTATCAGCCCATAAGGTTATCCTTAGATTTTTATGTCATGTTCTTGAATTCTCTTCCATAGTTCTCTTGATAATCTTTATCAAGTTCTTATTTATGGACTCTACCAGTCCATTGCCTTGGGGGTAGTAGTTGGAGGATGTGTTGAGGTAGATGCCAAACTTAAGTACCCATTCACTTATCTTCATGCCAACAAATGCTAAGTCATTATCTAAAATTATAATAGCTGGAACACCAAACCTCATCACTATGTTGTCATAGAAGTCCAATATTATTGTTTTTTTAGCTTATTTCAAAGTAATTGCCTCCACCCACTTGGTGAAGTAGTCTATATTAGTAAGCAGCCATTTATGTCCTCCACTATAAGGTGGATTGATCATTCATATAAATTATAAACCCTATTACATGAAGGGTTGCTCCACTTGAATTGGTTTGAGAGGGAGGGTTGATAGTCTTTGTTTTCCTACAAATAGAGCACACTTTTGGCATTTTTTGACCTATGCATAGGCATCTTTGAAAAGTTTGGGATAATAATAACCAACTATCATTACCTTTTTTATTCTACTTCTTAGAGAAAAATGGCCTCCTGTAGGTCCATCATGAAATTACTTCAATAGCTTTGTCACTTGATTAACATCTATGCACCTAAAAAGTACCCCATTGAGGTATTTTCTAGACAAAGCCCCATTGACTAAAGCAGAAGGTATGGACTAAACTCTAAAATACCTTATTTTTGCTTTGTCCAAACCTCTGGGACATTCCCCTATCAGTAAGAAACATATCATATCTTGGAGCCAAATATTGTGAGGTGGAAGTGCATCTATCTATGAGTTATCTTGTGTCACCAAAACAAATTCTTTGTCTACTTAAATACCATCTATGATATGCTCACACAAGCCTTTGCCTATTACTAGCTTAGTGACTTTAATCTCCATGTCATACTCCATGACTTTGGTAATCTAACTAGCTTTTTTCTCATTCAAATCCTTGTCGAGGAGAAAGTCCCTCACTCCAGGATGAGACACCATAAGATGAATCTTGTTGTTAGAAAGCATTGACCTAAAAAATTTTAGGATCCTCAAAGCAACAAGAACTTGTTTTTCTATGAAAGTATACCTTACCTTATATCCTTCTAGCCCTTGACTAAAAAAGGCAATTGGTTTCTCAAGTCCTTCACCATTCTTCTACATTAACATAGCTAATATATTATCAACATTGGCAAAGGTGTATAGTCCATTCGTTGTATACACTTTGAGATGTCAAGATTTATAAGCAAAGGTGCTTGGGAAATGGCCTCTTTAATGGTCTCAAAAGTTGATCTACCTTCATTTCACCAAGTAAACACTTGTCTCTTCATCAACATGATAGTGATGGGTTTGACCAGGTTTTCAAAACGAGGTATAAACCTTCTCACAAAATTTATTTTTTAGAGGAATCCTTGGATTCCTTTCTTGTGCTTGGGTGAAGATAGTGCTAAGATGGCACTTATTGTACTAGGGTCAATGGATAATCCCTTATTTAAGATAATGTGACTCAAAATTTTTCCTTCATGAACAAAAAACACATGTTTCTTGGGATTTAAAGAGATCTCATACTCTCTACATCTCTCAAAGATCAACCTTAGGTAATCTAAATGTTTACTAGCTTTCTTGGAGAAAACTATGATGTCATCCAAGTAGACTAGTAATATTTGATTCAACAACCCTTGGAAAGCCATGTCCATGGCCCTTTGAAAATTTTCCCCAATGTTTGATAACCCAAAAGTCATTTTCTACTAAGCATATGTTCCCCACTTTGTGGTGAAGGTAGTCTAATACTGATCTTCTTATCTTACCAATACCTAATTATAACCTGAATACCCATCCAAAAAAGAGAAACATTCTGAACTAATAACTATTTGAAGAAGTTTTTCCATGCATGGTAAATGGTAGTGATCCTTCAAATAAACCCTATTTAGATCTTTAAATTTAACACATAATCTGATCTCCCTGTTATTTTTCATAACAAGTACCAATTTGGTTACCCATGAGGAATGCTTGATGGGAAAGATGATCTTAGACTCAATTAGTTTAATCAGTTATTTCCTCATAATCTTTTCAATTTGGGGTTTATAGGCCTCTTCTTTTACCTGTCAAGCTTAACATTATCCTCTAATTCTATAGAATGTTGGGCTAACTTGGGATCAAAACCTTTTAGGTTACTGTATTCCCAAGAAAATATGTCTGCATATTCTCTACAAATCTCAATAAAACCATGCCATTCAGCCTTGGTGCTTATCTTTCTAAGCTTGAGGAGTTTGTCTTTGAGGATAAGAACTCTTTCACAGTTCTCCTCGTTAGTTGAAAACATTACTTTATCCCTCCTCATATGGTCTCCTTCATGGAAAACACCTTCAAGGGTGACTAGCCCTTTAGGAAGCTTATTGGATCTCAATTGAACTATTTGCCCCTTATATTGATGTTAAAACTTTTCTTGGTTTATTAAAGAGAATTTTGATTCCTAATACAAGAAACAAGCAATTTATTTATCATTTTCAAAGACTTTTCAATGAGTTTCATTGTCTGAAACTAATGGTCTTACTACCACTTTGACATGTGGTTGCACTTTGGTCTTTTTCAACTCTTTTAGTTACTAACATGTTAGCATATTTAATATGGTCTCTTGGCACCACTTGAAATTTAAAGGCCTCAAAATACTCAATTAGGTCCCACACCCTATGTTTGTAGGAATTCATCAAGAGATTCTAAGTGATATTCTAGCCTCTAACTTGGTGCACTATCAATTCACTATCTCCACAAACTTATAATTGTCTAATCCCTTTCCTACTAGCCCATTAAAGGCCATAGATAAGGCCCTCATATTATGCTAAATTATAAGAGAAACTGAATTATAACCTATAAAAAGAGAAATATTTATCATTGGAAGGGGATACTAGCATTACCCCTGCACCTGTTCCATGTTTGCTCCTTGGAACCATTAGAGAACTATTTCCATAAGTCATTGGAGTCTTTTTGGTATCTAATAAGGGATGGTATGGACTTATTTTCTTCATGTAAGTATTAAATGCCCATGTCCCTTCCTTTAACACCTTACAAAGGGTAAACCACTTGATTATCATTCCATAACTCATCCAAAAACATGTCATGGATTTCTTCAGGATGAGTGTTTAGCTCTTGACTAGCTATGAATTCATCCTCATCAAGGATAGTGCAATTGATTTTTATGCTATTTGGCCCATAGGTTTCAATGTAGAATTATGCAATGTGATCAACCTTGATAGACACTTTGGTCTCATATCTAGTTTTGAATGCCATGTATGACTAGTATACTGCTAGATAACCTCCAATCTTTATTGTGATTTCTCTAGATATGCATAGTGAAAACTGAGGCACATCAAGGATAAATACATATTAAACCAATAAGACACTAAGACAAGCATGCAAGGTCAATTTGAGATCTTTGATGATACCATATGGCTTGTTGGAAGATCCATCTAACTGCAACACTCCTTTAGATTAGGGATCATACTTTAGTCTAAGCTAGTCTGCTATGGACTTTGGCATTACTGAGGTGCTTGATCCACTATCTACTAGGAAATTATGCACTAAGGAGTCACCAATGATCATTTAAACATATAAGGGAGGAGTTTTAACCATCTTACTTGCTTTCCCTTCATTAGATCCCTTGGTTGCATTGGTGAGAACCATATTTTCTTTGTTTGGTTCCTTCTTAGGAACCTTGATCTTTGATAATCCTTCTTGAAGGATATCTATCTAGGCATGGAGAACATGTCCCACATTGGCACACTCACATTATATTTTTTCATTTATTCCCCAATATTTATGGGTGAACCACCAACCTTTGGTTGTGCTTTGGGAACCACAATTGTACTCTAAACTTATGAGTCTTGGGGAATAAAGGGATCCCATTGATTCTAATTCTTTGAAGCAATTAGAACCTTTAGAGCTATAATAGGTTCATTTAGTTGTTGCCTGACTACTATCCATATTTCTTATTTTGAACCTTGTATTTGTTGCTACTAGAATGTATTTTTGGCTAGAACTAGCCTACTGATTGAGTGCATAACACTCTTCTTGCTCATAGTTAACCATTGTAATACCCAACTAGATTGATCCTTAATCATATCTTTGATTTTGTTGAAGATCTTATAGTTTTTTCATCATGGGTACCTTTGTGTTCTAAGTTATAAGAGTTTGATTGTACCCATAATTCATAGTCTGTTGCTATTTATCATTGAAAGCTTGGTTAAAGTTAATGTTTGGGACAATGATTGCCCAAAATATTGATTCTAAGGTATGGAACCCTAAGCTTCTTGACAAATATTATTTTTAACTATGACTAAATTATTATATTTGCTTGCAACATTTAGATTATAGTTGTTTTATCTATTATAGTTAGGTTACCCTTGTCCCTAGCCATGGCCTTATAAATTTACTTTACAAGATGGCCTATCTGCTTGATAAGATTGTTTTTGAGACTAATATGAGGCTTGGTAAGGCCTATTAAACTGGTCTTATTATCTCTTCACATTCACCAATTCATTCCCCAAGGATTATAAATTGCTTTTAAGCTCTTAGAAGTTTTTATGTTCTTCGGAGTCACCAGATTGGCTTATGGAAGCCTTATCTTGCTTGGGGATAGGTATGGTAGTAATTGTTGGCATAGGATGAATGATAGTAAGGGGAGGAATAGAAATAGGAGGTTGTTGGATTTCAAGGAACAAAGGCATTAGTTATCTAGGTGTTAGCTTGTATGCTTTGACTCGGTAATTTTTCACATTGATTGCCACTTTATATGCATTTGGCAATGTATTCCCTCCCATAGACTGGATCATTACAACAATGTCACTATTTAGGGATTTCAAATAATATAGGAAGGCAAAATCAGGAGTAGGCCTAACAAAAATAGGGATCCTATCCCAAGTCTTTTGAAACCTTATGTTAAAGTCTTACATAACTTCATGAGGGGCTCTTGTAATTATGGTTAACTGCTCTACAAGTGACAGATGGTCACTTTTGTCTTCAAATCACTTACAAAATGCATCTCTTAGATGATCCCATGATGTAATAGAGTTAAAAACAAGGATTCTATACCAATCTAAGGCTTTACCTTTGAAAGAGATGGCTAATAACCTAATTGTTAGATTTTCCTCATTGACATTATGAATGTTGTAAAAATTAGCTATATCCATGAGGTGTTCAGAAGGGGCTGTAGATTGGTCTCCAATAAAATTGGGGGTGATTTTAAGAGAACTACTATAATAGGATCATATTGAGGGAAGTCTAGAGGACTTTGACCATTGAAATCTATGAAGGGAAAATCTCTAGGGGCTACCATGGCAATGAAAGGGTTTAACATAGATCATCTTGCAGGGGTAGGCCTTAAAAGTGATTAAGGAATAAAGTTGACTTTATACGTATGCATAGTAAAAAATATTAATCTTTTTAATGAGTTAAAAGGCAATTCAACAAATTCAAAGGGAATACCTCTAGAAGTTGATCTTTTAGTCACCTTTGGCATGATATGTAGTCACTGATCTACTACCAAAATATTAAATACTCTTTTGGAGTCACTAGATATTGATGATTAGGCACTTGGGTTGATTAAATCATTTGATGGATAGTTGGATTTACCATTGATGTTTGCACACATACCTCCAAAGGTTGTTGGATGAAGAGAAAACCAAAATGTTTTATGTAGTCCCATCGGGCATGTCAAAAATTATTGTAGGCTTAATTTGCACCCTTGGAGAGGGTTTTTTAGGATCTATCCAACTAAGTTACACAATGGGAATAAACCTAGGATATGGGTATCTTATAATAGGGTTGAACATCTGGAGAAGGTTGAATTCCTCTTGATGGATCACCTAAACTAATGATTCTACTTGGAAAAGGGTTAGAAAGGGGGAAATATGGATCCTAATAAAGCTAACAAGGTGATGCACCAAAATAAAATGAGGCTTTAATATGCTTGAACACACACTAGATCAACATAAGATAATACTAGCTCACACAATCTCATAATTTGGCTAACTGCATAATTATTCCATGAACTAGGTTTAGGAAGTAATGAATGAAAAGAAATAGGAGTTCTAAGACTCTCACCAAGCTTGCATCAATGGTATAAAGAACACTAATTCATACCTAAAACTAACTTGAGAACACCTTAAAATAAGTAAGCAAGGACAATGGATATGGAAGAATCTCCTTCACAAAGCCATCATGCACAAGCTTACTAAACACTAATCCAAGATGAGATAGGCAAAGAAAGTATTTTATTGCATAAAAAGGTAGTTCTTAAAAATTTTAACAAGGTCTATCTTTATCAAAAAAGAGTCTCTTACTCTTCAAAATCAAAGAGTCCTTATGATAATCTCCAAAATTAGAGAGAGAGTTACAATGAAAAAGAAAACTGGAAGAAATGGAGGAGGGGCAAAGAGAGAGAGAACACACCTCCTAAGATCATTAAATGAGATGCCACCTTTTATGAATGTTCATTCATCAAATCAACACCAGTTCTCTATTTATGGGTTAACTTTTATTTGTCCTAATAACCCCAAATCTTCTCATTGGTTGAGCAACATACTAGAGGATAAGAACTTGTCGAAGGTGATGAGTCATGATTTTGTTATGAATAAAAAACCTTAGGCACCCTAAAAATATATTAAATGCTCTAGCTACTTTCTCTAAAGACCAAATCTTCATATTAAGACTTTACGCTATCTTTTTACTTGAATTATTCATGGGAACAAAATCTTCATATCTATGATCCTAACAGAGCCACCACAATGTATGATTTGGGCAGCCATAAGTACCTATTTGTTGAAGTGATGATTGTGTCAAAAGATGAGACACTCCACCATATCTCATTTATATATGCATGTACCCCAACCTAAATTTATATCTTTAATATAGATTGAAAACCAATCTAATTTATTGGTTTTTATATAGTTATTATATCGATGAAGATCCATAGATTACATAGCCTCATTTCTATAATTTATTAGGTTCAAACAAACCTCATCATGTATCTAAAATTTAATGGCAATAAAACTTCACTATTAACAACCTTAGATGTATGGTTGTGTCTATTTGTGACATTTGATCAAGCTCTAATGGCGATATAGCTCTTTGAAGCATTTGTTCTTGGTTCAACCTAAACCATATTAAACTTCTACTTGAAATCTCTTATCTTCAAATTTTAGCATTAGACATTGATCTTGATCTAGGCTCCTAAAATTATGTCATCTGTCAGCTCCTCATTCACTCTATGAGACCCACAGTCAATCATGGTTGGTTCTTATGCTTTCATCATGTGGTGGACTCACATTCATCCTTAGGAATATTGGCTCTTTGACCTTACATGCACCATTGGTCTACTTTTGTATAGTTTGCACATGCTCTACTAATTTATTTGGAATTTATCATGGTCTCAACACTAGCAGCTTATCATTTGCTTTTGGGATCTATTGACTTGTTGACCTTTTGCTCATGATTGATTTGATTTAGTATGATGGATCACATACCATCGATTAATTTGGACTCACTATCTTTGTCAATCATCGTACAACATTAGATCTCTATTCAAGTACCCAAGATCTTGACACTTGTAAGTCCCATGCTTATCTTTAGGAACATTTGAATTCAAATGACTATTTAACACAACTTAAACTTGACATTCATGTGCATGTGCTACTCTGCTTGTTCAAATTTGAACACTTATATCTTGAGATAGACAACTCATCAAGACACAAAATTTGCAAAAGATGTTCCTGGTATGAAAAACATCATGTCCATACACTCTTTTGATTCTAGTTGAACTTCTAAGTGTATTTATGGAATTTGGAATTAGAATGATCTATTTGCTCTTGCATGACACGTTTCGACAATTTGGTTCTTTTAGGCTTGTTTTTGAACTATTTTTCAAATTTCTAAGGCTCAAATGAACTTCTAAGGCTTGTGGAAACCTACTATGATCACCCTGGAAACTTGCTTTCTAAAAATTTGACAAACCACACTTTAAGTTTACTTAATGTGTTTCAAAATCTTTGTGAGCTACATGTGATCTTTAGACCACTCATTTCATCTAGAACTCTATTCATCTCATCCATTCAGGCAGAAGCTTTGTATGTGGGCCAAAATTGGCCAACAAGAACTATTATTGGGTTATGCACATATACATGCATATGTGTGGAGATTGATCTCAATAAAGGACTTTTAGATAAAAATAACCTCAAATATGGATAATGAAAACACAAATAGGTTCTGGATTATGAGATTACTACCTTTAGATGCTAAAATTGTAAAATTCCAAGTTATCTCCAGGTTACTTATCCTTAGGCTCATACATAATCCAATAAGAAAAAGAGGATGAAATCAAATTCTAGTAGATGGGATTCACTAGATCAAGAGTTTTTCCCTATAAATAATGACCATGATGAAAAAATTCAACAAACTATAGATTTGGGGAATAACAAAGATAGAGATGTTGTTCCTCCTACTATAGAATTTTTTCCCACTAAGCAGTCAAAATCTAAAGATCAAAATAGCATTATGAAGAACCCAATAGGGGGACTGAAGTGAGAACATAAATCTAAGAACTTGGATTCAAATAAAGAGCTATCTATCTTTTCAACCTCATAACTACTAATTTTAGACAAATGTACTATGTGGGAATAGTTTTTAACCTTATTCAGATCATGTTGGTTACCCCAACTCTATTTTGATCAGAAGTTAACAAATTTTTAGAGTCTGAAGTAAAGAGACCTTTTAGTGAATGAATATTGGAATAAATTCACTAACCTCCTAAAGTATGTGTATCAGGTAGATGAGAGGTTTCACATTAGAAAAATCATTATGGGATTAAAAACCTAAATTAGATGTGAGGTGGTTATGCATGGGCCATCTACTATGGATCAAGTTTTTGAAAAGTCAATAAACAAGAATAAAAATTGAAGTAACTTGATCAAGTCAAAGAGAAATTCAAGAAAAAGTTTGGAGGTCCTACATGACTTTAAAAAAGAATAATTGGAAAAGGAGTGGAAACTCTAAAAACCAATTCAAGAATCAGAATGCAAAGTTTAGTAATCATTTAGGGAATAAGAAACCAAGAAATGGTTTCAAAGGAGGTTTCAAAGGAAATCAATGATCTAATAGGAAATGACCATCTTATGGATGCTTCATTTTTGGAGGAGATCATTATGCTATGGAATGTACTCATGGAAAATTAGATGGTAAGAATAAGGGTTACACTCTATAGTAAAGATTTTTTTAGCAAAGAATTTATGTAACCATTGACAACCATCAAGCTAAGTTTTAGGCTTCTCCTGTTAAACTATTAGGTACTTTATTTGGTCATCCAAATTTGATTTTGATTGACATAGGAGATATAGAATGTTTTATTTCTCCTAAAATTCTTAGTAAGTTATCAAGAAAATCTAAATTTATGTCAAATGCATGATCAGTTCAATATGTGAATTATTGATAATTTTGATCTCACAAGTCAAATTGTCACCCCTACCATTTGAAAATTTTCATATCCTACCAGTTTATCTTGTGAGTCATTAATTGGTCCTAAAAATTTCTTGAAGAATACATGTTTATTAGTTCTTAAGGTTGTTTAGGTGATTTAAGGTCTTTTCCTTCACTTGTCTTGTGCTTTCTAGTCATTTTTAGGCCTTTCAAGTCATTTTTTTAGTAGTAATAAGATATTGGATTATATTTTTAAGTTTCATATCATTATTAAAGTTCATTACATCCATAAAAAATGAATAATCAGGTTGATCACATTCTGGACTAACTCTATACCTCATTTCTTTGAAAAATCTAACCATTTTGTGCCATCCAAAGAAGGTTTTGATAGTATATTATCAGGAGGAAACTTTATTCCATCTTGGCTCACCTCATAAGACATTTTATATACTTAGGAAAACATTTTACAGCATTTCATTCAAATTTCCTTGGTGAAAATAGTTTTTTTAGTGTACAATAGGCCTTTCTGACGCATTCTTTTTGGTTTCCAAAGAATTTTTGTGAGAAAATAATAATGGAGGATTAATTAGGTCCATATATGGTCATATTAGTTATTTTTAGGAATTTATAAATTAAAATTTTCAAATTCCGATTTCACTCCAATTTTGACCTTTCTTGCATGCCTAGAAGGGTAATTTTCAAATGCTCGGTACAAGAAGAGGAGAAAGAGTTGGGATCTAAAACTTTGATAATTATTAGGGGTATAGGTAACATTTAAATTAGTGGTATTTTTTTTTATATTTGTACCCCCATATTTATGAACAATAGCTAAGAGTGACAGTAGTTTACTATAGCCTATACATCCAAGAGGGGTTTATTCTTGGGCATGTTTCTCAATATCAATAAATAATGAAGATAAATGGTTTTGGATAATGTTTTTATGGGTCATTAGGATCCTTTTAATATTTTTCTCATTTTATAACTCCTTTTAGGAAGGAACTTGCATCATAAAACCATTTTTCTTTCCATATCTTTCTAAACAGTCTTTTGGATCAATTTTGAAGTAAAATATGGGTTGTTCATCAAATTTTTTCATATTAATAGGTTATAAATGTATTTTATAAATAATTAAATGTTTTAATTCCTATATGAGAGAGAGAGAGACAGAGCCTTTATGGCTTGATAAACATGTTCATAGCTTGATTGAAGTTATCACAAAAATGTGAAGCATTGATTATAGGGGTTCGATGAAATTTTAAGAGTTTATATTTATTATTTAAGTGTGATAAATGTTTTTTTATATTTTTTTTACTCATCTACCTCTCAAATAAGCCTACATACATCATGCAATGGTTCATGTCTTAACTTTATTACCTGACCTCTAATATCAATACATACATACAAGTACCTCACATGAGTGGTCACATGAGAATAAAGCATTGTATCTTGTTTAAAATACTTCCAAGTTCATAAGATCAATTAAATTACTTAAGGAATATTGGTTTTGGTTTTTGGATCCACACGCTATGTGCATTTTCATATCTCACTATTCACTACCTTGTACATAATGAAGTACACCTACAAGTGTCCTAATAGGGATATATACATTTAACATGAGGCACCTAAATAGGTTGAGGAGCTTGAAAAAGGTTTTATTCAATTGAATATATCTTAAAAATCCATAATAAGGTCATGGAGAAGCTATCAAAATTGATCAATGGTATATGATGGGAGAAAATAGGTTTAGGGATTAATTACCTTAAACTTTGTAAACATAGACCCTTCAAAATTTTGGATATTTTTATGCTAGGTCATTCTGAATTATTTATCATTCCTAATATATCCATATTTATCCCTCATACAAGGTAATAACTATCAATATAAAGTGGATATTTTGGCCAATGGGCTAGTGAGCTAGAAGGTTACAAGGTTGTACATTTGTCCACTATAAATTTTCATTATTCACTTCAGTATTGGTCCCCAAATGACCTTATACTCAAAGGTAACATCTGCATTAACATGTGTTCATGACAAGTGGACTCATCATGATGAGATATGATGCATTAGTGACTCAATGAGTACATTCAAAGTTATAACCTACAGGCGTAATGGAGAATGGAGATCTAGAGCCATTCATATGGTTTACTACAATAATGTCAAAATGGCATCACTAAGAAGGTCCTTTTAGTTCAAGTCAGAGAGAAGAGGACTTATAAAGGGTTCTAGTCAAATTCTCAATGTAAACTGATCATCATAAGAATCCAAAGCAAAATTTACTTCAAGTCTCATACCTGGACTATCCTTGTCCATACATAGGGCATATTCATCCTTGATGACTGTGTTTTAAAGGTAAAAGTTAGAGTTATAGTCAATAGGTAGAGGACAATGATTTTTCTATTAGGTAAATAAGCCTTCAAGGTAGATCTATCACCAACACACCTCACATATTCACTTCAATCAATACTCCATGTAAACTAGGCCATACACCTACAACCATCACCATTGGCTTAAATTTGATTAAGGATCAAACTGAGTAAGAAGCATGTTGGTTGAGAATGTGAACTGTCAAGTATAAATTCATAATGCTAATGTTCTAAAATCCCTGACACATTCATGCCTTTGACATTCATTTAATTAGTCTTAACACAAATAATAGCACCTTCAGCAGTACAAGGTACACCTACAAGCCCTTTAGGCCCAAAAAGGTACATCTGCATGTTTAAAATAAGGTGAACATGTTAGAGATTAAAGTGAATGCAATGGTTTACTCCCAATTTGATATGAGCATGGTTAAATCATTTAATTAGATTAATAGACCTAAATATATTTTAATAATGATTTTAAATGAAGACTAATATAGAACACCTTCACTTACAGCCAACTTAAAAGCAACTACAGTCAGTCCAAAGTGAGACGTCTTAACAAGGTTTCAAAATAGTTGCAAGGTGAGAGACTTGGGCATGTTATTTATTGTCCTAGTTTTTTATGTTTGAAATCAAGGTTTGAGATTGAAATAAGGTAAATAGGGTTTCCCATGAGACCTGCAGTCAATCAAAATAAAACACCTATATCCAAGTGGAAAATGGAGCACTCATAGTCAGATGTGGTTTAGAGATTGAATAAGGATTTATGTGGTATGATAAGATTGAAAAGAAATTTTTATATGAACATGAATTATTAAAATATATAAGATGTCACCAAAGCCTAGATTCATCTACGCAGTAATCTTGCCTTTATAAAATATTCAGATTGACACCTTCAGTTGTGTCAAAACTCAGAATCTTAAAAAAGTGTCTCCTAACAGGATAGAGATTGGTTATGGTCCCATAATGGGTTAAATAAGTTATTGAATGTTATAAAAATGTATTGTTAGTTTCTAAGTATTATGGGATATTTATTTTTAAGACTAAAATCAGTTTTAAGTGTCCAATTCACTCCTACAACCATATTATCTCTCTCAAGGCCTGATTCAAAATGGGTAAAACTAGATTCTAATCTCCTTGGTATGGATTAAACTCATAAGTTGTATGGGACCTCAATATATTCATGGTTTCATTAAATATATACAATAATTTTTTTTAAAAACCTAATGTGAACCTATAGAGTGCTTCAATTCTAAATTGACACCTACAGCTAGGCCATGGTGCCTCAAAGAGCAAGATGGTGCAATGTGCATAGAATAGGCATATAACCTTATCCTTTCCATTTGGATGGTTTTATAGGAATAAGGTATGTGATATCACACTCACTAGTGCCCAAGATGATGAAATTATTGGTATAAATCTCATCCTTGAGGTAATCATCCATATATCTCCCAGTTCGGCACATTTACTTATCCAAGAAAGGAAACAATAGCATGAGAAGTGCATCGTTACAATGCTTTACCATGATAGGATCACCTCAAGGATTAATATAAGAATATATATTTTTAATTATGTAATTTTTTAGGTGAAATTACCATCTATTCATGCTTATGAACATAAAATGGTGATTGCAGAAATCCTAGACCCAATATTGTTCCCATTAGTTTCATGAAGAAATCCTTCTTTATGAAGGTTGCAAAGAGGTAAATGAATAATAAAATAGTTATATTTATAGTTTTAACATGAAATTTATAATATAATATCACTACCCAATTACCTTTTAAGGTTTCAACAACCTACAGCTATGGACTTTCAAGGATACACAGTCATCATTTACACTAAATCCTTGCCATTTGGAAGGTCTATGAGGAAGTAAGGGATAGCTTGGAGTAATGAATAGGTTGAGATAAATTTAATAATAAATATAGTGGTATAAATATGGTATTATCATATGTAAACCACGTAATTAATGGCTCTAACCAAGTAAAATACATTCTATGTACCATTTTTGCACACAGTCAATGCTTGAGAAGTTTACCTTGGGAATTTTGGAGTTTGAGGGAGCTAGTGGCATTAGTTTGACTCAAAATTTTATAAAGAGGGTCCTCATAACCCAATTATCACCCATATATAATTTTATTTCATGTATAAATAGGTAACATATCCTCTATTTTGTCTCATAGGTAGGCCACTTTCAAGCGTGCATAGAGTCAAAGAATGAAGAAAATGTGACCAAAAAGAGTGTTGTTTGTCTTGGAATCACTTTGGGACACTTGGAGATGTTGTGTTAAGCTGTATTTAGTGTGAAATATAATTAATTAATATTTTTAATGGTGATAAAACACTCATAAGTGTTGGTGGGTGGCCATTTGCACTCAAACCCCACTAGCCTAGACCAGGCCTTTTGCCCAACAAGGGGTCAATTCTACTTCCAAGATATAATGACCATTAAAAATAATTTTAAAATGTTCATGGGGATATTTAATATGTTTTAAATATTTTATTTTCATATTAGGTCACAAAGAGCCATTTTTTCCTTCAAAAGCAAAATAGGGCTACAAGGAATACATGGGAAATACATGTTTTTGGTGTTGTTCCAGGTCTTACTGAGTGTTCGATGCATAAAATTTACTTTAACCAGGTATGGTATTCGATTTATAAGTATTACATAGAGGATATATGTTTTATTGAATCAAACTTGAGAAAAAAATATGCTTTCTACCTTCTATGGCTTGGTGAAAATGAGCCTTTTGAGGGTTTTTGAAGGCTAGATAGGTGCATATAGCCTATTAAAAAGACTTGAAAAGTTAAATAAGGATATGGAGCCCCATATTAAAGGTAGGAAGAAGTAAATCAATATTTATAATAAAAGGAGGCTTTGGAAAAGGTCTCCAATAAGTGCAAATATGACTCTTCATCTTCTAAATGCCCATGTGCAAGACAAAGTCAATTTGTTGAAGGAGTATTATAACCAACTATTTCCAAGTGTTATATAAAAATTAATAATCCTAGAGAAGGGTTAAAATCAAATAATTTCAAGTAATTGAATACCTACATCCATAGAAGAGACTTTTTCATCAAGGGAGACAAGAAGGCTAAAATCTAGGGGTTGGTGCAATAATCTAGGCACTCTCCAAGTGCCCTAAGCTTGACCAAACATAATGATGAGTATCCTAAGACCCCTAAAAATTTTAAAACTTATTTTTCATTCCACTTTATTAAGTTACAACACTTAAGATGTTGAAAATTCTATGTATCACTTTTGGAAGAGCCATTTGACCAAGTTTGAGGTCCCCTACTTTGGGGTTGCTTTATATCCAAGAATTTCTTTGCTATACGTATTATTTTTTCCAGAATTTAAGGGGAATATTTGATATTTTTGTTGTTCCTAAATTTTTACAAAATTTGTATTCACCTTTTTGAGAGCAATAAAAACTGAAATTCCTCCATTTTCAGGTCTTTTCTAGTGAAGTGTATGTGTTTGCCATGATATAACTTAGTGAAATACTTATTTTCCTTGGTTAGAGTCTAATTTTTTACCTTCATGAGATTATTTATGTTCTAAAATTCATTATAAATGTCCAAATCAATTTTAAGTTCATGTATTAGATCTGAGTTCAGTCTTTGTTTGCATGAATTGAGTTTGTAAGGTCCTTATTATGAAATATTGATGTAGAAATCTTACTTGGGTGTAGTGAATGTGTGTGTAAGATTTTATCTTTCATATCAATGTCATTTAAAGCATTTAATTTCAAAAAAAAATTGGTGCATCACCTTCCATTTCAAGTTTCATCCATTTTCATTATCTTTTGCACCCTTTTCCTTGTTAGAATCAGTAAGTAGTAGCTTAAAAGTAAGTTTTAGTGAGAGCACCAAAGGAACCAACCCTATCTAGAGATTATCTCCCTTCTTAATTCACCCACACTTTTGAGATATTCCATGTTCCAATAAGAGTGAAGAATTGCAAACTTTCTCACAAAGGCACACTCTTGATTGATAGTAGTTTTTGGCACACCCAGTGGGAGCCTTACTCCTTAGCATAGCTAAAGTTTAGAGTTGAGGAGAAGTATTTGCAGTAGAAGAGAATATATATCTTCATAAAAAACTAATGATTCTTTAGTTTGTAGAGTTCATAGCAATATTCAAGCAAATCTTTCATGCCAAAGGTCACCATAAGGTCAGTTAGCAAAGGTATTCCTTTTAAATTCATTGAGTTATCTTCTACATCATATAAAATATCAAGGTTTAGTAGGAAAAATCCATATTCAAATGTAACATTTGTCTCCTAGTTGTCCTACTGTTCTAAGCACTACAATCCCCACTATCCAAATGGCTATCAAAAACTAGGTGTTTATTCAATTCAATAGAGGTAGCCCACCAAATTTAACCTAGTTTGATGACATTATTGTGTCTACTCTCAAGAGTATCCCATTATTCTTAGGATAAAATCAAACAACCCCTATTAAGCACATCTAAGATGTAGTTAATCTTTGTTTAGTCCATAATGTTGTTCAGGAGAATGTAGCTCTTAGACTGCTTGCTACTTCTTTCAAAGGAAAATCACTGTAGTGGTATAGAAATATCTCATTGAACTCCATTACTACCTAGGATCAATTGGGTGTAGCCTTAGTCAATCAATTTGAGGACAAATATGATCATTTATCCTTAGTTGAACATTTAAATACCATAAAGAGAGCTCTTCATGAGTTCATGTATAATAATAACCTCAAATTCCAAAATACATGGACCAAGATACCTTTGTTGATTAGGCCATCCCCTGAATATGTATTCATTTACTATTTGAAAGCCCTTCACTCTGATAGTAGTGTGATGATATAGTCAATGGATGGTACTACCTAATTAGATGATTATGAGGTTATAATACATGTAGATAATAGTTTGATACAAGCTAGTAAGCTTTATTCAAGGCCTCTAATGCCTATATTCCCAGAATTAAAGTCTATCCCAACCCCTCAAATTCCTTAAAGTCCATCTTTATCTCTTATTCCACCACCACAAGCTCAAATTACAACCCTTACTAGTCAATCTAGTGATATAGGAGAGTTGAAAGGCTTGTTACAATCCTTTGGGAATAAAATAGTATAACTCAAGAGGCAATAATTTCAAGCTAATAGGCCTTATCAATAACAAAATTAGACTACCTATCAGTCCTTAAAATATCAAAGGCCTCCTTATCAAGGTTTTAGAAAGAATAGACCACCTTACCAAGCACAAGGAGCCATAACTCCAGATTAGCCATATATTTCCATTGATCCTAATACCCCTTCCACTTCAAAACCCATTGTTCCCATCCCACCTTAGAACAACTTGATGTAGGATTCAGGTTGGCAGCCCTCTAATCTCAATGATGCTCAAAACCAAGCCTTGGTATCACAAAACATCACAATGACACAATAAGAGTTTTCTTTTCAAGGATGTTAGTACCAAGACACAAGTTTGGCATCACAAGGAGAGACTCAACAAGTTTAAGGGCAGCCTAATGCCATTAATGTGAATTAGCAAATGGATGATCATGTTGCTTTTACTCAGGGTGTTGAAACTAACAATACAAGTGGTCAAGTTGCAACTATAACTAGATATAAAATAAGGGCAATTGATGAGGCTCAACATGTGAAAAATGTTTCAAGTATTCCTAACATTATTTTTAAGAGTAAAAAATAGAAACTTTCTACCCCTACAATGCAAAAAAATCAGAATACATAGGTTGGTAAAGTTCATCAAATACATCTAGTTCATGAGCAACCAGTGATTCATAAAGGGCATCCAAAGGTTAGTGGGTCTCATTTTAGAATAGTGAATTAGATGAATAATTATAATATCAACATTATCATGTGGAATTCTCTTTCCATTTCAATACAAAAATATGTGCTCATCTAAGAGCTTTTAGTTCTCAAATTGTCTCCAAAACCGATTAAGAAAGAAGGTGTTGTCTTAAATAATTTGGATCAACCAACTAAGCAACAAGTATAGTAGGTACATAAGATGGTAAAATTTAATAAAATTGAGGTAAAATAAAATAAAACTCCTCCTTTCTACCTTTCTTTGATAGTGGGTGACACTTTGGTTCATAATTGTATGGTGGATAGTGGAGCTAGTAGCACAGTTATGCCTAAGTAGATTGCAAACAAGCTTGGCCTTGTTTATGAGCCAAATACTAAGTTGGTATTGAAATTGGATGGGTAACAAATAAATATGGTAGGCATCATCAAATATCTAAAATTGACACTACATGCTTATCCCAATATTACTATTTAGTAGGATGTTGTTGTGGTAGACTTGCCTCCTTACTTTGTTATGTGCCTTTCAAGGGACTTCACCTCAAATATTGGGGAATATTTATCATTTGATTGACTTATTTGATGTTTAGGACCAAATATGGTACCAAGGTAACAATACATTATGAACCTATTACACGTTTCCATTTGGAACCATATATGTCAAGTGTTGTGAACACTAACTGTATCATCTCGGAGGAGGTATTAGAAACTAGTGGAGTAGAAAATAAATCACCTTTGGATGGATTTCCAAAAAAATTTATTGATGAGTGCACATTTAATTTTCATGAGCATGATCCTTATAATTTAATTTAAGAATAAGGACTTAGTGTGTATTGCCTTCATGAGAATGATGCACCAATTCTAGCCATGATTAAGGATGATGAATCTAGTGAAGGTTTATGGCAATTGTAATTTGATGAATCAAGAAATAAATATGGTATTGGGTTGGTAATGATGTTGGTTTCTCCAATAAATAAAATTTATTTCTCTTTTATTAAGTTTTAGTTTGGTTGTTTAAATAATGTTGTAGAGTACAAGGTACTAGTTCATGGTTTGTAGTCGGTTAGGAAGATAAAAGTCAACACCTTGTAATTTTTTAGTGATAGTGAACTCATAGCTCAACAAGTAAGAGGTTTAAATGTATTCAAAAAAAAATTATTAGACCTTATAAGCATATAATATGGGACTTACTTGAAGATTTTCAAGCTTTTAACATTCAGGGAATACCAAGAGGTAAGAATAAACATGCAGATAGGTTGGCTGCCATTGGGGCACAATTTAGTATCCCAACTAATATAAAAAATTAAAAAAATAAATCACACATAAAGGTGGTTTTAAGTCATTTTACTCTAGATAATCATGAGAATTGGCAAGTGTTCAAAGATGATAATCAAATTGTGAGATTATTGCAAGAAGAGGTTGAGTTTTCCTCAAGAAACCAATTAAAGTACTTACAGTAGTATGGTGATCAGATTATGCAAATAAAAATAAATAAGTTGCCCAAGGGATTGGTCATACTTGAGAACATTTTCAGTGGTGATGACTAGTTAAGGAAGGAGAAGTCATCTTTATCAACAAAAGAAGAGCCCTATGCCAATGTAGAGATTGTAGGTGGTAAGAATTTGAAGTTGGGTAAGGTATGCACTCTTTCACAAAAAGAATCTTTCATTGAGTTATGCATAATTTTTTCTAATGTATTTTCATGGCAATATAGTGATCTCAAGGGCTTTGACCTAAGTCTATCTCAACACACCATTGAGTTAGAGGTTAAAACTAAACCATCGAGACAAAGACAAAGGCCCATTAATCCTAAGCTTGAGCCTTTGATGAGAGCTAAGCTTCACAAACTCATAGATTTATCTATTATATTTTCAATAAATAACTCAACTCAACTTGTGTGTAAAATCTTGTTCTGATATGGAAGAAGAACAGTGACATTAGACTGTGTGTTGACTTCTATGATTTGAATAAAGCTTCACTTAAAGATCACTATCCATTACCATCAATGGAACAAATTTTATAGTTGGTTGTAAGTTCAGAGAGGTTTTCTTTGTTGGATGGATATAGTGGCTACAATCAAATTTTGGTCAAGGAAGATGACCAATTCAAAATAACCTTCACAACCAAGCAGGGGACATTTGCATACATAAAGATGCCCTTTAGTTTATCTAATATTGGAGCAACCTTTTAGAGAGACATGGATATGGCATTCCAAGGCCTTATTAACAAGTTTGTACTTGTTTAGTTGGATGATATAATAGTATTTTCAAAGAGTGAAAGTTAGCACATGGTTCATCTCAAGCAAGTGTTCAAAAGATGTAGGCAATTTGGGGTATCTCTAAATCCCAAAAAGTGTGTCTTCTTAGTTCATGAAGGTAAGCTCCTTGGGGATATGGTTTCAAAGTATGGTTTAAGCATATATTATAAAAGGGTAGATTCCATTTTGCACTTTCCTTGCCTAAGCACAAAAAGGCTTTGCAAATCTTCTTAGGAAAAATCAACTTCATAAGGAGCTATATTTCAGATTTTATCATTTTAGCTAAGCCACTTATAGCCATGCTAAATAAGAATAAGAGTTTTAACTGGTTCAAAGAAGGAGTAAATATTTTTGAGGAGATTAAGAAGGTCATAGCTAGTAGTCCTACACTTATAAATCTATATTTTACAAAGGATTTCATTTTGTACACATATGCTAACATGGACACCATTTCAGACATTCTTATAGAACAAAATCATGAGGCTTTGGAGTAGCTAATAGCCTTCTTTAGTCAAGGCTTAGAAGAGTATGAAACAAGGTATTCTTTTGTTGAGAAGCATATACTTTCAGTTATAAGGTCTCTCAAAAAATTTAGATACTTGTTGTCTAACAATAAGATACACCTAATGACTTCCCATCCAAGCATCAAAGAGTTCCTTTTGAATAAAGATATAAATGAGAAGAGAGCTGGTTGGATAACCAAAGTAATGGATTATGATGTGGAAATTAAGGTCACAAATTTGATTAGAGGCAAAGGACTTTATGAGCATCTAGCTCAAGACTTGCAAGAGACTAATGAGGTTATTTTGGTGTCAAATGATGAAGAGGTTGCAAGTGGTCATACCTCACCTTTCATATGGTTTCATGACTTGGTAAGATATCTCCAATATGGTATTTATCCCTCTCATCTAAGTGCTTCAAAAAGAAGATATTTCAGATTGCAATCAATCCCATTTTTGCTTATTGATGGTGTTTTGTTCAAGAATGATATCAATGGTATGTTGTTAAGATGTATAGATCCAAGCCAAACTCAGAGATTGCTTGAAGAATTTCATGATGGACATGATGGAGGACATTTTTCCATAAGAACTACAACCCTTAAGATCATGAGAGGTGGGTACTATTGGCCTAGTGTATTTGGTGATTGCCATGCATGAGGTAGGAAATGCAAACAGTGTGTTATGTTTGTAGGGAAAGTGAAACTTGCAGCTTTACCTCTCCAACCAATTGTGGTGGATCAACCCTTTGTCTAATAGGGATTGGACTTTATTAGTCTCATAAATCCTCCTTCAAGTTTAATATAAATGGATTCTAACTACTACAAATTACTTTACACATTAGATAAAAGTAGTGGCATTGAAAGAAGCAAATGAAACCGATGTTCTAGATTTTTATGAATGTTTGCTTACTAGATTTGGAGTTCCTTCAACTATTATTTTTGATAATGTAATGGATTTTTTGGGAACTAGGATCAGCCAATGGGTTGTCCAACATGGTATTTATCTTAGCACTTCATCAAACTATTATCCACAAGGCAATGGCCTTGCTAAGTCCATGAATAAGAACCTATTGAAGATCATAAGGACTATTGAAGACAATCATAGGTCATGGCATATCAATTTGAAGTTAGCTATATGCGCTGATAGGATCACCTATAAAAGATTAATATCCAACTCTCCATACAAGTTAGAATAATATAGGGAAGCATAGTTACCTATTTTTCTTGAGTTTTTTGCTTTATAACTAATGCATCAACTTGAGTTACTGAAGAATGAGACTATGGAGATCAGGTATGCTAAGCTTATGGAGTTGGAAGAGGTAAGAAATTAGTCCATGTTAGCCATGGAAATTCATCAAGCACAAGTAAAGAGAGCTTTTGACAAAAGAGCTTCTTCACAAAGTTTAGAAGAAGTAAATTTGATTCTCAATTGGGTTGAGGATAGAGATAAATCAAGAAGGCACATAAAGTTTGATTCCCTTTGGAGTGGCCCATACACAATCTCCAGCTGTAAATCCAACAATGCCTTCCAACTTGCAAAGATGGATGATGAGGAACTTCCAATTCCAGTTAATGGAATACATCTGAAACATTGTTATTTAAGAGCTAAGTTCCTTGTGCATAGTTAGTTAGTTTGTTTTCCTCCAAGTGTTATTCAATCATTTTAGTTTATTTATGGTTTGTCCTAAATAAGTGTTTTCTTTGCATATTTACTTTGTTTAGTTGGTTTTCTCATTTTGTGTGTTTCCCTTCTTGTTTTGGAGGAAGGAGTTATCTTATTTCAAATCAAAATTTGTACTTGTATTCATGAATTAGATTTTTCATTATTTTTTGAGTCCATATGTCATGTATATTGTCTACTTCTCAGGCATAATAGGCATACTTCCCAGTTGAGTCACCAAAATGTTGACAATTTTGACCTCACAAGTCAAATTGTCACCCTTACCATTTAAAACTTTGCATATCCTACTAGTTTGTCTTGTAATTTAGTAATTGGTCCTAAAAATTCGTTGAATAATCCATGGTTAATAGTTCTTAAGGTTGTTTAGGTGATTTAAGGTCTTTTCCTTCACTTGTCTTGTGCTTTCTAGTCATTTTTGGGCCTTATGAGTCATTTTTTCAGTGGTAAGAAGAGATTAGAGTGTATTTCTGAGTTTCATAGCATGATTCAAGGACATTACATCTTTAACAAATGAATAATTAGGTTTATCACATTTTGGACTAACTCTATGCCTTATTTCTATGCAAAATCTGACCATTTTGTGTCATCCAGAGAAGGTTTTGATAGTATATGATTAGGAAAAAACTTTATTCCATCTTTGTTGACCTCATCAAACATGTTAGAGACTTAGGAAAACATTTTATAGCATTTTATTTAGATATTATTGGTGAAAATAGCTATTCCAATGCAAAACAAGCCTTTTTTAGGCATTCTTTTTGGTTTCCAAAGGATTTTTGTGAGAAAATCATCATGGAGGCTTCATTGGGTCATTACAAGGTCATATTAGTTATTTAGAGTCAGTTTTAGTGAAAAATTGCAAAATCCAACTTCACTCCAATTTTGACCTTTCTTGCATGCCTAGAAGGGCAGTTTTCAAATGCTCGCTACGAGAAGAGGAGAGAGAGTTGGGATATAAAACTTTTTCCATTGTTATGGATCTAGGTAATATTGAAATTAGTGTCTTTTTTTTTATATTGGTGCCCTTATATTTATGAATAATCACTAAGAGTGACATAAGTTCATTAAAGCCTATGCATTTAAGAGGGGTCTATTATTAGGCCTATTTCTCAATATCAATAATAAATGAAGAGAAATGTTTTTACAAAAAAAAATTAGTGGTCATGAGGATCATTTTCATCTTGGTTTCATTTGATAACTCCTTGCAGGAAAGAACTTAAAACATAAAACCATGTTTCTTTCCATATCTTTCTAAATAGTCTCTTGGATCAATTTTGAAGTAAAATATGGGTTGTTCATCAATTTTTTCCATATTCATAAGTTATAAATGGATTATATAAATCATGAAATGGTCTAATTCCTCTATGAGAGAGAGATTTAGAGCCTTTATGGCTTGATAAACATGTTCATAGCTTGATTGAAGTTATCTCAGAAATATGGAGCATTGATTGCAGGGGTTTGATGAAATTTTAATATTTTATATTTATTATTTAAGTGTGAACAAGGTTTTGGTATAATATTTTACTCATATAACTCTCAAGGAAGCCTACATACATCATGCAATGGTTCATGTCTTAACTTCATTACCTTACCTCTAATAACAATCAATACATACAGGTGCCTCACATGAGTAGTCACATTGGAATAAAGCATTTTAGCTTGTTTAAAATAATTCCAAGTTGATAATATCAATTAGAGTACTTACGGAAGATTGGGTTTGGTTGTTGGATCCACACGCTATACACATTGCCATATCTCACTATTCATTGCCTTGTGACCAAAAGGAGTGTTATTTGTCTTAGAATCACTTTGGAAAACTTGGATATGTTTTTTTAATATTTATTTAGTGTGAAATATAATTAATTAAGCTGATAAATGGTGATAAAATACTTATAAGTGTTGTTGGGTGGCCATTTACACTCAAACCCCACTAGCCTAGACTAGGCCTTTTGCCTAACAAGGGGTCATTTCTACTTCCAAGATATAATAACCATTAAAAATAATTGAAACATGTTCATTGGGATATCTAATATGTTTTCAATCTATTTGTTTTCATAAGAGGTCACAAAAAATCCATTTTTTCATTCAAAAGCAAAACAAGGCTACAAAGAATACATGGGAAATGTATGGTTTTGGTGTTGTTCTAGGTCTTGCTAAGTGTTTGATGCATAAAATTTCCTTGAACCAGGTCTGGTATGCCCTTGAGAAGTATTCCATGGAGGACATATTTTGTCTTGAAGCAAACTTGAGAAAAAAATCCACTTTCTACCTTCTATGCCTTGTTGAAAATGAGCCTTTTGAGGGTTTTTGAAGGCTAAATAGGTGCATATAGCCTATTACAAAGACTTAAAAAGTTAAATAAGGATATTTCACACCATATTAAATGTATGAAGAATTAAATTAAGATTTATAATGAAAGAAGGCTTTGAAAAAGGTCTCCAATAAGTGCAAATAGGACTCTTCCTCTTCCAAATGCCCATGTACAAGACAAAGTCAATTTGTTGAAGGAGTCTTATAACCAAATCTTGCCAAGTGTTATAGAATAATTAATGAGCCTAGAGAAGGGTTAAAATCAATTAATTACAAGGAATTGAATACCTACATCCGTGGAAGATACTTTTTCATCAAGGGAGACAAGAAGGCTAAAATCTAGGGGTTGGTGCAAGAATATAAGCACTCTCTAAGTGCTCTAATCTTAACCAAACATAATGATGAGTATCCTAAGACCCCTAAACATTTTAAAACTTTTTTTCCATGCCACTTTATGAAGGGCCAATATTTAATAATCTAAAAATGTTATGTATCACTTTTGGAGGAGCCATTTGACCAAGTTTGAGGTCCCCTACTTTGGGGCTACTTTGTCTCCAAGCATTTATTTGCTATATGTATTATTTTTTATAGAATGTAAGGGGAATATTTGATATTTTTATTGTGCCTAAAGGCTTAAATAATTTTTATTCACCTTTTTGAGATCAATAAGAAGTAAAATTCCTCCATTTTCATGTATTTCCTAGTGAAGTGTATGTGCTTGCCATTGATATAACTTAGTGAAATACTCCAAAGCAAGTTTAAATTCATGTATTAGATGTGAGTTCAGTCCTTATTTGCATGAATTGAGCTTGTAAGGTCCTTATTGTAAAATATTGATGTAGAAATCTTGTTTGGGTGTAGTGAATGTGTGTGTAAGATTTTATCTTTCATATAAGTGTCATTGAAATCATTGCAGTTCAAAAAAAAATTGGTGCATCACCTTCTATTTCAATTTTTATTCAGTTTCATCTATTTTCATTATCTTTTGCACCCTTTTCCTTGTTATAATCAGTAAGTAGTAGCTTAAAAGTAAGTTTTAGTGAGAGAACCAAGGGAACCAACCCTCTCTAGAGAATCTCTCCCTTATAAAGTCACCCAGACTTTGTAGAGATTCCATGTTCTAACATGAGTGAGAAATTACATACTTTTTCACAAGGGTACACTCATGATTGACAACATGAATGAATCTAAGGTCAGGGTCAATTAATGTTTAGTCAAAGCTTAGATCAAACTACCCAAATTCACTATGGTAATGGATCTACTTTTATCTAAATTAGTGTCATATGATGTGATCCTAGGAGTAAATTGGTTAGCTCAATAGAAAGTTAAGGTAGATTATTTTCTTAAAAAGGTTGAATGTCTAGATGATTTGGGGAAACAAACCCAATTCTAGGGAACAAAAAGGGAGCTTAAAATTAGATAGATTTCAATAATTTAATTGAATAAAGCACAAATAAAAAGGTGTCAAGCATTTATTATAAAGATAAATGAGATGGAGAAATCAAAGGAACCTTCCATCGAAGATTATACTTTTCCAATATTTTTGAAGTGTTTTTCCTAAAAAAATTCTAGGTTTACCCCCTTAGAGAAAGTTTGATTTCTCAATTGACATCATTATAGGGTTTGAACTAAAATATAAATCCCACTATATAATGACAACAACTAAATTGGTAGAGTTGAAGGCTCAACTACAAGAGCTGTTGTCCAAAGGGTTGATTCAACCAAGTGTGTCACCATGAGGTGCATAAGTTATGTTCATTAAGAAGGATATAACCCTTTGCTTGTGTGTTGATTATAGGATGTTAAACAAGGCAATGATAAAAAAAAAAAAGGTATCCTTTACCCCACATTGATGATCTATTTGATCAAATGCATGGAACATCAATTCTCTCAAGGATTGATCTTCGAGTACGATATTGTCAGTTCAAGATTCGTGAGGAAGGCATTCCAAAAATAGCTTTCAGAACTTGATATGGGCATTATGAGTTCATAGTTCTTCCTTTTGGGTTAACATATACACCATCAACATTTATGAATCTCATAAATAGTGTGTTCATGGATTATCTAGATCATTTTGTGTTGGTCTTTCTAGACAATATCCTCATTTATTCACAGTCTGAAGAGGAGCATCCAGAGCATTTGAAGTTGGTTCTATAATAATTGTAGAAACATAAAAATTTTGGGAAGTTGTTAAAGTGTGCCTTCTTTTAGAAAAAGGTATAATACTTTGGGCACATTATATCTATAGAAGGAATGTCCATTGATCCTTTAAATATTAAATCCATTATGGAGTGGTTGACACCTAAAAATGTCCATGAAGTTAGGAATTTTATGGGTTTAGATAAATACTATAGGAAGTTTGTTATAAAGTTTTCCAAGATTGCAAATCTTATTATCTCTCTTTAGTGTAAAAATAAAAAATTTGTGTGGTCAGTGAATTGTGAGGAAGCTTTTTAGGACCTAAAAAGAAGGCTTACCTCGACACCAGTTTTGAGAGTTCTTGATCCAAATGGTCAATTCTCAATAATAATCAATGCTTCAAGAGATGGTCTTGGAGGATTTCTCATGAAAAAAGGTTTTTTTATAGCTTATGAGTCTAGGAATTTGAATTTTTATGAGCCAAATTATGCCCCACATAATCTAGAATAGGTTGAAATAGTTCATGCCTTACAAGTTTAGAGGCATTATCTATTGGGAAAACTATTTGAGCTCAAGACTGACAACTTGGGACTCAAGTATATCTTCACCCAAACTAACCTAAATGCATGTTAGAGATGATGGTTAAATTTCTTGTCAGATTATGATTTTGGCATTAACTACATAAAAGGCAAAGAAAATAGGATTGCAAATGCTCTTAGTTGTAGAAGGTATATAATAAATTTGGCTACTATAAGGGGTACCTTTCATGATCAAATTATTAAATTCTCTCCAAGAGATCAATTTTATGAATAGGTATAGTTGGCATTGGCTCAGAATGCTCAAAATCTTAGGTATGATGGATTTAAGTTTGAGGATGATAGTTTGTTGAGGTATAAAGGAAGGATTTATGTATCGGATAAGGAGAATTTGAGAAGTGTAATACTTAAGGAAATACATAATGCTCTTTACTCAGGTCACCCAAGTGTGACTAAGCTCTTGGTAGAGCTAAGGCTATTATATTTCTAGAAAGGAATTAAGAAAGATGTAACATATTTTATTTCTTGATGTTTAGAATGTCAGCAAGTTAAGGCTGAGCATGTGCATCTTGTTGGGTTACTATACTTGCATAATATACCAGAATGGAAGTGGCAAGTCATTATCATGGACTTTTTCCAAGGTTTGCTGATGTCTTAGAATTAACATGACATGATTATGGTGGTTGTTGATAAACTCATCAACGTAATCCACTTCATTCTTGGTAATATTTTAGATGATGGACTTATGCTTATGAAGATATTTATGAAAGAATTGTATAAATTACATGGGTTTTCAAAAAATATAATTTTAGATAGGGACCCAAAAATGACTTACAGATTTTAGTTGACTCTCAATTCAACTTTGGGTATATAGTTGAACTTTAGTATAGCATACCATCTAGAAACAAATGGACAAACAAAGAGGGTGAATTAAGTTTTAGAAAATCTTATAAGAATGTATTGCATGGACCAAAAATATAGATGGAAAGAATATCTTCTATTAGTTAAGTTTGCCTACAACAACTCATACCAATTAGCTTTGAAAATAGCTCCATTTGAGGCATTGTATGGAAGGTGTATAACACCAATCAATTGGGACAGGTAGTCTTTAGTCCATATATGCTTTTAGAAATGGAATATAAGGTTAAGTTAATAAGGCAAAGGTTGGCTAAATCTAATGATAGATAGAAGAATTATGTTAATCCAAAAAGAATAATAAAGTTATTTTTAGTGGGAGACAAAGTATTTCTATGGCTCAACCCACATAAAAGCTCAATTGAATTTCAGAAATCAGCCAAGTTATCTCCTACATATGTGGGACCCTTCAAGGTCTTGGAAGTTGTCAATCATGTGACATACAGGGTTGCTTTGCCTCTAGCTTTAGCACTCATTCATAATGTTTTTTATGTGTCCTATCTTAAAAAGTATGTTGCTGATCCTTCTCATGTATTGGATTAAAATGCTATACAGGTTCTAGATCCTGGGCTGGTCATAATAGAATCAGTTAAAATAACTGATAGTTGTAAACTTAGTTTGTGTAAAAGAGAAGTGTCACAGTGCAATGTCTAGTGGGACCAATATTTTTAAGATATTGCCACTTGGAAAAATTATGAAGAGTTTCATAAGTTGTTTCCACATTTGTTTGTTTAGTATTTTGTTGAATATTATGTTTATTCTTTGCTAACACTATTTTATTTTTTATAACTTTTGTTGAAATAAGTGTCATCAGGATGATGACCAACTTTAGGGGGGAAGGATGTTATATCTTGATTTTCTTTTAGACTCATTAATATGTTAATTACTAGTTTTTATGGTTAATGATTAGTTAATTTATTGTGTTAAGTGGGTGGATTAGTAATATGCTAATTGTGGATAATATTTATTAATTATGATCATGGTCTTAACTTGTTAGTTGTTCATATTCTATTATGGGGAATTATAATCATGATTATTTAATTATTCAATCACAATAGTTTATTATGATTATTTTGTGATAACTATCATTTATTGCATTGAGGTGGATGCAGGATGGAGTCCCCCTCCTGACTATGACTGAGGGAGGGTATCATTGGAGAGGATGGAGTAGATGGAAATGATTAGTGGCTAGGAGAATGAAGCTAAAACCCTACACACACCACCTAGTTTAGCTTTTTTGCATGTTTTTGTTGATTGGTTAATATTATTATTTGTAGCATATATTATATTAATTAACATGTTTCCTCAATTTTTTAGCATTTAAATATTATTATTGTATTTTTTATTTAATCTTTACGTGAAGTGTTTTGGATGTGCTTGCATATTATAACATTTTATTTGGTTATAATCCACGTATACAATGGTTGAAACTTGTGCATTAATGTCTTGGTAATGATTGAACTAGTGACTGAAATTACTTGGTTTGAATACCATGTTTGGCATGATTTCAATAATAATCAAAATATTAATGTTTATAGGCAACATGCTGATTTTTTAAATGAATAGAAGGTCTTAAATCTTTGTTATGTGATAATCATGGTGACCATTGTATAACACACACACATATATATACATGTAACAAATAACAATTGAAATGAATGTTTTATTAACTTAAGGCATGTTTTAATTAAAATGTTTTTTAATTAATTGATGGCATATTGTTTTGGTTATGAGGTTGTTGGCTAGCCTTAAGACCATGTTTGAATTTATAAGGTCATAGTTTTAAAACAAAGAATGATGATTATTTGGGGTCAAACATAATCTTTATTTGAATTATAATGTGGACATGATTATTTGATTTGGCATATTCAGAGAATCTAGGGCTTCGAACTATTTATTCTAGACTATTTGAAATAATTATAGGGAATCATTGTGGACTTTGGTAGAGTTGCATGTTTTTGCTATGATGTTTTTTCTGTTGGTTAATTGAATAATGATGGATTTTGGTGAACCACAATGCCAAACTTTTGGAAAAATAATAGAACTAGAGATTCATCTACGAAGACTCAATTTTGTGGAGTTTTTGAAGGTTTTGGCATGTAAATTTGGAAGTAGGTGGATATATGGAGGCTGAGGGTTTTGAAAAAGAGATACGATGGTGAGGAGAGAAAGAAAATAAAAAGAACTAGTCTTTACACTACCTGGGTTAAGTCTTTACAGGTAGGGTTCATGAAATTATTTTTTTGGTTTTATCATTTGAAAGTGATATATGAAAAATATCGAGTTATGTTGTTGATTATTTTATAAAAGGGTTATTTAAATTTTGATTATATATTCAAAAAAAAGGATAATATGTGTTCAACCCTGAGGATGGGTATAACCCATCCATAAGACGAACACATATAAGCCCTATCCCTTTGTATATGACTGTGTGTATTCTATTATATATTAAATATACAAATAGAACTAGTCTATTTTTGGTAATTAGGATTTTAGGGGTTCTAAAGGATTATTGAATTACACACACGCATATTCATGGGGCTTATTTGTATATGACCTTGTGGATGGGTTCGACCCACCCAGGGATAAATACAAATAAATCGAACCCTAAAAGGTTTGGTTGTGTGTGTTGTATTCCAAAGCTTGTCTAATCTCTAGGGTCTTATTATATTTTTGTGTATTTGACATAAAATAAAAGGAAAATATTGTGAATTGGTATTGTTTAATTCTTTAAATCTTGGTGGATAAAATGACTTGGGAATATTCTTTCATGTTTGTTTATGACTCTTTTGAATTTGATTTCCTAGGTAAAAGAGGATTGGTTGTATATGAATTTCATAACCAATTGAGGGAAAGATCTAATTAACTATTCATTCTTGTATATATAATTATTCTATTTAAAAAAAATGGTTAGGACTTAGGTCGAGTCAAATTGGAAATGGAATTATTTGGGGTCGAGCTATATATGAGTATTGATGATTTATATATACACAATTGTTCAAATTATTATATTATGGAATAGTTCTTTAAAAAAAGTTTTGGTTGTGTGAGATTGATTGAGAAATCAGTTTTTATGTGTTTTGGTATTAAGTCAGATATGAATGTTTTGAGTTGTGATTCAAATATTTCATAATAAATATTTCATTGTATTCTTGCCAAAACAAAATGACTTTATGATGTATTATTATCTAGTTTTCATAATAGTTGGAGGAATGACTCAGTTAACATTAGTTGAGCCTATAGCTGATATGGTGTTTTCATAAGATGATTGGAAATCATGAAAATTAAATGAGAACATTAAATATTTGAATTTATATCTTAAGGTCTTTGAACAAGTGTTTTTAAATATGTAGTTTTGACAAATTGACTATAGGGTTGTTATACCTTGTATATATATAGTTGTCATTGTATATTAATTTTGAGGATGTATACTATTTGATGTTTTTATGAGGACTATAAATTTTTATGTTTGCATGTAAACCTTAGTTAGAGATAAAAAAAAATTATGATGTACTTTGCTCATATACTTGTCTTATGGTAGTTAACGTATGAGAAATTAAATAAAAGTTACAACTGGGGTTTTATAATAAAAAGGGGCTATTTATTACATAAAGAATTATAAGAATCTTGTGATATATTTATAAACTATTCTATGGTTATTCATAAAACAAGAATTCTATAGGTACCTGAGTAGTGTTTTATGAATAATTTAACATAGTTAGAAGTTAGATTGTTAAACAATAGATGATTATTTTAATGGATGATTAATTGATAATTATTGTTGTGCATATGTTAAATAACTCTGTTAGTTTTATATGAAAGGCTATATTTAATATCAGATAATTGATTTTTAACAGTTAGAGGCATGTGATGAAATGTATGGTATTTAATGATTTCCTTGTATTAATTTGTGTTGTGGTATTTTTATATGGAAATCTAGTACCTAAATTTCTAGATTTAAGTATTATTAATAGTTAAATGAATCGGGTATTAATATCTCTAAGAAAGTAGGTAAGATAGACTTCATTACTTACTTAGTGCCATTAATAAACATATTGAAGCTATTCAAATGAGTTCTATGTGTGAATTTGACTGATCTTGAGATTTGAAAAACTATATTAAAACTTTGGTCAAAGTAATATTTATTGTTTGAACATTGACAATTCACCTATTTGATTTAGTTTGCATATATTGCATGATATCATGTTAGAACGTATTTTTTTATGATATGTTGCATGTGATAGTTATCTTAAAGCACATAGGTTTCTAATTGACTTTCTCAAGTTTTAAACTATCACTATCTACCGATCCGTGAAGGGAGGGCCATTCCCTTGTTGGTAAATTATGCAGGGAATCAATGGTTCATGGTTGGTGTGGAAAATTACTTATATTATACTCTCTCTCCCTTTTCAGTATTCAACTGATATAGGCTTTACTCATGATTACTTTTGGATATTAATGAGTTCATTTAGACTCGTATGTTCTGTGGAATATTGTATATTTGTAATTTGATATTTAGATATGTAATATTGTGTACTTTTACTATTTGATGTTAAATATTTAATAATAATAGTTGGCTATTTATATCTATACCTATTGTAATATTAAATCAGTAGTGGTTGAATTATTAACTTGGGTAATTTAGTACTTTACTATGTTTTAATTGTGAAAATAAATCAATATTTATCATACAATGATCATTAGCTAAATGGATCAAATAGTTAACTTGGTGGTTAATAGTATAATATGCATAAATGATGCATTTAATTAAAGATAATTAGCTTTTTAATCAATTAAATTAATTTGTTATTGATTTAAAAAATTAACCTAATTCTAATTAACCCTGAGGTCTTGTTACAGATGAAATCCCTAGTATGAATCATAGATTTAATTTCCCCCAAACTAAAAACCCCACCAACACATCCAAATAATGGTAGATTTTGGTTTTCCTCAACCCCATATTATGAGCCCTAATCATTTCCATGGAATCTTCCATACAATTTTCATATGCAACTTTTCCTTCCTCTTTTCTCATTTTGAATCAGAACATTTTATATCTCCCCCAAGGATAAAAATGTTCATATGTCTATTAGTTGGACACCATATAATGAATTTTTAGATGGATAGGCCCAAGATAAATCAATCATATCTCTACCAAACTTATATCTTATGTAAGTTTCCCAATTTGATGGGAAATGATGTTCAAACACAATGTGTCAGATACCTAGCCCAAACCTTCTTTGAATTGGCATCAAGTAATATAAACAAATAACATGTACAAAACTTGGGCCGTGAGAATCGAGTGACCATGATACTACATGTGATGGTTCTAAGCCTCTAGGTTGAAGATGCCAACTTCTTCTTTGACCCATTCTCATATTGAATCCAACCAATCAAACCTTAGAAAAAGTATTAAATACACAAATTTAACTATAAAATGTATTTTATGGACATTAGCAACAAAAAATACATGGAAATTAGATTTGGGGTGTGAATTATATCTAGCTTCTTGGGTTCCTTGGTGTTTTGATAGGGTAAAAATTATGGATGGGTTTGGTATTTGGACAATTTTCAAGCATCAAAACTACCTCTCACATGATTGGCCTTTGCACACTCTACTCTTTCATGCTCAACATTGCCACAAAGAAAAGATGCATCACCTCCTTTAAAGGGATGTTGTCGAGCATGCCATATAAAATATTTGAAACAACTTCTCTCATATAATTGCTCATCTTCTTCATCCACTAAACAATGTCTATGTTATTTCCAAAATCACCCACTAACTTCTTCCCAGTTATTAACTCATGAAGAACTTTGCCAAAACTATACACATCACTCTTCTCATCCACTTTTAGCATGTAGACACATTCTGAAACATCATGCAGGTAAGCATTATCAACTTGTAAGCAAATCTAATGATATAAAACATATCATCAACTATGAAGGGGAGATGCTCATAATATATTTTGGGCTCACGAGTAATGAGTCTAGAGTATTAATCGTGGGACACACTGCAAAACCAATCTATATTTAACTTATATTATTTTTTAATGTCTTGATAACATCCTACAATTTGAAAGAATTAAACCAATGCAACAATGCCAACTACCAACTTCGAAGTCTTGATATCACCCATTAATTCATAGATTGTGTATCATAATTATCATTTATTTTTGAAAGATGCATTATCAACTCATTATTGTTAGATGTTAAGCACATCTATCAAATTTTAATAAACATTCTAGAATATTTAATATATTTTAATATCTTATAATAATATTTTTTTAGTATAAGCCTTCCTTTATTATTTTTAATTAAAAAATATGTCTTCTCTATCAAATAATTTATAATATTTAAATTATTTATTTGAAGGCCAAAATTTTAGTCGCACATCCCTCACGGGTTTGAACCCTTTAGAAGGGCTATGGTGGGTTGAATTTTGATCTTCCCCTAGAGGCTAGGATAGAGGGGAAATGGCAACAATATTATATTGTACACTATGGGGTGTCGGGTAGGCAGAGATTGAGAGGAGTATGATATGGCTTTCAAGTTATATGAATTGCATATATGAAGATGAAACAGAACCATTACCATCACCACAGAGATTTCCCTTGCACAAGCCCAAGCATTCTTGGATTATCAAAATAGAGGTTTTCGCTTTTACTCTACCTATGCAAAGTTGTAATCTTTGAAAACTCATTTGTGTTTTTATCATGACGTTCTTCTAGAGAAGAAATAAATCCAAATGATATAGGCATGGTTTTCATTAAAGAAATTATGCCCTTGTGTATCTTGTTTTATATAGCTTGAGTGGTCCAATGCCTAATGGTAGAGATTTGAATATGGATGGGGTAGGGTACGTATGCATAAGTGACCTAAATAACTAGATTTAGCTTTAGCTTTACCACTCCATCTCAACACCCAAGATGCTTATTGATGACCTCTCACCACCAAAGCAATACATGAGGGAGTTTTTATTGATCTTTGTGGATGTTGTAACTATTGATTAACTAAATGAGGATAATGCATGATCCCTCCTCCACATTTTCATGCTTTACCCTCTTCTCTCTCTTTCTCACATTATATATATTGAGGCCTTTAGGTCATTATATGCATCCATCACCTGGGTATGATGAAACTCTACCTAGATTTGTATCTTGTATACCTATTGTACTAATGCAATGACTAATTTAGCTTCTTCCATATCGATCTAGTGTGTTTATACTATTTTGACTTGCATAAGTGGTAGATTTCTCTTCTTTTTTAGGTCTTTACTAACCTAGATGCTAATAAATGTTCTATGTAGGTCACATATCATGCAAAAAGTGTTGGTGATTTAGTTTAGAGTGGAACCTAATTTTTAAGTGTATTGAACTAGAACTCTCTTTCATGTCCCTCATGTTATAGCCACCTATCACATCTCCTATGTGAAACATTGTTTCCTAGACAATCTTAGAGGTATTAGTTTAGTTTCTTATCTGGTCTACTAGTGTTGTTTAAGGTCAAATAGAGTGGATAATGATATTGATGCATCACCATATTTAGATTAGGTTTCATTTTATGCATCCCTTCTATAACTTTTCACCCCAAAAATTAGTAGGTATTAGTGATTTGAGCTAAATAGATGTGCCAGGGAATTTAGCCCCATAATCTAGAGGTTTAGCCCAGCCATAGGTTACCCATAGCCATGGGATAATCCCATGTTATTAAAGACTTGGAGGTAGGATTGAATAACCTCCTCTTAAGGGTATAGTTTGGATTATTAACATGCATAATTTCTAGAATCAATCTAATATTCCATAATCCAGATCTAATCCACTTTATACCTATTCTAGATCCATATTTGTATTAGCATCAAAACCAATTAAGTATATTGTTTTCACTACTATTATAATATCTAGCATGGTTATACTTTATATCTTTAGCAGCTCAACATAATAATTTCAATATATGTTTTATCTAAGTTCGTAAACAATTGACCTACTTTAGAGATAAACTACCTTCCTTATGCCCTAGGCTATCTCTACCCCTTTAACCCTAGATTCTCCATATCAAAGAAGGAGTAAAAATTTATTACTCTTGTATTCTTCAAAATGATAAAGCATTTAATCTTAGATATTTTAATGGTGGTAGCTACTATGGATCATAAATCCACATTGATTATTTTCGAGCAGTTTGATCTACAGCTTTAGATTCGATCAGCAAGTGGTAGTTCCTTAGTACTTCTTAGCAATTTCCCCTTTTGGCCCTTTCTTTCTTTAGGCCCCCTATCTCAAAATTTTGCTTAATTAGTGGCCTCCATCTACTTCCTCCACATGGAAACCTAATGCTCATCTAGCTTGGGAAAAACTTTGTTCCCCTCAAGAGGAGCACCAGCTTGACACACATCACCCTTGTGTTCCTCAAAGTTTTTTTATTTTTGGTCAGGCCTCAAAGTTACACCATTGGTCAATGGGACTTAGGGGGATTAAAGAGTAGTTAACATAGTATTCTAACATGGATTCATCACATGGCATGCCCATGCTCATTTTGGTGAGTGAATGCCTAGCTTTCTTAAGAGAAGTACAATCTTGACATGTGGCATTCCTATGCTCAATCATGCTCATAAGACCCTCAACCCCTCTAGATATGTGCCAATTTGATGTGTGTCATCCTTACACTTATCCAAGGAGGGTATCAGTTGTCAAAGACTGAGGGAGAACCATTAGACAAAGATGTGGATCCCTCCTTCTGAGCAAGCTTTTGAAACACTTTAAGCTTCACCTAAATTGTGATCTTTTAAGTTTAGGGGGGAAAAGCCACTAAAAAAACATGAGTAGACAAATCTAAAAATATACATGCAGTGCAACCTCACTTCTCCTAAGCATAGTGGCCATAACAAGAAGAGGTAGTTGCACCATATCTAGGATCTAGGGAGCAACTACACTCATGAGTTCCAAATCATTTTTAGTTACAACAGCATCATGGGTGTGAGTGGTGGAATCTCCAACTCTCATATTTTTGAGTAATTATCTCTCTTATATATTCAAGGTTCTTCCCCTCTAGAAAGGCCTGATGATTATTTTGTTTTTGCATTATTATTTATTTGAATAGCCATTATAATAGACTAGGGTATAATAGTAGTTAGAGTTTTTATTCTACAACCTTAGCAGGTGTGCCTCACAGATGTTATTGGATGCTTTCTATGTGCCTTATGTGGCCTTCTATATTCAATTACCTATCCATAATGAAGAAGATGTGGTGTTATGTGTTATTTTGGAATTAAAATTATCTTTCTCTACTATCTCTTTTTTTTTATTTCTATAGTTTAGATCTTTGTTTATGTTGTAGATCTCAATTCATGCTTTCAATATCCTTTACAATCTATGGTGTTTAGATGTTTGTGTAATTTTATGCAAGTTTATGATTAACATTTCAAATCTTTCTAGCACGTCACCTTAGATGAGTTTATCCATCTTAAGGAAGATAAAGAGCCTTTACTATTACTCCCTAAACCACCACATATGATTTTAGGCTTATATATTTGCTAAAATATGGATATAAAGGACAAGGGTTGGGCAAACATGAGCAAGGTATAACCCACCCTATATCTCTTAAATATAATTCAATTGTCAAGGCTTGGGATTTTCATAAAAATCCATGAGTCTACCAAAAAACTAAGTCATCTAATCATGCCATTCATGCACATTCTACCACAAAATTGGTTATATATGATAAAGATGTTCATTCATATGAATCGTTAAATTTTTTGACAAATACATAAATAAATTATGATTTATTTAAAAATAGTTTACAAGGGCGATATTATTTCAAATAAATTAATTCAAACCCCCATAATTTCCACATTTCCAAATAATATCCCCTTTAGCAAGGGTGATGATTCTTGTTTCCCCTCATTTGACATTGAAATTTTGGAAAGGTTAAACAAGGCATCATGGCATCTTTACCAAACCTCCTTCCAATAACAATTGTTATATCTCTACAAAAATTGAATGAACCACACTCTTAAACTAACCTACGAAAAGTACCATAATTCATAAATCCAATAACATTACCAAGGTATCCTAAATTTAGTGATTCAGAACTTACACTTGTTATCCATGAGGATGATGATACTCATGTGCCTAGATTTAAGAGAAGTGGTGGATTAGAATCAAGGATAACACATATGCCAAGCACCATCATTCCCATGGAGTTTATTATTTCTATGATGAGCACTATTGGGGATCTTAAAAATAGGTTTCTATACTTCAAATGCAAATGGCTCTCCATAATACTAATGTAAATGTTACCTCATTCAACAATCAATCTCTTGCACAATTTATAATTGAATATCCTTATCCTCAAGATTTTGAACTACCAAATTTACCTCTCTTTTTGAGCTATAAGGACCCATTCAACCACATGATTAACTATGTACATTCTTTTTATCAATGGGAAAAAGATGACAAACTATTACTAAAAATATTCCTTGTGAGCATTTTTAATGAGGCTCATAATTGGTTCTATAGCCTATTGTTTAACCCTAAAATGGTGTCTAGATTGGTGTTATATAGATTGTATTAAACAAGTATATATAAATTAAATGGCACAAGGGTGATAATCAGATATACAATAGACCAATTAGATGTTAAACTCAGATATAAGCATACCTTAAAATTATTATATTGAGATGGTCTAAATATGGAAAGTACAACTATGCTAAATATATAAGTGAAAAAAAAATAAAGTAATTATCTTATTATGATGATAATTTAGTTTTGTATCTAGAACAAGCTGAAAGCAAGAAAGAAGAGAATTTCAGAACAATCATCAAATTTTGGTTCTAATGCCTCTAACTCTATAGATAACAACATCAACCTAGGATGGTTGTATTGATGCTACTATCTAGGTTTGATGCTAGTATCTTGTATGGAATATCTAGTGAAATAGGATGTGACCACATAGATGTTTTTGGTTTTTACTTCTCCTTTGCTCTGGGGTATTCAAATTTAGGTCATAGATAATCACTCCTTGTGAAATGGCAAAACCCTAGCTTTTCATCTTGAATGTGACCTTAGGGGGAAATGGGTTAGTGGGCATATAGTGTTGATCTGACCCTAATAAACTTGTTAAAGTATGTTGCCTACATATCCAATACTTTGAAGATGGCTTTGGACTAATGTATTTTTCCCCTACGTGTTTGTTTTTGTGTGAATCATACAATGTGTGCAAATCAAATACAATAGTGACCTAGATTATAACTTGGAAAATTGGGCTCTTGTGCTAATCCTTTAGTAATTTAGACATGTAGATGTGGTGTACCTATAGATGGTATGGAAATAGGGAAGCTTTGATCAATTAATTTTTTTATAGAGTGTTTTTTGATCGAATGAATGAAAGGTGATCTTATATTTATATCAATCCCTTTGGGTTAATAACTTGCATTTAAGCACTTAGGTTGACCATTAAGATATGTTTAATTTTCAAATTAGATGACTTTAGATCACTAGACACTTATGTCGGGACATGATAGTAATGTCGATGCTACTATCTAAACTAAACATTAGTGTTTAGGAAGCAAGAAAATAGGGACAAATTTAAAACTTGTAGAGATGGAATATAAGTGCATTATAAGTATTTTAGGTAAGATATAAGACCTGGGTCATCAATATAAGATTGGTCAGACTAAGAGATATAGGCCAAATGGCACAAAGATAGATTAAATATGAGACTTGTAAAAGTGAGAAAGGTAGAGAATTGAGAGGAACAACCTAGCTCTAAATTTTCCAAGTATACAAGATTGAGGTGCTGAATAATCACAAAATATCATCTCCAACTACCAAAAGTTTCCTTAACCACTTTAGCACAATTAGAAGTGCAATTTTTAGCTTTCAACATCCATAAGGTGTCAAAACTTACATTAGAACATTTTCCAAATTTCAAATAATGTGTTGATGAATCCCTTCAAGATTTTACTATTCGATTCAAAAGTATATCATATGAGCTAGAATAAGACCTTCATATTTGGAGTTACAATTCATTTTTAATAGAGTTCTTCTTTCTCCATTGAAATAAAGAGCATTGCATAAATAATATGATCCATTAACATGTTTATATATGGATGTGCATAGATATGCTTCATTCATCCTTACTCATCTAAAAGAGCTTAACATATCCCCTTATAAGTACCAAAGTTTTATTCCTCACACAAAGGAGGGAGATGAATTTCCAGATGAACATTATGAAAAAAAATGTGAAGTTTCTAATCTTTATATAGGACCTCTATAAGGTTTACTCAATATCAGACCAATCCAAGGTCCACATCCTATGCAAAAACCCTAAGGTGAACAACACAAAAAGCATCCATGCCAAAAATATTTGATAATCACATTATTCATGGGTGGTGATTTTTTTTGGCATAACCATATTGATCCTACACAAATAAAAACTAATTATAATGTAAGATGTTTCCAACAACTTGGTTTTAATCTAAAAGATTTACAAAATAAAGAAGTTTGGAAAGACTCCTTGGGCAACAGAACACTACCAATTACTTGTGGTCCTAAAGTGATTCAAACATGAGTTATTGTTATTCCAAAAAAATATAAATATGAATTTATGTTGGGAAATTTATGGTAATATCAAATGGAAGCAAAAATTGACCAAAATCATTAAGGTATTTCATTTTCTCACAAAGGAAAATTGATCAATATTCCAAATGATAGCATTGGTTCTTCTGCTGCACATGTGAAATATGAGGAGGAACATTCCATGTACCATTTCCACTCATCCATCCATGATCCAAATAATTTAAAATATCCAACTTAAGGTTTTAAGGTCTCATAGATCCCAAAAATATCAAAAAAATAAAAAAAATAAAAAAATATGTTCAGCATTTACATATCCTATTATCTCCTTGGCATATATGTTGTCAGATCCATGTTGGTAGATGGAATATCAATATTTCTTATATACATATGTTTCACACATATTTTGAGTGTGATTTAGGCATACACATATACATGATCTAGGTAATTTTGGATGTTCGATTTTCCTTTTACCCACGTCACCAAAACATTGGGGCATCCACCTCTTTCATCATGAAACATCCATGTTATATCTTTTTATGGTAATTTTACATTATCATGTTTGAGCTTATATATTATACATGTCATTTTTCATGCTTTTATCTTTCATAGTCTACTTTATATGCTATGTAGTTAATGTTTTTTTATAACACATATATCCAGGAACTAGTATGTTATATTTATATTGGTTACTTATGCTTTCATGATACACTTCCTTAGTTGTCTTGCCTTGCTATTTTCTTAATTTTTTGATCATTTGAATATATTCCATTGTTTCCATCCATGTGCCTTTGTGTAAACACCCTAATTTGGTCAAGCAACCACAAGTATTATGTCTTTTGTTTCTCTTTCAAACAAAGGGTCTTATCGATGGTTATAGTCCTTGTTTGCATGGTCATCTTGAATATGTTAATATTTATTGTGTCTTATTTAACCTATTTTTGACACCCCCAATAGTCACAGGTCACCTTTTCCTAGTCTTAAGGGCCCCTAGCCTATCATACCTAATTTTTGCTTTGTTCTGAGCCTTAGTATATTAGCACCACTTTTAGGGCACTAGTGTCCACTTTTGGCTTCAATGTCTTATGGGCCCTTTCACCTATTTTTTAGTCCTAACCCCTCTATGACTCTTCTTTTATGTTTTTTATATCTTTTTCATGACTTTTCAGCCAACAAACAAGGCATTATATTCCAAATAAAGATCCTCCTATATAAAGAGCCTCACAAGGCATTTTACATCTAGTACTTACTATTTTGGAACTTATTTACATAAAATCAACCAATAGTGTAACTCAAATACTCTACATACTACTCATATCTCACACCTAAACATTTACATGCTTGATCAAAGAAGGGCCTGGGTAAAATTCATTCTATCATACCATGTAATTTGATGGTGCATGTTCCCTAAAGGAGAACTACATGCAATTTGAGACCCCTAGCATTAGGGTTAATGTAGGTAATAGCTAGCATAATAAGGGTTTTGATCTGCATGATTGAAACATCCCATAACCCAATTTTTCCTTTCCTTTTACATTTTATTAGTTTAGTGTTTCATGTGTGTAGGTGTTCACTAGGGTTTTAGAGAATAATCATCCAGAATAGTGACACAAATAAGCTCCCAAGAGACATAAAATCACCTATACAATCTTCATAAAACCTAGCAGCTTCCCTAAAAGTTATAGATAGTCACTACATGCAGAACACTAGAATTAGAATTGGACAGTAGTACCACATGGTGTTATTGTCTTAAAGGGGGGCACTATTATCTAGGGCTAGATATCTAAAAATAATAAATAGATGAAATATTATTTTGTGTCTACTTAGGCATCTCTAGTACTCTGATCCATAAAATATTATGTGTATATCTAGATAAGTTTCTTTTCTCCTTATGCTTACAATTTTAGGAAAATTTCATAGAATCAATAAATTCTAATTTTATTCCAGATTAACAATAAACCTAGCCCTTTAACCAAAATAGGATTTACATAGTAAAACCCTAAAAGATTAAAACATTTGGTGAACCCATCTTACATTGAATATTTACTTCAAAACCCTAATTTTCCTTAGGGTCTACCTTCTCTAAATTTTATACATTAAATTAGGGTTATAAAATTTTGATTTTCTAATTTTTTGACCTAACCTAGCTAATTTAATTAATCCTATAGTAGGGTTTTATTTATTTTATTTTATTTAAATATTTGTAACACAACCCTAAATTAAAACCCTAGACAACACACTGAGTCCCTATACATACAACAGCATTTGCAATTAGGGTTTCAATAATAATGCTATTTTATTTTACAAACATTATTCAACAAATTCACACATTACACACACACTTATGTTAGATTATATTTTACCTCTTGTGTGTTTATTATTCCTTATTTACACTATATTATTTGGCAAGTTTAAAATGGCATCTAAAAAGTCTTCTAACCCTCATCCACTTGATGTAATCTTTAATTTCTCTCATGATTATAATAATGAATGGACTAATTTTCAAGATTATACATTAGAGCATAATAATGATTTCATTTATAATGATGATTATAATTATCATCACATAATGATGGATATGAGGATTATTATGAGCATGATAATACAATTAAACATGAGGATACATTAAATACATCATATTCTCTTTCCTCTTACTCTTCTCTTACTCTTAAGAATAAAATTAATAATATAATGCCAAAATAACCTCTTGTTGGTACTGTTTTATTCCAATGTGATCCTAATTTTTCAACTTCTTTTGCCACTTCATTACTCAAAATAAATCAATATAAGTGTACTACACAAAAATCAATTTTGTATGCTTTAAGTAAAGTATATAAGAACAATTAATATTATTTACCCTTCTCAATTACATTTCAAAAATCAAATACAAAGGATGTTACATTGGGGATGGGGAGGGGGGGCAGCCATATAGAGTTTAGTTTGTATAGAGGGGTTGGGGGTGGCCTCTCCCAAATATCTATTTCTTTGGGTCCCCTCTCTATATATATTCTATCCCCTCCCCTCCCCTTTTATATCTAAACACTAAGCTTTAAACTAACTCAATCCCCAATAATATATATAGTAGAGGGGTTGGGGGTGGCCTCTCCCAAGTATCTATTTCTTTGACCAAATATCTAGTTTTTTTGGCCTCTCCCAAGGCCAAATATGTAGTTTTTTGCCCTCTACCTCTCTGTATACCCCTATCTATATTTGTATTGCATTGCCTATAGCCTCTCCTATCCTCTATATAGATAGGGATAGGCACCTGCCCCACCTTTTAGCAATGCACAAACTAAGGTAGATGAAATTACTTTATCTCCTTTATTCACATTTCAAGATCAAAGCAATGATTCTTTACCACAAATAGATAATGCACATGTTTCTAACTCTTCTCCTATATGTCATAATGTGAAAAAAGAAAACATGGTTGTTACTCATTCTTCCCTTTATTCTCAAATAGAAAGTGATAATCATGCTTGTATTTCAAAAATGACTAATGAACAAATGCCTTGTATTTCATCTACATATGATGATACATTATATAATAGTAAAAAGTTAAATCTTCTCCTTTTATTTCTCTTAATGAGCATGTGAATGATACTTCTTCAACTCTTACTTATTCAAATGAATTAAATTGTGATTTTGATGAACCATGGGATAATGATGATTATTGTGATTATGATAAAGATGACATAGAATCTACAACTTTTAATTATTCTCTTACTATTTCACTAATTTTTTCATGTTAATTTTATTTTTCTTATAAAACAAGTAAAAACTTAAAAGGAAGGGTGTGGTTTAGAATAACCTAGATTTCGTTGTGTGTTCATGATCTAGTCGACGTAGAGAACTCCTATTTGGCTTGGGAGGATGACCTGTAATAAGAAAGAAGTTAGTAAATGGTTGATTATCAAGATAGATGGGTGGATTGCCTAGTGAATGCTAGACCCAAGAAGTACTAGACTTCCTTAGGGGTTGTCAATCCACTCTTTAAGTAAATTAATTTATAAAAAATAAAAATAGATGTTTGCATGAAGTAACAGAAAGTAATAAAACTCAATGAAAGAAATTCTTTTAAATATAAATGAATGATTTTAAAAAAATACGAATAACTTGTTAAAAATAAATGCTAAAATTTTAAAACCTGATTCAGAAAATAGTTTAAGACTTTGTGATCTAACAAAAATCTAAAAACCAAAATTTAGGTGAAGGGTGATAGGTGAAAATAGCTTGTTTTTGTGAAAAAAAATCACACAGTGATCGATGTCAGTCACTGCATAATTGATATCAGTTAAGGAAACTAGTGTTGGTCAAGGTATGATCGATGTTAGTTAGGTTACAATCGATGTCGATCAAAGGTGAGCGATGTCGATCCTTATGGACTCTAATTTTGGATAAAATAGATGGTGGGTTGGCCTATATGAGGGCTTTATGGGCTATTTATGGATTGGATATTGGTCATGAGGTTATAATAAATTCCTAAAAGTATAAAACTCAAGAGTTAGATAGTCAGGTGATTGGGAATGGTCTATGGGTGCTTGGTGGGAGATGGAATGTTTGGAGTTGTAGAACTCCAACACAAAGGGGAATATGGGAGCAATGGGAAATGAGTGTGAGTAGAAAAAATCACAAAAACTAATAACTAAACTTGATTTAAGTATAATATAATTAGCTTTATATTATTCTATCCTAGAGAAGTCTCAAGGTTGGGTGCAAGCTACTTAGGATCCTGGAGTAATGCAGATAGAGTAACGATGATTGAGCTCTTCATGGTGAGTTGATGAGGCACTTTGATGTCTCTGGTCTAGTTTGTTGGTTCAACGAGAAGTTTGGATTCACTTTAAATTTAATATTATCACTCAAAATATATTTCAACCTCTTCAGGTAGGGTCTTTGGGTTACCTTAAGTAACTAACATCGGTCCTGGTTAACTAGCATCGGTCAAGGGGTGATTGGCGTCGGTCAAGGAGAAATGGTCAAGTTTGATAAAATTAGTTATTTGCACTTAAGATTGGCCATTAAGACTAATATAAGTGGTTTGAGGTTAATAAAGAGAGCATTGGTATACATGAGTAAGAAGTCTAGGAGGTTAAGGCATTAAATGCATAGGTGGGAAATAGTTTTAAGGCTAGGTGTCCATTATTAGCCATGGGTTTGGATGAGGAGGTGTAAATAGGCTTATTTAAAATAATTAACTAATTAAATTATCCAAATAGGGTAATTGGGTGTGTAAGAGGGGTTTAATTAAATTTCATAACCTAAGGGGGCCAAAGGGTCCAAGGGGATGCTTTACGATGATTAGAACCATGTGGTGCAATTTTTTAGTGTCTATATTTTACCCCTTTTTCTTTTGTAGGTTGCATCCTAAAGCTACAAAATAAAAACAATAGGTATAGTGGAAGGCTGGATGTCCTAAGTATGGGAGGAAGTTTTCCCCCTCTAATTGGGATGTGATGAGGTGAAAACAAAGTTGATTATAGGTTTGACAAGTGTGTATATGAGTGACAAAATAGGTAGGATGGTCCAAAGGGGAAAATAAGGTGGCATTAAGGAGTACAAGAGACAAGTAAACTAGGACATTGCATTAGGTGTATTGGATATGGGTGTATCTATAAAGGTAATTTTCCATGATAAGGTATTTATGTTTATAGGGGTTCAAAAGTAGGGTGATCCTGAGAAGGTAGAATTGGTCACGATAGTTGGAACTACAATTTGACATGTTCCAAGGTAGTTGAAAGGTCTGTGCAAAAAATCTAAAAATGTGTGTAATATCATGGATCATGGCAAGGTGGGTGAAACTGGTAATGTAACTAAATAAGGGTGGTTTATCACAAAAACTATGCAAACAAGTGGTCTAAGGGACCAAAGGTAAACTTGGAGGGGTAGGGCTTAGGGTGGGAAAAAGGGATCCTTGGGGTGGAAAAGGAAGGTAGGGATGAAAAAAACCTAAATGGGTTGATCATTTTTAGTCGAGGTTGACCAACATTGGTCACCTTAACCCTAATTAGAAAGTGACACAATCACTAGCCAAACCCTAAAAAGGGGGCCGATGATCAAAAGGTCAAAACATTCCAAATTTGGCATTTTTTGGAGATTGGAGTGTTTTTTCCTTTATCTTAGGCAAAAATGATGCTTGGGAAAAATTCTCAAGATTTTTGAGTGGTTAAGTGTAGGTTGACTAGGATATTAAGTGGAGTGTAGGTGTGACTCATTGTAGATTGCACCAGGTGGGCCAAGGGTAGTTAAGGATGTAGAGGGTAAGAGGATGAGCCAAGGGTAGAGGGAAAGTAGTGGTGGTATAATGAGCTCTAACATGGCATCATACATAGATTGAGGTAGGTGTTCCTTTTTCATTGCCTCATTTTATGTATTATGAAGTTGGGAGAGAATTTTTAGAAATGTGTGTGTAGCTAGTAAAGGGAATTTATGAGGGTAAGGTGGGAATAAAATGTTTTGGATAGATTTACAATTGGAAATATAGTATGGGGAGGGAATATATTATGGATTGGTAGGTTTTTTAATGTATTTAGGGAAAAAAGTAGGGTTTGGGGGCCATAAGCCATGACTCACAGTTATTAATGTTGATCATTGTCAATCGATATAAATCAATATGGGGTTGGTATCAGTCAAGATAGGGACTAACATTGGTCCTCAACACCCAAATGATGTTGGTTGAGGTTTGATCAACATTAGTCCAACAAGGAACCAATGTCAATCTAGACTCAACTAACATCAATCCTTAAAGAATGAGTAAAAGGATGGAAAAAGGGGTGGGAAGAATATTTAAGTTAGTTTTGAGTGTGGGTAGGCTTAGCTTATGGGTAGTTTATTAGATGTAGGTTTGAGATGGGTTGATTTTAAGTGGATAAGTTAATATGGGTAGTGTGATAGGTGGAATGTTTGCATTGTCTTTAAAAGTGTAGGATAAAATAAGGCATATATCTAACTTTTATAGGTGAGGATGATGTTGATAATGCAAGATCAGGTGCCACCTCTCCTAGATGATATACGTAAAGACATGACCCAACAATATTGGGAGTACATGATGGTAGTAGGTTTGGATGGCATGTAGTATTATCGATGCATACCTTAAGATACTATAATGTTGGTATCCCTCATCGAGAGATGGTACCTAGCTAACAATACCTTCATGGTACCGATGGGGGAGATCATCATCTTCCTAGAGGACATCCATAAGATATTGATACTACCTATATAGGGTCAAGAAGTAGAGCCTATCCATAATGATGAGCATGATGCATACAAAGACCAACTATTTGGAAATGATTTTCAAGAGGTTCGATGACATGTTGGGTGTTTATATTTTGAGAATATTTACCACATGGATATAGAGGGGAGATGAGTCATGACCATGATGATGATAGTTATCACTTGTTATTCACTCCAAGACATGAGTCGGGGTAGATTTCCATGGGTTTTATTAGGTGTGCTAGTTGATATGATCGAGGATTAGATAGTATTTGCATGAGACCCAACACTATTTATTAAAGTCTATCAAGAGCTTTGGGGCTACTAAGTACACAAATGTTATGGTATGAGTGTATGCTTATTACTATACTATTGTGCATACAAGCATATCATTGTTTTATGACTAGTTAGGTTACCTTGGTATACATGGGATTAGGCTAGATCTAGATTTGATATCATGAGATGGAGATCAAACATGGCACTACCACGAGCAGGGGTAGAGGTGCGAGACATGGATTGGTTGGATATCACTTAGATGCATTGGTGGATGTGGAGGTTATCTAGATACCATACACAACATTCCCACTATGGAGGGAGATTGGCACACATATTTCCCTTATAGAAATTTAGATGGATATATAAGAGGTTATAGAATGAGGTAGAGCTAATCCCTTTTGATTGTGTTAAGAGGTGTATAACTTGATACAAGGTGTCCCAAGAGCATTGTTGAGAATAGACATGAGGATGTAGATGCACCATTACCTCCACCATAACTAGTAGAGGATGAGCCACTATATAAGGATTTACTAGCTCTTACAGGTGTAGATGATGTAAAGGTTACATAAAATTACATCATGTGACGGTAGGAATAGTATGCTACACCATTTGGGGGAGATGGGGGATAGGTCCTAGTTGGAGGTGTATGTGGATAGTAGAAATATGGAGATGTGGAGATGGAGGAGGAGGGTGATCATATAGAGGTGGATGCCCTTGAGAGATAGATGACTATTACAAAGAGAGATCAGGAAAGAGCACCATTGGTTGCATCATAAGCAACTCTAGCCTCCATGACACTAGAGAGGGACACCGTGCAATTTCAACTAGTAGTGAGGACCCAAGAGAGAGATAGTCTCTAGGCACAGGTAGCTACTATCACTCAAGAGAGGGATCATACACAAGGATAGGTATTCACCCTTACATAGGAGAGGGATTATGCTCAAGCATAGCTAGCCATTATTACCTAAGAGAGGGATTTAGTATAGGGTCAGTTGGGTATGACCATGTCGAAAAGGGATGGGTTATAAGCATAAGTGACCCTAATATCAACTGAGTGGGATGATCTAATAATGGCAAGAGGATGGGTATCTACAGGACTAGCTCAGATGATTATAGTGTCTAGATATGTGGTGATAATATATGAGTTGAGGTATTATGATGCACGTGTCTTCATCTAGCTTTCAGATGTGATTTGATATATTGATTATGTAGCAGAGCGAGTTGTGGTAGGGTGACCTAGTAGTGAGACACCTAATGATTGAGCATCATCTACAGGTTCTCAGATAGGTCTGAAAGATGGACAAGATCTAAGGGATAGTAGTGCCTCTACACCATAAACCTTATTGGACTCTTTTTATATTATTATGATTTTGATTTTGACCTACAAGCTGATTTAGAGAGATGTATATATCATTTTGAGAGACATGGAAATTTGATATACATGTATAGAATTTTGATTTGAGGTATGATGTTATTATGGTTGATGTTTGATGCTTATGGTTAATGGTTAATTATTCTCATGTGATGATTTATTTTATGATATTTATGATGTGTATGACATGTGGTGAATGGTTTAGCATTATTCATGTTAGTAGGTGTATGCTTAATTTAATGTTTTAAATGTGGATATGTAAATTAATGAATTTATGTGATCCCATACTTAGATAGATATGTGATTGGATAACATAATGGTGTAATTCATTTATTAAGCTTTAGAAAAATGATGAAATGTGGTAATTAACTTTATGATAAAATTTTATAATGGATTAAACATGATAAAATTAAGCTTATTTAGGCATGATGGAAAGCAAGATTGCTTAAATAGATGAGATGTTAAGTAATATGAGATGTTGATTTAACATATGATGATGGCTATGATAAATAGAATGTTTTCATGATTAAAAACACCTAAATAAATGATGTGGATGGTTAATGACAATCATTTAATAAAACACATAATGTTTTTAAATTTATTTAAATGATATGTTTTCATTGATTTGATTAAGGATGAGAGGTGGTTTAAAATGTTTTAAAATACCTTAACATATAGATTAAGTTTGGGAAAAAAACTATATGTAAGAAAAGAGAGAAAAGGAGAGAAGAAAGCTTAAACAATTAAAAGACAAACATCTTAATGAATGTATCAACAAGTAGGTATGGAAAATGAAGAAAGAGATATGATCCTCTTTCAATGGTGTGTACCAAAAAATAGGAAGGTGGATCACCTTATGAACATAAGCCCTTTTCATGCTTCCTATTTAGCATTCATTGGTTTGCTAAGAAGTTTCTTGATCACATAGTGTCAAGTAAGCTCAAAATCCCTTATTTTATGGAGGGTAAAAAGGGAGGTGGATGATAATGGAATTTTCTCATGGGGATAGCTTGACCCTTCTATAGTTTTTTAAAGATCTAGTATAAATAATACTATATTTTATTTTGGTGTAGACTTATCGATGCAGGAAGTCTACTTTTTGACTTTTATGAAAGTTGATTGCAGCTTCCAAAAATTTTTGCCTTTTTGAATTTTGATTATGGGTATTTATGATTTATTTTGTTGATTTAAGAGGTTGGGGAAGCTGATCAATGCAAGAATCTTCCATGAAATTACTTGACTTGACAAAAGTTTGACTTAGCCATCCTTCAAGGGATTGGTCTAAGATTCTAACTTGTTCAAGGCTTTGATTGTTGTCCTTAAAGGGAGCAGTCTCCTTTATTTTAAGTAATTTTTAAATTATTTTGGTAGTTGTAATTTAAGGGAGTAGTCTATAATGCTAGAGATGACCCATAAGATATCAAGTATTCTTTTATTTTTTTTATTTTTGTAGACATAGACTTGCTCATAAAAGTATCCATGAAAATCATGCCATAGGTAAAGTCATGGTACCCATATTTAAGATTGTTGTTAGAAGTGTGATGTATAATCACATGATTCTATGTTTTAATCATTTATCCTCAAAGTAAGGGAATAAAGGTGATAATCTCATAAAATAATGGACGAGCTTAATTTAGAAAGAAGGTGAGTTTAAACTTGTTTTAACAAAAGAATGGACATAGATATGAAACATTGAGGGGCTCAAGTTTTGATTTCCCTTCAAGAGATTATAATCAGTAAGCACCCAACCCATACTTATATGTTATAATATACAATCCAATCCAATTAAAAGAAAACTTAAATTGCTTGCTTCTTTCCATATTGGTTACACGCTGATTTTCCTTTAAGATGAGGTCTTTGATATTGAATTCTTGTTCTTTTAGGTGCTTATTATAAGCACGCTTGATTCGTTATTGATAGACATGAAGATGGTTAAGTATGACCATATGAAATTCATCACGTAGCTCAAGTTGGCCTAAATATTCTTGACAAAAATCACCCTCCAAAAATATATCCTTTAGGGATATACGAAGAAAGGGAATTTGGACTTTGAGAGGCAAGATAGCCTCAACTCCAAAGATAAGAAAGAAAGGGGTAGCACCTATAGGGGTTCAAATTCTAGTTTGATATGCCCATAGGGTTAAGCGAATATGTAAGTGTCGATCCCAACCAAATACATTAACCATTTTAGTTGGCATTTTTTTAAGTGTTTTGTTAGAAGCTTGAGCCTATCCATTAGCTTGTGGATGAAATGGTGATGAGAAGCTTAACTTAATGCCAAATGTGTCACAAATTTTGCTTACCTTTTTATTTTTAATTGATTTACCATTATCGGTGATGATTTTAGTGACTACATAATTAATATCAATTAAGGAAACTAATGTTGGTCAAGGCATTATCGATGTCAGTCAGGGTATGATTGATTTTAGTCAGTGGTGATCGATGTCGATCCTTATGGGCTCTAGTTTTGGATAAAATGGATGTTGGGTTAGCCTAAAAGAGGGATTTATGGGTTATTTATGGATTGGATGTTGGTCATGAGGTTGGAGTAAATTCCCAAAAGTATCAAACTCAATATTTATATATTTAGGTGATTGGGAATGGTTTGTGGATGCTTGGTGGGAGATGGAGTGTTTGGAGTTGTAGAACTCCAACACAAAGGGGAATATGGAGAGATGGGAAATGAGTGTAAGTAGTAAAAATCACAAAAAACTAATAACTAAACTTGATGTAAGTATAATATAATTATATTTAGATTGTGTTATCCTATAGAAGTCCTACGGTTGGGTGCAAGCTACTTGGGATCCTAGAGTAATGCAGATAGAGAAATAATGATTAAGCTCTTCATCGTGAGTTGATGATGCACTTTGGTGTCTTTGGTCTAGTTTTTTGGTTCACCTAGAATCTTAGATTCACTTGAGATTTAAGATTCTCACTCAAAATATATTTCAACCTCTTTAGGTAGGGTCTTTAGGTTACCTTAAGTAACTGACATCAATCCTGGTTAACTGGCGTCAGTCAAGGAGTGACTGACATCGGTCAAGGAGAAATGGTCAAGTTTGATAAAATCAGATATTTGCACTCAAGATTAGCCATTAAGACTAATATAAGTGGTTTGAGGTTAATAAAGAGAGCATTGGTATGCATGAGTAAGAAGTCTAAGAGGTTAAGGCATTAAATGCCTAGATGGGAAATAGTCTTAAGGTTAGGTGTCCATCAGTTAGCCATGGGTTTGGGTGAGGAGGTGTAAATAGGATTATTTAAAATAATTAACTAATTAAATTATCCAAATAGGGTAAATGGTTGTGTAAGATGGGTTTTAATAATTTCATAACTTAAGGGGGCCAAAGGGTCCAAGGGGATACTTTATGATGATTAGAACCATGTGGTGCAATTTTTTTGTGTATATATTTTACCCCTTTTTCTTGTGTAGGTTGAATCTTAAAGCTACAAAATAAAAACAATAGGTATAGTGGAAGGTTGGATGCCCCAAGTATGAGAGGAGGTATTCCCCCTCAAATTGGGATGTGATGAGGTGAAAACAAAGTTGAGTGTGGGTTTGACAAGTGTGTATATGAGTGACAAAATAGCTAGGATGGTCCAAAGGGGAAAATAAGGTGGCATAGGGGAGTACAAGAGATAATAAACCAGGCCACCACATTAGGTGTATTGGATATGGGTGTATCTATAAAGGCAATTATTTATGATAAGGTATTTGTGTTTGTAGGGGTCTAAAAGTATAATGATCCTGAGAAGGTGGAATTGGTCACTATTGTTGGAACTACAATTTGACGTTTTCTAAGGTAGTTGAAAGGTCTGTGTAAAAAATTAAAAATGTGTGTAATATTGTGGATCATGGCAAGGTGGGTGAAATTGGTAATGTAACTAAATAAGGTTTGTTTATCATAAAAACTATGTAAATAAGTGGTCTGAGGGACCAAAGGTAAACTTGGAGGGGTAGGGCTTAGGGTTGGAAAAAGGGATCCTTAGGGTGGAAAGGGAAGGTAGGGATGAAAAAACTCTAAATGGGTCAATCATTTTTGGTCAAGGTTGACCAACATTGGTCATGTTAACCCTAATTAGCAACCAACATTGGTCACTAGCCAAACCCTAAAAAAGGGGTTGATGATCAAAAGGTCAAAACATTCCAAATTTGGCATTTTTTGGATATTAGAGTGTTTTTTCCTTTATCTTGAGCAAAAATGATGCTTGGAAAAATTTTCTCAAGAGTTGTGAGTGGTTAAGTGTAGGCTAACAAGGAGATTAAGTGGAGTGTGAGTGTGACTCATTATAGAGTACACTAGGTGGGCCAAGGGTAGTTAAGGATGTAGAGGGTAAGAGGATGAGCTAAGGGTAGAGGGCAAGCAGTGGTGGTGAAAAAATCTCCACCAGGCATCATACATAGATTGAGGTAGGTGTTCTATTAGGAACTCGTGCCTTACCCTTCTCTTTGCAGTATTAGTGTAATAATTTCTATGGACGCATATGCTTTGTAAGTCATCCCTTAGAGCATATTTGAATTATCCCACATACAAGGGAAGTAGTAGTTATTAGAATAGAGTTATTATATAAGTAAGTTTTAAGGCCCAATGAAGGCATCCATGAATTTATTGTATTGAGCTTGCTCAAAGGAGGTTGCCCCCTCGAAGTGGCCTGCGATCAATATAAGATTTCTATGTTTCTATTATTTGTAAGAGTTATTTTATTTTTGCAAATTTTGGTTAAATCTATTGTAAGAGGTAATCTGCTGTAGGATTTCTTCTCATCTGGTATCAAAGTGATTTCTTGGCTTTGTGGGTAGATTTGGAGCAATTTTTTTTAAAGCAGGGCTTTCTAGGAGCTACGCCATTTCTGGCAAGAATTTTTTTCATTACAGGTTCCATCATTTCAGATTGGGTAAATACCCATCCACTTAACTATGGGAAGTGTTTGGGCATAAGCCCTAAAACTCATTGTGATGAGTACCATAAGAACCCTAAAGTAGCTGGCCCATTGAGAGGACTTGCCAGTGAAAAGGGCAACAACCCCATCCCGACTGACTAGTTCCCACCATGAGGTAAACCAAAAGCTATCGTTAAGGGGTAAACCCATGGCCAAAAATTTTTGGAGATTAGTACTCGATCAGACAACTTTGGTTGCCATAGAGAATTTTTAAAAAAATCCTTTAGGCAGCCAAACAAGCTTGGCGTCCATATCCAACTTATCAGGTTTAGAGAGAAAATAATAGTACATCCACAGTTGAGGATATTTCCAACCACACAATTGTAGACAATCCATTTCTAAAGCATCAATAAAAAAAGAAAAAAAAATTGGGGAGCTACCCCAAACCCTACCCTACATCGCAAGAAGGGTCCTCGGCTATTAACAACTGGTTATGGTCACCACTCGTGCAGGCACAAAAATCATGGAGGAAGAAATCACCACATTGAAATCTCAGGTTATAGAGTTAACTGATATGATGCATGGCTTGAATCAACAAAATAACATCTTACTCAATAGAGTGCAGAAGGAGGAGTCTTCTTCATAGCATCACTCCTTTGCTTCCAACTTCTCAAGTGGACCTAAGCTAGACTTTCCATGATTCAATGGTATAGATCTTACAAGATGGATATATCAAGTTGAACAATTCTTTAACCTCCATAATACTTATTCTGTAAACAAAGTCCCAATTGCTTCCTTTCATTTGGAACAAGAAGCACTTCAGTGGTACTATTGGTATCTCAAGTCAAATGATGAACCCGATTGGTCAAATTTTGCATCCTTAATTTTGGGCAGGTTTGGTCCCTTGGCATTTGAGGATTTCACAGGAGCTCTCACCAAACTCCATAAAATAGGTACTATTCATGAATATCAGATTGAATTTGAAAAACTTGCTAATCACACTGAAGGGTTGTCAGATGACTTCTTCAAAAGCTACTTTGTTAGTGGCCTCAGAGAGCTGATCCACTCAAAGGTAAAAATGTTTTGACATAAAAATATGATGGATGCTTTGGGTCTGGCTAAGTTATCAAAAGATAAACTCTCCACACAGTGTCGACCTCCTACCTTTTCACCATCAAAGAACACAATGAATCAGTGGACAACCATAACCACACCAATCAAGCGTCTGACTGAGGCAAAGATGTGGGCTCACAAAGAGAATGGATTATGTTACAACTATGATGAAAAATGGGTTAGGGGTCATAGTTGTGTCCAGCAAAAACTTTACTTGTTATATGTGGAGTCACCACCAGAGCAGGACAGTGAGCCTGATATTCCAAAATTTCAAGATGCTCAAGAAGATACTAGCACTGAAGAGGACCCACAGTTCAAGAGACTCAACCTGAGATCTCAGTGCATGCACTAGCAAGTGTCACCACTCCCCAAACCATGAAGTTCAAAGGGTGCTTCAAAAAGATCCCTCTCACAATCCTTATTGACTGAGGCAGTACTCACAATTTCATCGATCCTCGCATTGCTAAGGCGGTAGACTGCTTTGTATACCCTTGTTCTAGCTTTGAAGTCATGATTGCTAATGGGGGCACATTTCCATGTAAAGGGAAGTGTCAAAATGTGTGCATTGCAATGGGTGATTATAATTTTTGCTTTGATATGTTTACCCTACCTTTAGGAGGGTGTGATGTGGTTTTAGGGGCACAGTGACTTCGCACATTAGGACCTATTTTATGGGACTTATCTGAGCTTTAGATGTAGTTCATAGATAATGGTTAGAAGCACACCTTAAAAGGGTTATTGATAGGATCTACTAGCACCATCAGTTCTCATTGCATGGAAAAACTTTTGAAGAAAGGCTCACATAGGGTCATTGCACAGCTACATTCCATTCAACTCCAGCCCCCCACTGCTACTAACCACCCTATAGATTTACAAGACATACTCGACAAGCATGCAACCATTTTTTTTTAACTAGTAGGTTTTCCCCCTTCACACCTTGAATATCATTTCATTCCTCTCCTTTTAGGAAGCATCCCACCCAACATCTGGCCATACCGTTACCCCCATCTACAAAAGACTAAAATTGAGAACTTAGTCCAGGAACTCCTCAAGTCTAGAGTTATTCACCCCAGCACCAACCCATATTCCTTCCCAGTGCTTCTTGTCCACAAAAAAGATGGGTCGTGGTGCCTTTGCATTGACTTCCGATCCCTTAACCACCTCACTATCAAGGATAAATTCCCAATTCCTGTCATCGATGAGCTTCTTGATGAGCTCCATGGGGCCAAATTCTTCTCCAAGTTAGATCTATGTTTTGGCTATCATCAAATCTGAGTGCATCCTAATGACATTCCCAAGACATCCTTTTATATGCATGAAGGTCACTATGAGTTCCTTGTCATGCCATTTGGCCTTACAAATGCCCCTTCCACTTTTCAAGCACTCATGAATAAAATCTTTCGGCCTTTTATCTGTCAATTTATTTTAGTTTTCTTTGATGACATTTTGATCTATAGCCGCACATGGGCCAAGCATCTACAACATATGGACAGGGTATTACAACTATTAGCAGACAATCAATAATGTGCCAAGCAATCCAAGTGTTCATTTGGTCAAGAGGGAATTGACTATCTGGGGCACATTGTTTCAGCCACTGGGGTTCACATGGACCCAAAAAAATTAGTGTTATGCAGGATTGGCCTCGGCCAACCACCCTCAAGAGCCTTCATGGTTTCTTAGGCCTGACAAGATACTATCACAATTTTGTCAAAGATTATGGAAAGATCATAGCTCCTTTAACTTCCTTATTGAAGAAGGATGCTTTCACCTGGGGTGCAATAGCTGATCAGGCATTCGTCAAATTCAAACAGGCTATGTGTAGCACACCAGTTTTGGCACTGCCAAACTTTACCAAAACTTTTACCATCAAAAGTAATGCTAGTGGCATCAGCTTGGGTGTTGTTCTTCTCCAAGAGGGCCAACTAATTGCCTTCACTAGCAAAGCCCTTTCTGGCTGCAATTTAGCTTTATCTACATATGAAAAGGAAATGATGGCAATTTTACATGCAGTACAAAAATGGAGACCCTACTTACTGGGAAATCATTTTTGCATCAAAATTGATCATCAGAGTTTGAAATATTTCTTGGAATAGTGGGTCTCATTCCTAGATCAGTAGAAGTGGGTCAGTAAACTCATGGGTTATGATTATGAGATCAACTATAAGAAGGGAAAAGATAATGTTGTGGTTGATGCTCTCTCAAGAACCTTCAAGGACTAGCCTTCCCTCTCTATCATCTCCATGCCCATTATGAACTGGTTGGAATCTATCTAACAAGGGTATGTAAATGATCCCTCCTTATGCCACCTCATTCATCAATTGGCCACTAACCCCTCTGCAGTACTGCATTATTCATGGGATGGTGCTTCTCTACAATACAAGGGTCATTTGGTGCTTTCCCAAAGTATAGACCTGCATTAGGCCATCTTCTATGAAATCCATGCTTCCCCCTCAGTAAGGCACTTAGGATTTCTCAAAACCTATGAGCGGGCACATTGACACTTTTTTTGGAAAGGCATGAAAGCCAAAATTAAATAAATGGTGGCCGAATGTGATACCTACCAACGAAACAAAGGTGAAACCACATTGACTCCCAGTTTGCTCGAGCCTTTTCCCATTCCTACTAGGATTTGGATAGATATTTCCATGGATTTCATTAAGGGCCTCCCTAAATCTAGGGGAAAGATAGTGATCCTAGTCGTAGTCGACTGCCTCTCCAAATATAGTCATTTTTGTGCAATCAGCCACCCATACATAGCTTCCATAATCACACAAGTTTTATTGGATCAGATCTTCTATCTTCATGGCATTCCTTCTTTAATTGTCTCAGATCATGATTCCACTTTCACCAGCCATTTTTGGATAGAACTATTTTGTCACATAGGCACACAGTTGAGAATGAGCTCTAGGTACCACCCACAAACAGATGGCCAGAAATAAATAGTCAACAAATGCTTGGAGACCTTCCTTCATTGCTTTGATTCAAAACAACAACATCAATGGGCCAAATGGCTTCCCCTAGCTAAATGCTGGTACAATACCTCATACCACACTTCCACCAAAATGACTCCTTATGAAGTAATTTATGGTTAAGCACTGCCACCACTTCTTCCATATAATCCTAACTACTCACCAGTTCAGGCAGTTAACACTACTCTCTGAAATTGGGATCAGATTCTCTGCACCTTATGGGACAATCTCCACATAGCACAGAATCAAATGAAGTAGCAGGCTGATCAGCACTACTCTGAGCATACCTTTTAACCTGGTGATATGGTCTTTCTTCATCTACAGCCATACAAGCAATCATCACTAAAACTAAAAGGGCACCAAAAGCTTGCTCCAAAGTTTTATTAGCCATATAAGGTTGTCCAAAAGATTGGGTCAGTTGCTTACAACTTAAAGTTTCCACCCTCCTCCCAAGTTCATCCTGTCTTTCATGTCTCCTATTTGAAGCAAGTTCTTAGATCCAACATCTGAGTGTAGATAGCTTTACCATCACTTGATAATGAAGGCTCCATCCTTCTCAAGCTAGAAGCAATCCTAGATAGGCACACCTGCCAACTTCGATCCCGTTCCATCACAGAGGTCTTAATCCAATGGCACAGCATGCAACCAGAAGATGTAACATGGGAACCACTCTTCCAGATTCAACAACAATTCCCACATCTAAAGATTTGAGGGCAAATCTTTTTCTAAGGGGGAGGGGATGTTAGGAACCTATGCCTTACCCTTCTCTTTGCAATATTAGTGTAATAATTGCTATGGACTTATATGCTTTGTAAGTCGTCCCTTAGAGCATATTTGAATTATCCCACATACAAGGGAAGTAGTAGTTGTTAGAATAAAGTTAGTATATAAGTAAGTGTTGAGGCCCAATGAAGGCATGCAAAAATTTATTATATTGAGCTTGCTCAAAGGAGGTTTCCCCCTCGAAGTGGCCTGCGATCAATATAAGCTTTTTGTGTTTCTATTATTCATAAGAGTTATTTTATTTTTGCATATTTCGATTAAATATATTATAGGAGGTTATCTACTGTAGGAGGTTCTTCTCATGTTCCTTCTTCATTGCCTCATTTTATGTATTATGAATTTGGGAGATCATTTTTAGATATGTGTGTATAGCTAGCAAAGGGAATTTATGAGGGTAGGGTGGGCATAAAATGTTTTGTTTAGATTTACAATTGGAAATATAGTATCAGGAGGGAATAGATTATGGATTAGTAGGTGTTTTAATGTATTTAGGGAAAAAATTAGGGTGTGGGGGCCATAGGCCATTACTCATAGTGATTGATGTCAATAATTGTCAATCAACATCGATCAATAGGGGGTTGGTATCAGTCAAGATAAGGACTGAGATCAGTCCTCAACACCCAACTGATGTCAGTTGAGGGTTGATCAACATTAGTCCAACAAGGAATCAATGTCATTTGAGACTCAACCAACATAAATCCTTAAAGAATGAGTAAACGGATAGAAAAGGGCTGGGAAGAATATTTATGTTAGTTTTGAGTGTGGGTAGGCTTAGCTTAGGGGTAGTTTATTAGATGTAGGTTTGAGATGGGTTGATTTTAAGTGAATAAGTTAGTATGGCTAGTATGATAGGTGGAATTTTTGCATTATCTTGAAAAGTATAGGGTAAATTAAGGCATATAACTAACTTTTGTAGGTAAGGGTGATGTTGATGATGTAAGATTAGGTGCCACCTCTCCTAGATGATGTACATAAAGACATGAACTAATAGGATTTGGAGCACATGATGGTAGTAGGTTTGGGTGGCATATAGTATTATTGATTCATACCCTAAGATACTATGATGTTGGTATCCCTCATCAAGAGATGGGACTTGGCTACCAATACCTTCATGTTACTGATGGGGGAGATCATCATCTTGTTAGAGACTACCTATATAGGGTTGAGAAGTAAAGCCTACCCATAATGATGAGCAAGATGTGTACATAGACCAACTATTTGGAAAAGACTTTTGAGAGGCTTGATGACATGTTGGGGGTTTATATTTTGAGTATCTATACCACGTGGATATAGAGGGAAGATGACTCATGACCATGATGATGATAGTTATCACTTGTTATGCACTCTAAGACATGAGTGGGGGAATATTTCTATGGCTGTTATTAGGTGTGATAGTTGATATGATTGAGGATTAGATAGTCTTTGCATGGGCCCCAACACTATTGATTAAAGTCTATTAGGAGCTTTGGGGATATCATGTACACAAACATTATGGTATGAGTGTATGCTTCTTATTATACTACTGGGCATATAAGCATATCATTATTTTATGACTAGTTGGGTTGCCTTGGTATACATGGGATCAGGCTAGATCTAGATTCAATTTCATGAGATGGAGATCAGACATGGCACTACCATGAGCAAGGGTAGAGGTGTGAGACTTGGATTGGTTTGGATAGCAGTTAGATGCATTGGTGGATGGGGAGGTTATTTGGATACCATACATAACATTCCTAACATGGAGGGAGATTGGCACACATATTTTATTTATAGAGATTTAGATGGATATATAGGAGGTGATAGAAGGAGGTAGAGATGATCCCTTTTGATTGTGTTAGGAGGTGTATGACTTGATACAAGGTGTCCCAAGAGCATTATTGAGATATAGACATGAGGATGCATAGGCACCATTGCCTCCACCATAGCTAGTAGATAATGAGCCATTATATAAGGGTTTACTAGATCTTACAGGAGTAGATGATGTCAAGGTTACATAAGAGTACATCATTTGGTGGTAAGGATAGTATGCTACACCATTTGGGGGAGATGGGGGATAGGTCCCAATTAGAGGTGTATGTCGATAGTAGCAAGATGTAGATGTAGAGATGGAGGAGGAGGGTGATCATATAAAGGTGGATTCCCTTAAGAGACAGATGACTATTACAAAGAGAGATTAGGCAAGAGCACCATTGGGTGCATCATAAGTAGCTATAGCCTCTATGACACTAGAGAGGGCCATAGTGCAAGGTCAACTAGTAGTGAGGACCTAGAAGAGAGAGTCTCTAGGCATAGGTAGATACTATCACTCAAGATAGGGATCATGCACAAGGATAGATATCCACCCTTACACAGGAGAGGGATTATGCTTAAGCATAATTGGCCACTATTACCTATGAGAGCAAGTTAGCATAGGGTCAGCTAGGTATGACCACGTAGGAGAGGGATGGGTTATAAGCATAAGTGACCCTAATATCAATTGAGTGGGATGATCTAAGAATGGTAAGAAGATGTGCATCTACAGGTCCAGTTCAGATGATTATACTGTCTAGATATGTGGTGACAATAGATAAGTTGAGGTATTATGAGGCACATGTCTTTAGCTAGCTTTCAAATGTGTTCTAATATGTTGAGTATGTAGCAGATCGAGTTGTGGTAGGGAGACCTAGTAGTGTGATACTTAGTGAATGGGCATCATCTATAGGTGCTCAAATAGGTCTGAGAGATGGATAGGATCTAGGGGATAGTAGTTCCCCTACACCATAAACCTTATTGGACTCTTTTTGTATTATTATGATTTTGATTTTTATTTTGACCTAAAATCTAATGTAGAGAGATGTATATATCATTTTGAGATACATGGACATTTGATATAGATGTATAGAATTTTGATTTGAGGTATGATGTTATTATGGTTGATGTTTGATGCTTATGGTTAATGGTTAATTATTCTCATTTGATGATTTATTTTATGATATTTATGATGTGTATGACATGTGGTGAATGGTTTAGCATTATTCATGTTAGTAGGTGTATTCTTAATTTAATGTTTTAAATGTGGATATGTAAATTAATGAATTTATGTGATCCCATACTTAGATAGATATGTTATTGGATAACATAATGGTGTAATTCATTTATTAATCTTTAGAAAAATGATGAAATGTGGTAATTAACTTTATGATAAAATTTTATAATGGATTAAACATGATAAAATTAAGCTTATTTAGGCATGATGGAAAGCAAGATTGCTTAGATAGATGAGAAGTTAAGTAATATGAGATGTTGATTTAACATATGATGATGGCTATGATAAAAAGAATGTTTTCATGATTAAAAACACCTAAACATATGATTTGGATGGTTAATGACAATCATTTAATAAAACACCTAATGTTTTTAAATTTATTTAAATGTTATGTTTTCATTGATTTGATTAAGGATGAGAGGTGATTTAAAATGTTTTAAACTACCTTAACATATAGATTAAGTTTGGAAAAAAAAACTATATGTAAGAAAAGAGAGAAAAGGAGAGAAGAAAGCTTAAACAATCAAAAGACAAACATCTTAATGAATGTATCAACAAGTAGGTATGGAAAAGGAAGAAAGAGATATGATCCTCTTTCATTGGTGAGTACCAAAAAATAGGAAGGTGGATCACCTTATGAACATAAGCCCTTTTCATGCTTCCTATTTAGCATTCATTGGTTTGCTAAGAAGTTTCTTGATCACATAGTGTCAAGTAAGCTCAAAATCCCTTATTTTGTAGAGGGTAAAAAGGGAGGTGGATGATAATGGAATTTTCTCATGGGGATAGCTTGACCCTTCTATAGTTTTTTAAAGATCTAGTATAAATAATACTATATTTTATTTTGGTGTAGACTTATCGATGCAGGAAGTCTACTTTTTGACTTTTATGAAAGTTGATTGCAGCTTCCAAAAAATTTTGCCTTTTTGAATTTTGATTATGGGTATTTATGATTTATTTTGTTGATTTAAGAGGTTGGGGAAGCTGATCAATGCAAGAATCTTCCATGAAATTACTTGATTTGACAAAAGTTTGACTTAGCCATCCTTCAAGGGATTGGTCTAAGATTCTAACTTGTTGGAAGCTTTGATTGTTGTCCTTCAAGGAAGCAGTCTACTTTATTTTAAGTAATTTTTGAATTATTTTGGTATTTTTAATTTAAGGGAGCAATCTATAATTTTAGAGATGACCCATAAGATATCGAGTATTCTTTTATTTTTTTATTTTTGTAGACATAGACTTGCTCATAAAAGTATCCATGAGAATCATGCCATAGGTAAAGTCATTGTACCCATATTTAAGATTGAAGTTAGAAGTGTGATGGATAATCACATGATTCTATGTTTTAATCATTTATCCTCAAAGTAAGGGAATAAAGGTGATAATCTCATAAAATAATAGACGAGCTTAAGTTAGAAAGAAGGTGAGTTAAAACTTGTTTTAACAAAAGAATGGACATAGATATGAAGCATTGAGGGGCTCAAGTTTTGGTTTCCCTTCAAGATATGATAATTGATAAGCACCCAATCCATACTTATGTGTTATAATATACATTCCAAGCCAATTAAAAGCAAACTTATACTGCTTGCTTCTTTCCATATTGGTTACATGCTAATTTTTATTTAAGATGAGGTCTTTGATATTGAATTCTTGTTCTTTTAGGTGATTTTTATAAGCACGCTTGATTCATTATTGATAGACACAAAGATGGTTAAGTGCATCCAAATGACATTCATCAAGTAGCTCAAGTAGGGATAAATATTCTTGACAAAAATAACCCTCCAAAAATATATCCTTTAGGGATATATGAAGAGAGGGAATTTGGACTTCGAGAGGTAAGATAGCCTCAACTTCAAAGATAAGAAAGAAAGGGGTAGCACCTATAGGGGTTTAAATGTTGGTTTAATATGCCCATAGGGCAAAGGGAATGTGTAAATTTCAAGCCTAACTAGATACATTGACCATTTTAGTTGGAATTTTGTTAAGTGTTTTGTTAGAAGCTTTTACTTGTCCATTGACTTGTGGATTATATGGTGATGAGAAGCTTAACTTAATGCCAAATGTGTCACAAATATTTCTTACCTTTTTGTTTTTAAATGATTTACCATTATTGATGATGATTTTGTGAAGAATACCGAGCAGCAAATAATGTGATAGTTAATGAAGTTGACAATCTTATCAACTTTAGTCAAGATGAGGGAAATTGCTTCCACCCACTTGGTAAAATATTCTATCACAGTGATGATAAAATGATGTCACTACAAAGAATGAGTATTAATTTCACTAATGAGATCTAATCTCCACTATGAGAAGAGCTAGAAATCCTTAGAGATTTGAATATCATGACTAAGAATGTGATAAAATTAGCATGTTGCTAACACTTGACACACTTATTTACATAATCATATTAGTCTTGGTTAAGGGTAAGGAAATAATAACCAAGGAAAAATATGTGTTTAGTGATAGCCAAACCACTAAAGTGTCCTCCACAAATACCATCATGTGTTTCCTTGATAGCGTGAGAGATTTCATTACTATGTAGTCATCGAAAGAGAAGACCATCAAAACCTCTCTTGGAAAGAATTCCCCCTAATATGGTATAGCAAGAAGTAATTTGTATAAACACTCTTTGACCATTTTTAGAGAGATTGGAAAGGATGATAACTAAGGTAAGATAGTCAAAGATTTGCTTATACCAAATATCAGATTGGGCATATTCCACATAAAAAATGGAAGGAAGGTCCAATTTGGTGTAAGAGATATTGTTAAGGCAGTCAATGGTGACAAATATTTTAGAATCTAAAGGTGCAGACAAGATTTTGGAAGCAATAGAAGCCATGGTATTGGCAAACTTGTTAGTAGAATGTAGAGTGGCTTGAATAAGGTAATGATTAAATGATGTCAAGAGTACATCTACCCAATTATTTATACTATTGTAAAACATCATTTTTAAATTGGTAAGATCCATTGATTTGGTTAAACACAAGTTGGGAGTCACCAAAAATGCTAATCAATTTAACTCACAAAGACAAAGTTATTTAGAGACCTATCACTAGGGCCTCATATTCAACCATGTTGTTGGTGAAATCAAAATTAAGCTTAAAGGATAAAGGAAGAGGCTCATCATCAAGGGGGATAATGATTATATCGGTACCCCACCACATTGACACTTTGATCCATCAAAGAACATGGTCATTTAATAAGTGTAATCCTCTTGAGAAAGATTTATGATGGACTCATCAAGAAACTCAAGAGGAGGAGGTTGGTTGTCTGTTAAAGGCACTTCAGCCAATTGGTCAACAATAATTTTCCCTTAGATTGAATTTTACTGGAGGAACTCAAGATCAAACTCAGCTAGAAGTATGAGCCATCTAGCCATATGTTGATTTCGATATGGATTATAATGCATGTACTTGAGTGGATCAGTGTTGGTTATGACAAAGATTTTGTGTTTAAGAATGTAAATACAGAGTTTGAAATCCTAAAATACTAAGGCAAGGCATAATTTCTCAATATGGGTGCATCAAGATTCATAATTTATAAGTTTTCAACTTATATAATAGATAACTTATTCTTTATGTTGATTATCACAATGCACAAGCATGGCCCCTAAGGAATGGTCTATGGCAAAATGTAGAGGTAGAAGGGTTGGTCCTATTTTGGAGGGACAAGAATAGGTGTGGAAAGAAGGTATTCTTTAAGTGAGTCAAAGGCTTTTTGATAGTATTTTTTCCACTTAAAGGAGATATCCTTCTTAAGAAGGTGATGAAAATGCTGACATCTATCAGATAGTTGAGAGATGAAGTAGTTAATGGATTAGAACTTCCCCTGCAAACTATGGATTTTCTTGAGGTTGGTCAGAGGAGGCATGTCAGGGATTGTCTTTACTTTAGCAGCATCAACTTTTATACCACGAAGAGAAAAAATAAAGATAAGAAGTTTACTTGACAAGACCCTAAAGATGCATTTCTTGATGGGATTCAATGGGGTAGTGGAAGTTGATTTGGTTGCTTTTGAAGGAGTAGGGTTGGATGGTTTATCTAAGGTTTTGGAGGTGGAGGATTTTTTTGGCTTGGTTAGGGTGATAGTGGTTTCACTTATGGAGGTTGAAGGTTGGGTATAAAATGGTGTGGTTAAGGACTCCTTCTTAGTTGGATAGGGGAGCCTAAGGCAATGCCAAAATGTGGTTTGTTCAAGGTTTGGTTGGGATAAAAACTCTAAGTTTTGGACCAACCTAAAATAGGGCTTATAGATAGGCTTAGTTCCTTCAATGTTGGACTCTAAGGATAAACAAAGTGGTAGATAAAGTGGGATAGCCATGATTTTCTTTTCCTCTATCAAAGGTTCTAAGGCCCTGGTAGATGATTCTTCCATGGAAGGGGTAGGTGAGGAAATTTTTTCCTTAGGTATGCTTTCTGAAGGAAGGGTAGATACCTCTAATGTGGAAGAAAAAGGCATGGGGGTTGACAATTTCCTCCTTTGCTATGCTTTCTAAAAGAGAGGTCAGTGATTTCACTACCTCAATAAGTGGATAAAGAATGGTTCTTTCTTCCTTTGTTTTTTTTTCCAAAGGAAGGGTAGGTAACTCCACTACCTTAATAGGTGGAAAAAGAGTGGTAGTTTGGGACATGTGTTCATTAACTATAAGTTCGTTAAGAACAATATTAACTATGTAAACCTCATGCTTGTGGGATGACTCCACATTAGTATGCTCACTATTTTTGTAAGGTGGGTGGTTTGGGAATGGTTATCTAAAAATGTCAAGTGTTTGTTTGGGGGGTGTATTCAGGTTATCCATCATAAGTTCACACTTGTCAATCAAATCTTGGACAATGTTTTTAAATGTCTTATATCTATCAACATTGTATCCAATGACACGATGGAAGATACACATTTCATTCTCCTTATACCAAATTTGTATAGGTTGGGAGGAATCAAATTGTTAGGGTGGTTTTATTGGATGAAGATGGATGATAGATGCCCTCAGCAACTTCTCTAAAACCAAAGCATAGGACCCCCCTAGTGGAGTATACTACTTTTGTACATATCAGTTTTGGGTTTTAGCATTTTGGTTAGAAGAGGTGGAAGGATTTTGTTGGTTGACAACTGAAGGAGGATCCATTTTAAGCACAATTACATTTGTGGTTCTTTTATATTTGGTGTTGGTATTGGTGTGTTTTATGGGTTTGGAGGAAGAATCTTTGTTTGATTTCAAACTAGAATTTTTGTTCCTTAATTTAAGCTTACCCTCATCAATGGATCTAATGGCCAACTTTCGAGCCATGGTGAATTCCTAATCAAAGGTTCAGAAGGTCTAAACCTATAAGGTTGATGAGACATGCTTAGCACAAACCTAAGAGAAAATCTCAATCAACTTGGGTTGGGGTAAGGATAAATAATGTTGGTTAATCAACCCTCTCCAACAATCAACAAATTCGAAAATTGACTCATCCTCAAAATTCATAATGGAATATAGGTGAGTGATAGAAACTTTATTATAAATATTAATAGAGAAATGGTCCAAGAAAGTTTGGGCTACTTGGGAAAAAGAAAATATGGAGTGCCTAGTGATGGAACTATACCAATCTAATGCGGGTCTGACTAAGGACATGAGGAAAGTTTAGAGAAGAAGGGCATCATCATAATAAATTAAATAACATCAATGCCTAAATGCTCTAAGTTGTTGTTGGGGATCTTATTTTCTTTGGAATTTAGCAAATTTTTGAAGTTATCATTGTGCAGGGTACAGTCAGATTGGGATAGAAGGGTGGATTGGCTTATTACAAATCTGGTCATACGATAAAAGATTATGGGTGCCAAAAATAGATGAATCTAGATTTTTCATCTTGTCCATCATAATATTGATAATATTAGTTTGTGGTGGTGCACCCCTATAATTATAAGGTATATTTTGTTGGGGTTGTGAATGTACCACATATTGGTAACTAGTAGAGGGTTGGGAAGATGCCACATATTGGTAAGTGGGCATGCAACGTTGGGAAGAAAGTGGAGGCATATACCCTTGTGGGTTTGGGACATACCTCAGTTTTAGTGGAATAGACATTGGTTGGGTAAAAGGCATGGTCAAGTTGGTGGGTTGAAGGTGGGTAGTTACCCTAGTGCTAATGGGTGAGAGTGTAGAGGGTATGGAGACTACCAAATTTTAGAAAGGGGTGGAAGATGTTGGGTTGTGAATGGGAAGTGGTAGGGAAGCAAAGGTAATATAAGGCACCCCAATGGTAAGAGGTGTATGGGTTACCAAAGGTTGAGTTGTTCCTATGTGGGAAAGGTTAGTGATAGTGTTGGTTGGGGTAGAAGATGCTTGGGTATTGGTTGATGGAAGGGATTTGTGTTGGCTGGTGGTGTTTGAAGGTTATTGGTAGATGAAGAGGATTGATTTACCATAAGTTGGGTAGAGATAGTGGCAACCAAGGTCTCACCCATAAGGTAAGTTGAAATGCCATAGGGTGGTTCAATGGAGGGAACCAAAGCGGAGGTACGGTTGGCAATGGTATCAAGGTAGTGTTGGAGAGACATAGGATTGTTATCAAGAAGGTTTTTGAGATCTATATCTCCTCAAGCAAAGGATTGAGGCATTTTAGGACTTCTAAAGTGGTTGGGGAAAGTTTCTACATCTAGAGTGTGCTCCATGCATGAGGAAGAAGAATATGGGTGGTTGAGAGGTGTATCTTAGTTTGTTTGGTTTCTAACTTGTTATCCTTTCAAAACCATGCAAATAAAGATGAAAGAAGGGTGGAAGTGATCTCACACACTCAAAAAGAGAGCAAAAAAAATAAAAAAATCAAAGAAAATAAGCATATAGTAAGAGTAAATTTAAGTCCTAGAATTCCTTTTATCTCTCTTTAGGCTTATGCCTCAATTTAAGAAGTTATGAGACTCAACTTGGGCTTATAGAACGGGAACTAGAAAAGGAAGTTTAAAGATGGTTTTAGTTTATTCAAGGCTCTCAAAAAAAATTATTAGAATTTGGTATGTGTCTTGATATTGTGGTCAACCCTATCACTTCACACACCACAGCGATAAGGGTGTCGGGTGCTTAGCCAAAATATAACAAATTACTAGAGTTTATACTCAACCATAGAAATGAGTTTTGGTTTCTCCCCTTGGTAGTGACATCTAAGTGGGATAGATAAGGGTAAGGTTTATCACAAGGTGATGAAATCCTAGTCGAGATTTATGACAGTGTTTGATGTTTGATTTGCATTAGTGATTTGGGATTGTGTGTGTGACAAAAAGTGACTTGCTACGATTAATTTCAACATTTACTTTAAAACTATGTGAACTAAATAAGCAAGCAAATAATGGATGCAATTTATTTTTAAACCCAAATGAAAATTTTGATTTATTTTCAATGAGTATAAGAACAACTATGATGCATCTAAATGTGGTATGAAGATGCAAGTCCTAATCCTAAGATGAGGGTTTTTTTTTTTTTTTTTTGCTTTTAGAAATGAAGGAAAAATGGAAATTTTACCCTTTTCTAAGAATGCAAAGAAGACTAAAACTTGCTTTTAAAAAGAAGAATTTGAAAACTATGATTTACAATGAAGAAATGAAAAAAAGATCATCTAATTTTTAGAAATAAAATAATTACAAGGGATGAGTCTTTTACTAATACAATTAAATGTCTTAAACTACTATAAACCCAAGAAAGCTCTAGGGTCCCACAGGGTGTGCCAAAAAATTTCAATATTTTTTTTAGTGTTTATTTTCTTTTTCTTAAAAAATAATTAAAAACTTAAAAGGAAGGGTATGATTTAGAAGAACCTGGATTTCATTGTGCACTGATCTAGTCAATGTAGAGACCTCCTCTTTGGCTTGGAAGGATGACCTATAATAAGAAAGAAGCTATAAAATGGTTGATTATCAAGATAAATGGGTAGATTACCTAGAGAATGTTAGACCCAAGAAGTACTAGACTTCCTTAGGGGATATCAATCCACTCCTTAAACAAATTAAGTTTTGGAAAATAAAAATAGATGTTTACATGAAGCAATAGAAAGTACTAAAACTCAATGAAAGAAATTATTTTGAATATAAATGAATGCCTTTAACAAAATAGCAATAACTTGTTAATAAATTATTGCTAAAATATTAAAACCTGATTCTAGAAAATAGTTTAAGACTCTGTGATGTGATAGAAATATATAAACTAGAATTTGGGTGAAGATTCATAGGTGGAAATAGCTTGTTATTTTTATGAAAATAAATTACATAGTGATTGATGTCAATCAATGTACAACCAATCTCAGTTAAGGTAACTTATGTTGGTTAGGGTATGACCTATACCAGTCAGAGGTGACTGATGTCGATCCTTATGGGCTCTAGTTTTGGGTAAATTGGATGTTGGGTTGGCTTATAGGAGGGCTTTATGGGTTGTTTCTCTATTGGATGTTGGTTGTGAGGTTGGAATAAATTCCTAGAAGTATCAAAATTAGGAGTTGAATAGTCAGGTGAGTGGGAATGGTCTATGAGTGCTTTGGTGGGAGATGGAGTGTTTGGAGTTTCAAAACTCCAACACAAAGGGGAATATGGGAGAGATGGGAAATGGGTGTAAGTAGTAAAAACCATTGAAAATAATAAATAAACTTGATTTAAGTGTAATATACTTAGTTTTGGAGTTTATTGTCCTGCAAAAGTCTTGAAGTTGGGTGTAAGCTACTTGAGATCCTAGAGCAATGTAGGTAGAGTAATAGTGCTTGAGCTCTTCGTGGTGAGTTGTTGAGAAATTTTGATGTCTCTAGTCTAGTTTTTTAGTTCTCTTGGAAGATTTTATTTGCTTGAGAGTTAATATTCTCTCTTAAAATACATTTTAACTTCTCAAGTAGGGTCTTTAGGTTACCTTAAGTAACCAACATTGATCTTGGTTAACCAATGTTGGTCGAGGGGTGACCGATGTCGACCAGGGAAAAATGGTCAAATTTTCTAAAATTAGCTATTTTCACTTAAGATTGGTCATTAAGACCAATGGAAGTGGTCCCAAGTTAATAAAGGAAGCATTGGTATGCATGATAAATAAGTCTAAGAGGTTAGGGCATTAAATGCCTAGGTAGGAAATACTCTTGAGGCTAGGTGTCGATCAGTTAGCCATGGGTTTCGATGAGGAGGTGTAAATAGGATTATTTAAAATAATTAAATTATTCAAATAGGTTAAATGGGTGTGTAAGAGGGGTTTTGATAAATTTCTTAACCCAGGAGGGCCAAAGGGGCCAAGGGGATTTTTTATGATGACAAGAACCATGTGGTGTAGTTTCATAGTGTCTACACTTACCTCACATATCTCTCTTGTTCAAACAAACAATAGATCACATGTTAAAACACACACACACACACACACACACACACACTTATTCTTATGTGCATAATTTCCTTTCATTGGAGAATAAATCAACTTTTATTCAACTAGTATGTGATAATCCTTCACAACCTAACAAAATAAAAGATACTAATGAATCCCCTTTAACCCCCCTTACTATAGTAGAACCTAGTTCTAAAACAAACCCAAATGAGGGTGATAGATTATTTCCCTCTAACCATGTCCAAGCTATCACACCTCCAAAATTTATTGAGAGCACATCAACCCTTTCTAAACAAATTAAAAAAACAATAATATTTGAGCATTAAACGAACCCCTTGATAATGATAATATACCTTCAAAATTGTTAATTTATTTAATGCATGTTATGGGTACTTTGTAAAAACAATTACATAACCTCGCTTTGGATAATGAAGCATACAAATCTAGGGTTGATGCCAATGTTATACATAATAACCCTATTCCATGCAAAATCAAAATAATGAGGTTTCCAAATAACTTTTAGATACTAGTGTTACCTATCTTTGATGGACAAGGATATCCATATTTACACCTTCAAGCTTATGAGAAAGCCATGGCTCATATTAAAAACATGATTGGTTCCACCATACACTCCCTAGTGGATATTTACGTACATATGAGGAGCTAGAGATAGTCTTCCTTCGGAATTATATAAAGAATAAGGGACCTCTAGTCACACATGAGAGGTGACCTTCACTACACTAGGGCAAGATAGAGCTAACATCAAAATACATTCTATGGTTCAAAGCTTATTTGTATCAGTTAATTTATCAACCAATGGATTTAGAAGTGCAATACATCTTTATTAGAAGTTTAATTTCTCTTCTCAAGGACATATTGCTACATCATTAATTTAAATCATTCATATATCTATGTAACACAACTATATCATTGAGGCATAGTTGGGATTAGTAATTACACAGTCAAAGGTAGATTTGGATATAGACCCCTTAAGACCTCAATCATCAAATTTGTTACAAGAGCCTACTTCACTTTCAGTTCAAAAAATAGTGGAATAGAAACAACCAATAAAAATACTTAGTAAAGGAAAAGATCCACTCTATACATCACATTCTAAAGCTAATATATCACATGATATACATAAAGGGGTTATATATTTTTTTTATATGGTTGGGCCTCACTACATATTTCTTACACTACTAGATAAGGGGATGACCACACTTCCTTCAACTAATCATCATCCACCACACCAATTGCATCAGGTACCACATAAGCATTATTATTATTTTCACCAGATAAATGGATAATTAGATGACCATTTCTATGCACTCTCAAAGCTCACATCAACCAATATGTTAGTAGACACATCATAGAGTTTACATGGGGGGAATTAAGCCCTCATTCACCACACTCTCCTAGATCACATTCCTCTATGATAGAGTTATCCCAAGATATTCCTTTTAAATAACCATTGGTTACTCATCTCATGATCCATGTGACTTCTAAGATAACCATTTATCATCATTACCATACATCACAACCTCAGTAGTGATGGAAACTAGTTCACAGAGTTTAGAATGCACTTTTAGTGTATACACTGATTAAGATATTTGGGGACAACTACAAACCCAAAGGCATACCTTCAATACAAACACTAATCAAAATCTTTGGAAATAATTACAAAGCTCAAAATGCACCTCCAATGTGCACACTGATAAATATACTTGGGAATAATTATCAGCCCAAGGGCATAGTTTTAGTTTGATAACTGATAAATATATATGGCAATCATTATAGATATCAGAACCCAAAGTTAATTCGCACACTGATTAAAATATTTGCAAGAAATTATAGAACTCAGAGTGTAATTTTAGAGCGTCAACCATTCAATATTTTTGCATCAAAATCTACATACTTATCCACTTGAAATGATTCATAGGTAGCTCTAGTTTCACCATTTATATCTACAACAACACAATATGAGCAGTATATTCATTGGTTCTCCATACCATCTAGGTTCAAATAGAGAATTTTTCCATCACATATTATACACGTAGACATCTTATGAAATATAAACAAAATATATATATACCAATAAAATATATAATTTAAATATCCTACACATATGCCTAAAATATTAATAGCACATACACAAATCAATTAAACTTACCTCAGCCAAATCAAAATTTCAAACATCAACATCTCAAAAAATCAAACAGCATTAAATGCATCAAAAATTACACAACCTAACCAGATCTAGATGCCAATACACAATGCCAAATTAAACAACATCCATATATATATATATATATATATATGTCAAACAAATTTAAATGCACCATAAATTATACAACCTAACCAGATCCAGATGCCAATACACAATGCTAAATTAAACAACAACCATTTATACATAAACACACGCACACACACACACACACACACAATATGTGTGTGTGTGTAACTCATAACATTGTTTCAATAAAAATATGATGTGAACATGACTATTCAGACCAGCTCCCTTACTCTCATTCTTGGTGTGTGTGTGTGTAACTCAGAACATTGTTTCAATAAAAATATGATGCGAACATGACTATTCAGACCAGCTCCCTCACTCTCACTCTTGGACACATCAAAACTAGAACTAGAGGCCCCATTATCTCTATGAGACCTTGATCTATGACTATGCCTACTCTCTCTCTCTCTCTTAGTACATAGCCAGTTTATCCCTACACTCAACATACTCCCATTGAATTCATATGTAGTCATCTACTATACAACTACTTGCCCCACCTAGAGCATTTGGAGAGGGCATGATATACTTCTATAGCTTTGCATGTAACTCATCTCTATTTTCTCTTTCTTGCCTAAATGTTGTAGTTACTATCACTGCCTGATCAAATAAATAGGCATGTACCCCAACAACATTGGTGGCCCACTCTACCAATCCATCATCCATGACGTCATTTGTAATATGTAGTGTTAACTCATGTAGCACCAACTCAATGGTAACCTCCTAATACTCATCATCTACTACACCTACAAGTATCCATGTAATTCATAAGAATCATATTATATCAAAACACATAATCAACATTACACATAACATACAAACCAACTATCTAACTTACCATTAACATCATGCAGCTCTACATCTAGTACCTCCTCTATGATCATCCCACCCCTCATAAATAGAAATTCCTATATGTCCTCATTCCACCAAGATGTGTAGGCCTCAGTCACTCCAGCATCATTCACATCTAGTACCTCAATCTCAGCATCATGCTCTATCACTCACATAGGAGCTATCTTTACAATCAATGACCTTGGCCTACGACTTGACCTTGTAAGTGTGAACTAGGAATTTGACTCAAGAGAGGTGATTAGTATTGTGTTAGTCCAAAAATGCAAACAAATTGATAAAAACACACTAATTAACATACATATCTAGGCCTAGTTACTAGGGTGAGCTTAATAACAAAAAAAAATGAAAAACACAACTAAAAATTAAATAAAAACAAGAATCCTTCACCTTCCTTGGATGCTCCAAATGCTTGTTGTAGTGGCTTGCTCAGCTTGTGCTCATGAAGTCTTCATCAAAAGAGGCTTGGCTATCTCCTCTTCTCCTTCACACCTTATGGTTTTGGCTTGGCTTGGCTCAATATTTTGGCATCATAACTTTGGCATGTGAGAGAAATTGGAATCAATTTAACATGGTAACTTTTCACAAATTAAGCTTCAAAATGATGTTCATGGCCTCTCTATTTATAGATTTTCAAGAATGACCAAAATCAACCATGGTCATCCATCTCAAGATTAAGATGTGTGGTCATGGATTAATTTAATTATGTAATTAAAATCCATAATTATCCTCATCATGACTTTTTAAGAAGGGACATTAATGAGGTATGGGAGGTAATAAAGAGGCATGGGAGACCAATAATCTTGATATTTGTGGCATTTATGGCCTAGGGATGTCTTCCCAAGAAATGAGGTCACCTGATGATACAGATATTCAATATTCATTTCTAAAAATAAGTTTTCAATAGGTTTCCATGAAATTATTAATTAAGCCTTGATTTGGATTAATTAGCTCTTAAGCATGATTAAGCACTTTGTGCACAAATTACTCAAATTGATCAAAATGCCTTGTTATTGGTCCAAAATTTGATTGAATTAGAATTGAAATTTAATGTTAAATGTGTTAGATCCATTATCCCATTTAGGATGTTTCCAACACAAAATAACAAAGACATGCATCTCGTATAATAAATTTGATAAAAAAGAGAAATATAGGTGTAAAATTGGCATTTTGACTCTAAATGATCTTATCCAAGTTAGCTAGCCCATAAATTGTATTTCCCCATTTAGTGATACCCTAGCCAAAATTAGCACTTGAATATGTCAATTTCAACTCATTTAATTTGCTTTAGTGTTTTTAGGCAAAATTGTGCATTTCAGTGTAAATTGGTCAAAAGCTTGATTGGAGGTCATCGGTTGCCAAATTTAGGTGTCAACAATTTGCCCCTATTTGGGAAGGCATTGCAAGCTATAAGCATAGTAATGTCTTCTCAAAGAATGAAAAGGTCCTATATTCCTACAAATATAATGATGATAAACTAACTATATGATGGATTGCCCCCTCAAGGAAATGGTTGGCACAAGTACGTTGGCAAACGGTCCCTCGAGAAGAAGTGAAATGAGGGGACCAAAGAAAGGAAATATGATGGGGTGAAAACCCAATGATTTTGAAAAAGTAGTCAAAATCACTAAGAATGCAAGTGGGACATTGTACAGTGGTTTTCCCAAAGGTGGTTATAAGTTTTGTACCCTAATAATGGTAATGTGGTATGATAACACAATGATTTACCCAAAGGTGGTTATAATCATTGAGAAGATGGAGTTGCCCCAGTTAGGATAGACAAACAAGATAACAACATACCCATGTATGGGTAGAAAAAGTAATGTGGTGACAAGATAATGATTTGCCCAAAGGTGATTATAATCATTGATAAATTTAGGTGGGATGGTGTATAATGATTTACCCATAGGTCATTATAATCATTGGACCTCGATTATGGAAAAAATGATAAACTTGGTTGAGGATGATGATAACTAACACAAAGGGTAATGATGAATTGGAATAACCTACTAGTAGGGAGATGTTCGTCCAAACTAATAAAGGTGGAAATTTTTTCATGGTTAATTACTTTGTTTGGGATATGATTGGGATTGAATCAAGATGTTAGTGTTGAAGAGATGTTAATGCCACCATTACCGAATAGACTTCTTGAACCTAAGGTTTGTTGTATCACATATCAGTAGGCATCATTGTATAATATCATGATGACTTGGTCAAAATATGCATAAGGATTGACTCCTGTAATCCAATACTCAATAGAAAATAATGCATCAATGATAGAAACCATGATGACAATGTAAACATATGAATATGGATGGATTCGAGTATAAGTGTGGGCAAGGAATCACCCATGAACACACATAAACTGAATCAAGGCAATAGTGCTAAAAGCAAAAATATAGGTAGACAAATAAATAAAATAAGCAGAAATAGAAAAATAAATAATGCAATAGAAACCATACGAACATTGCCCCTGAAAAATAGGCAAAAACTTAATAAACAAACAAAATAGGGGAATAGAAGAAAAAGGAAGGGGGTGGTCAAGTTGTCTCCATATGCACTAGGCAAGTGGATGTTGCCTACTTAGTTTTATGGATGTAATATCCAATAAAAAACTTCAGGCCAAATGTAGTTCTCCCAAGGAATGGGAAGAATGTGATAACTAATGAAAATAAACATAATGGATGTGATAGAATAATAGGAATAGTCTTGAAAAATGGTAAGTGCGTGAGAGAAAATACCAAAAAGGATGGGGAAACTAAGTGACAAGTGATTTTCTTACAACTTAGTGGTTCCCAGAATCCTTAAGGCAAAGAAATGGTCAATGTTTTTGATTTTTTCTAACAATTTTACAAATGTTTTTGGAATTTTTTGAAGTATCTCAACTTGATCAAGAATGATGAGACACTAAATGGTTCAATCTCACAACATGGTAAGAGCATTCAAGCCTACGTTGCTCATAAAATGGTGAGAATGTTCAAACTAGGTTGCTCACAAAATAGTGAGAGAGTGGCAAGGGGGTGACTGAGCTAACCTCAATAATTATTAAGTAATACCTACATAGTCCCAGATTAAGATCTCAACTCACTGTAGTTCTACCCTACAATGGATGAATTTGGTTAGTGTATCAGCCAATTCAAACAAAATAGGCATAGGTGGTAAAAAGGCATAGCATGGCATAGGAAGTGGCAAGTTGGTATGTCAAGACTTAATAAAAAAATGTTGCTCCTAGTTTGCCTGTAAGCAGTTATAACTAGGACACAATGTCATAGATAAATGGTATTAATTTTCCCAAAGGTGGTTATAATTAGTAGTAAGATTAGTGATAAGAAAGGAATAACAAATGAAGGATGCAACTACTAAAACTTCTATCATATGACTCCAAAATATGATCTTTATCTGAAGTACTTGAAACAATTGATGAAACTAATCAGATTTCTCAGTGCTAAAAATGTGTAACAAATGGTAAAAACCAAGGTCAAATGAGCTAGGATTTAGAATGCATCTAGTTGATAGAACAGAATGGTAAAATGGATAAGGCTAAGAGGATGGATAAGAATGATATTTGTACAAATAAGAATAGTGATAAAATGGCATTACTAAAATGGTATTTATAGATAATACACCTTAACACTCAAGCATAGTACCGCTTGAAGTGAATAATATTCATTGGCTCAAAAAGTTCATCTCCATTTGGTGTGGCAAGCATGTATGCCCCTGATCCATAATCAATAGTAATGATGAAAGGTCCTATCTAGTTTGGTTTAAATTTACCTTTATGCTTCTTCTCAGTCATGGTATTCTTTTGGTTTTCTTTAAGAACAAGATCACCAAGTTCAAATGTTCTATACTTGACAAGCCAATTATAGTGGCCTTTGAGTTGGTTTTGATATGCCTAAAGATTATTGAGCATAGCTATGCATTTTTCATTAAGCAGGTCTAGTTCTTACAGGTGAGCTACTCAATAGTCCTGATCATCTAGGACATGCTTGAAATATATGCATAGTGAAGGTAATTCAACCTCAATGGGAAGGATGGATACAGTACCATAAACAAGTGAGTATGGAGTGGCTCCTGTGGGAATACGATGATTGGTATGGTATGCCCAAAGGGTAGGGAATATGCATAGGTGCTAATCATGATCGACATCATTGACAATATTTTTATGAATACTGGCAATGGTTTTCTTCGATGCTTTAGATTGGCCATTACCTTAAGGGTAATATGTTGTAAAAAAATGTTGTGTGATGTTATATTAAGTACATAGCTAGTCTACATCCTTGTTCTTGAATGATCCTCCATTATCAGATATAATGTCAGAGGGGATACCATAGTGGTAAATGAGATGGTTGAAGATAAATTTAGAAATTTGTTTTCTAGTCATGTAAGTGAGGGGTATAGCTTTAACCCACTTAGTAAACTACTCAGTGGTAGTAAGGATATGTTTATGGCCATCAGATGAAGTGGGGTTGATCTTCCCAATGAGGTTAAATCCCCATGTATCAAATGGCCATGGTGTCAACATCAGTTTTAGAGTTTGTGTTAGGACATGAATCAAATTAGCATGTCATTGACATTTGTCACGCTTCTTTACATATGCGGTTGCATCTATGTCCATCATGGGCCAATAATAACTAGTATGCAAGAGCTTTTTGGATAGGCCTACCCCATTAGAATGAGCTCCACAAACTCCTTCATGAACTTCTCTTAACACTAGTGTAGACTCTACTAAAATTAAATAATGAAGCAGAGTTTCATCAAAATTGTAATAGTAAAAGGTGGATCCACATAGAGTATAATGAGTGGAATGATGAATAAAGGCTTTGGTTTGTTTTCAAGATAGGTTAGGTGGTATAACTTAGTCATGAAGGTAGTTGTAAAGTTTTGAGTACCAGATAGAATTAGGACCAATAATATCATAAATAATTATAATGGTTGAAGGTTCATGAGCTGGTGTGAATAAATTCTCAACAAGGGACTAATATTCTCTAGCTTTGTCTGTTTATCAAATTAGAGAGCTGATAGTAGCCATGTCATCTCTAATTTTATTACTATCCCTTAGTATATGCTCAAATAGGATATTTTTAATTTGTTAATTTAGGGTATCAACCATAGCCTTATATGGAACCAACTTATCATCTTTGGTCTAAAAATAGTTTGTGACCTAATTGATGATTAATTGAGAATCACCATGAACCTTTATATGAGATATATTCCATTATAGTACAAGGAAAACTAATTTTAAATGATTTAGGGATTAGATCCCCCTGTGGTGTAATAAATAAGAGACTTGCCCCCGATCCATGTGTAGTAAATGAACAATCAAAATATAGATTCTAGTGTTTCTCCCCAAGAGGTGTGTTAATAATGGTAATTATAGATTCATCAAGAAAATGAAATGTGAGTGGTTTTATGTCTGCAAGGGGTGCTTCAGCAAGTTGATTTGTAAGGACCTATCCTTTGATTACCTTCTAATTGACATACTCTATATCAAAATCACTAATAAGCATGATCCATTTGGATATTCTACCTTGTAAATCTTTTTTAGATAGTAGATACTTGAGTGGATCTACTTTTGAAATGACCATGGTCTTATTATTCAACATGTAATGGCACAATTTCTAAGCTGTGACGACCATGGCTAGACAAGCTTTTTCAATAGGTGTATAGTTGTATTCATATGTGACCAAGGTATGACTCAAGTATTATATTACATGTTCCTTTCCATTGTTATCATATTGAGCCAAAAGTACCCCCAAAACATTTACAGTCGCTAATAGATACAACAAGAATGGCCTTCTTGGCATAGGAGGTAACAAAATAGGTGGATTAACTAGATAGTCCTTGAGTTGTTGAAAAGTTATTTGGCAGTGGTCATCCCAGTGAAATGTAACTCCCTTCTTCAGAATATGTGTAAATGGATGACACTTATCTACTAACTGAGAGATGAAGCATCAGATTGACTGGATCTTGCCCTACAAACTATGGAGTTACTTCAAATTGGTTGGTGGTGGCATTCTCAATTATAGCATGGACTTTGGTTGAATCGACTTCAATGCCCCTATGAGACATAATGAAGCCAAGTAACATTTCTAAGGTTACTCCAAACACATATTTTTTTGGATTGAGTCTAACTTTATACTTTTGAAATCTTTTAAATATCCTACGTAGTATTATTGGATGGTTAGTCCTAGTTTTAGATTTTCCTAATATGTCATCGACATAGTCTTTAACAATATCATGCATCATATCATGAAATATGATAGTCATGGCCCCTTGATATGTAGCTCTAACATTCTTAAGACCAAATGGCATTACCTAATAATGAAATGTTCTTCATGGAGTGGTGAATGTTATTTTATGTTGGTCTTCTGGTGTTATTCTGATCTAGTTGTATCCTAAAAATCCATCCATGAGTGAAAGCATTTCATAACCTGTCATGGAGTCGATGATCATGTCAATATTAGGTAATGAAAATTCATCCTTAGGATAAGCTTTATTTGTCTCAAAAATTAGTATAGATTTTGATTCCTTCAGGGTTTTTGTTAATAGGTACAACATAAGATATCCATTCTAAGTAGTCAATGGATCGAATACATCTTGCTTCTAAGAGTTTTTCCAAATCTTTCTTTATCAAGATAGAAAATCAAGGATGCATCTTACAAAGCTTTTATTTCACTAGTTTGGCATCAAATTTGACCATAAGGTGGTTCAGAACCAAGGTGGGGTCTAAACCTGGCATGTCATAATAAGCCCATGCAAAGATATCTATAAATTCTCTCAATAGAGTTGTAAAGACTTCATGTTCTTCCTCAGTGAGGGATGCATCTAATTTTATCTATTTTAGGTCTGATAGAGTCCTAATGTTTACCACTATTATATCTTTGACTACAAGGGTCAAACCATCTTCTAGGATAGTAGGCAAAGACTTGAATTGTTGGACTATATCAGGGTCCTCTGTTAAGACTTGCTCTTCAACGTCTCCTAAGCATGATGAATCTGAGTCCCCCAATGGGAGATTTGGCCATGTGACAAAAATAGTCAGAAATTCTTGAAGAATTTGATCAAATACTTATTATTGCATAAAACTAAACTCAGATCCATAGGTAAGTTCATTGTTGGTGGTCTCATAGTCTAAATTTAAAGAAAAACGAACACCCCCATCTAACGATGCCTAAAATTGGTTTTCACCACTAGATTGGCCTTTATCTTTACTTTTTCCTTAGTCAAAAAGTGCCTCAAAGAGGTTTTCACTTGGGGACCTCAATATTTTATTTATTTGTTTTTGGCTAAGGGTGTTCACCTGCTCTCTAAAATAGGCTTCAAGATCCAATGTAATTGAGAATCCTAATTTATGATCTCCCACCAGAACATTATCTCTAAGGACTAAAAAGTCATAGAATGCCTCATCATTTTGAAACTCATCAATTGATAAATTAGATTCTTATTGGTCCCAATCTATTATTTTGGGATAATATAATGGCAATGGGTTGTGACAAATTATTGGGGTAAGAGTACATATTACATTGTTATCAAACAGGTTAGTTTCAGTTAGGTCATCAAAATTGAGGCTATGATCAGACTTTGCTTCATTATCGACATCATCATCACGAGCCACCAGTGATGGAACTCAAATAAGATATGTGAGGTCACCCCTAGGTAGTTTAAATCCAAGCTCATATGGTCTTTTGTACTTTGTCATGGAAATTAGCTCAGTGGTTCCTTATTGATTTGGTTTGAGGACTCTTATTTCATAATCTTGATGCTCCATGATCATATTGGGAATAGGATACTTTTCACTTTTATAACAATCAGCTTGGTTGTCATTATACAACCATGATTCATCCCCTTCAAGAGGGTCTGGTTCTAGGCCAAATGTTGGTACAAACATGACAGGTCCCTTATCTTTGTTCTTTTGTTGCCAATGCATGTGTGGGGTATTTTTAGGTCACCCAAAGTCTTTGGTTTCTAAGGAAGATTGGCAATATGGAAGGTATCATGGGTCACATACTCCCCTGGGCCATTATCTAAAATGGTGAAATGATTGGAAGCTTCAAGAGGTGGCATGTGGGAAAGGGAATCCAAGGTATTAGGATCTATTTAATTATCTTGTGGAGGATCAATAAGTATGGCCTTTCCTTTATCCTACTTGAAACTTGGATTTATGCCATATTGGTAATTATAGCTTTGAAACTTGACCTCAAGATGTTTGCAGTGTTTATATGGGTGTAAATCTCCTAGAATATTCACTTCCATCCTTGAGTGGGAGAACTTGATACATTGGTGCAGTGTTGATGGGACTGCATGAATCTCATGTAACTAAGGCCTACCTAGAAGCATATTATATGATAACTCAAGATTAAGCACATGGTAAAGTGTATCATGGGTCAAAGTCCTAATGATAACTGGTAAGCTAATATTGCCTTTTAATTATCTTTTTTTATTATCATAGGCTTTGAAAGTTATCATTTCTGGCTGGACATCTACCATTATGTTCCCAAGAAGCTTTATGAGCTTTAGAGAAACTATGTTGAGGCCTGATCCATTGTCTATAAGGACACATTTCACTTTATTCCACCTTATATAAACTTCTGTGTATAATAGCTTATTATGGAGTGGGCTAAGGGAAGACATATCACTTTGGTTGAATGTGACTTGTTGGGTTGGATCTAGGTGTCCAACCAAAGCTTAAAATTTATCAGGGGATATCACTGGCAATAGCGGATTGGGTTAAAAACTCATTTAAAATGTTCTTGTGGATTGTTGATGTTCATAGCAAATCTAAAATAGAAATTTGTGCTGGTGTGTATTACAATTGTTCTACAATATCAAACTTCTTATCTTGGTTAATGGTGAATGCTTTATTCTAAGGCTGAATGGTTGGTTGGATAACAGGCAAAGTGGTAGATGGTTATGGACCTAGGATAGTAATCTTTGACCTCCAAGTTGTGATTTCACAATCAAGATTAGATGTTTGACCACAAATGCTAACAAATGTTGAGAATGGTTTGGGACTAGATAAGACAAGTCTCGATTAATGGTGCATTTGTATGTGGTCACGTGGCAAGGGTGAGTTATTAGTATATGGTCCAAAAGTGGGAGTCTCAATTTGCTAGTTTGCTTGTGTGTTGTCCCAGGTCAAAGAAGGATTTTCCATGTAATTTTCTTGAGTGGTATTGTTTATCAATGGTCTAGATTGATTAGTGTTTAGTCTAGGATTAATGGAGATGGTATTAATGTTGCCCCTTACAATATGACCTACAACCCTATTGTAGTTATGTGCAACTGCATGGTAGCTTTGTTGGTTGTTACCATTTTAACCTTGGTTTTATCCATTGTTTTAACATTATGGGTTTTGTTTTTTATTCTACTAATTCTACTAGTTCAGCCTTTGATTTTGATAATATTGATTTTGTTATTGCACTGGCTAGTGTTGTTGTTGTTGATTATTATTATGTTGCTACTATGTGTTATGTTGGGGAAAAGGGTTTTAATAAATCCCAAGAGTTTGATTAGAGGTAGAAGCACCATTATCTAATGTTATCTTCCCATTATACAACATATCTTCAATCAAATGCTTGATTTTCACACATCTTCAGAGATTATGCCCATTGACCCGATGATATTCATAGAATTCATTTTCATAGTACCAATCAGGATAAGGAATGCCTTGTGGATAATGCTTTGGTATAGACCAACTAACTAGATTAGCAATGACAAGTTTGTGAAATACAGACTCAATAGGCTATCCTAGGTCACTAAAGACATGATGCATAGGCACATTTCTCCTTGGAGGAGGGGTTTGTAATGGTAAAGGTTGTTGCATTTGTTGTGTGGGTCTTAGTTGTTATGCTTATAGTGTTAGTTGGAGAGGTTGTTGGGTAGGAGTAAGCTGAAAATGTGGTGTAGATGATGTTTACACTGTTTGGACATGACGTAACTCGATTACTCCATTACCCACAACATTCCTATTACGATTGAATTACTTTGGTCTATCTTGATTATTAGCCTATGTTGGTTGTGATGCTTGCACTTGGATTAGATGTTGGTTTTGGCCAATTCCCTGATTGGTACCTTGATTCTGATTAGTTGACATAAGCTTGATGATCCCTTTATTAATAAGGACTCTCTTAATCAATAAGCCTTTATTGATGATCTCCTAAAAATTATGTGCACATTGTAGTTCCAAATGATAATCTATCTCACTATGCAAATTTTTAGTAAACACAGTGGCTAATTGTTTATCTGGTAAACTATGGGTAAATCAGCTTGTAAGGGCTCTCCATCACTATAGATAACTTGGAAAACTCTCACCAGCCTTATGTTTTATTTTTGTTAAGTCAACCAATGAAATCTCATGGTCAAGATTATAGGAAAAGTCCTACATAAACCTATTAGAAAGATCATTAAAATCTATTACTAAATTATTGGGAAACTTTAAAAACCACTCCAAGGCTTTTCTAGCCAAGCTCCTTAGAAATAAAAACAAAAGGTATATATCGATATATGCCACTGGTTGACATGCAACAAAGAACTCAGTTAAATAGGCCTTAGGGTCACCTTTCCCTTTGTATTTGTTGAATTTTGGTGGTTCATATCCTGAAGGAAATGGTATCTACAAGTACTCCATATTGAATAGATAAGAACACACGTCAGTTAACTTAAACTTTTTAGTTTATTTCCCAGCTTGAATGGTAGCAATTGCATCCTTCATCTGTTGTAATTCATGGGATAGGAAATTGGAAAGAACATTGGTTTGAGGGAGAATATTGGTTTGGGTAGATGGTTGGGAGGTCACAAGTATTATACTTTGACTAGGGTATGATGGTGATATTTGTTTGGGTATATTGGTTTGGTTGGAAAATGGACCAAGAATATGCATACATGGATTAGGATGTACTTGAAATAGCACATTTAATTATATGATATTCTAGTTTGGGTTGGCTATGAAGGTTTGACTTGGAGGATTTTATGGTTGGGATGGATGGATATAACTACACTATGCCTGTTGTGGTTGAAAAGAAACATATTTTTGATTAATCAAACCTTGATTTTGAGTGGAAACTTATGGACCAAGAACCTGTCTCTGAACTTGTGGCACATTTTGAACCGATTGTTGTCTAGTAGGTACTTGAGAAACATGGGAGCCTACTTGTTGCATGAATCCTTGTTGAGAAGTAAAAACATGTTGAATATTTGACATCTGATATTGACCAATATTTACACATTGTTGGATAGTCAACATTTGGTTTTAGATTGGTACACTAGTCTGTGACTAAGGAGGTATATTTGTCACTACATGACGAGCTGGAACATTAGTTGCCCCTTGTTGAGGTGGAAATATATTCAGCCTATGTTACATTAGTATACTAGATTATGCTTGATTTTGTAGAATACTACTCATCACTTGTTGAGGAGGAGTAGGATTCATCACATTCAGCTGTTGAGGTGCGACATTGGTTGTTGGTTGACTACCTAATCTTAATAGTTGCACACTTGATGAAAAAGCTAATTAAGATTGGGATGCAGAAACTCCTACTCCCTGGTATGATGGTCCACTCATGGTATTAACTATAGGCACATGTTGTTGACTAGTTATTTGTGTGTTAGTACCACTTTGATTTGGATTAGACATTGCTTACACATTATCCACTATATTTTGCTTATTATTCTGTGTAAAAGTAGAAGACACTTCTTCAATAATGAGCATATGTAGTAAGTTGTCTACCAAAGTATTTTTCATGAATGGGTCTAAACTTTGATTGTCTTGACTAGTTAACTCTATCAAAACTCTTGTTGAAGGAACTAAGTTAATAAGAGGTTTGCTCACAATGGTCATCTGATTGAAATTGCATGCTAGATTTAGGTAGGTTTGATATGCCATCTGCATTTGGTTAAAGTGGTATTCCATAAGGTTTTTGCCTTTATTAGGCATATTAGGGTCCTCATACATTGTTTGTACTAGAGCTAAAGTATTGATAGAAGAACCATGTTGATCATAAATTATGTTGTGGGTCACTCTTATTAGGCTTGGTAAATTCTCATGAGGGAAGTCTATTGTAAACTTGGCTCCTACCTCTATGGATCAAACTAAAATCTCATCTTTGTTCTCCAAAAAATTATGCTCAAACAAAAATGGATCATAGATGGAAGGTGTATTAGTAGAGCATGACTGTTGAGGAACTGGTTCATCAGCTATGAGTATTATAGCTACATATTATGCAGTTTATTCTTAGTCTTGTTTTGAATAAGGTGGTGTATTAACCAAATAGTTAGCTAATGTATCTTGGCTTTGTGCCCCTAATTGAGTATTATAAGAGGAATAAAGATCCATCTCATAATCAATATTATCCACGCAAGGGTCTTCCACCATTTTTTCATGCGTAACCACATTACTAATCCCTGGATTGTACATGAGTCCACTATGAGTGTAGGAATACATTTTGGGATCCATAGTCAATGCTTTATGATAGAAAGGGAAAAGAGTTCTATAAACTCTAAAAGGACAATGTCTAAAAAGATGATGTTCAAAATTGGTCTAGATTCATCAAAAGGATTAAAAGGTTTACGCAAAGATTTGTGATAATGCAAGATAATGTTAAGTGTCTAACGTTACACGTCTTAAATAAAAGATTAAGTAAATGAACCAAAAATCAAAATGTTAAACACTAAGGTCAAAGTGTTTCAAATCAGTCTAATCTAGGAAAATAAAAGTTGTTAGATCTTTTGGCCAAACGTGGCATTAAAAGAAAGGCTCAAACAAGGCACGCACTAGGACTCTTGGCCAAACAACATCAAAAGATAGACTTTGAAAATAGATGAAATTTTTAATATAATAGATTTGAAACACTTCTAACAAACATTAGGCATTTGATTCTTGGACATGAACTTGATCAAATAGGTATAAGGTATGAAACAAAAGTCACTTTAGAGATAGTTTATTTTCTCACAAATAATGGTATAAAACTTGGTTCTTTTGATAAATCAGCTAGACAAAAGTGAATGGCATAATTATGTTAGATAAAGGTTCACAAAAGTATACTTGAATTGATTTGAAAATATGGGAACCAATTTTAACTCTATGTAAGAGGGCCTATGAAACAATATCCAAAATGTTTTGGGTAGCATAACAGTGTTAGACTACCCATAAGATGTGACAAAATGCTTGTTTCAAAAACTATCTAAGGCAAAGATAATTTCTCACAAATTTGATAGCATAACACTACCTTTTTTGACTAAAAATGTTGTGGTGCATAGACTCAAAATACAAGTGTTAATCACAAAATGACTTAAGTATATCAAGTGGTGATAATGATCATGAGTCTTAAATGGCCTTCAACCCAAATTGGAAATTAAACCTAAGTTCCCTCAAGTTTAGTACAAATGGCTAACCCACTTCACACATCATCCTTATGAACTTAGAAAGGTGCAATTCAAAATTTAGATTATAAATGAAGGACTTAAATAACTTTGGCAAAGATCTAGACTCAATTGGGTAGCATAACTGTGCCAAACTGGATGATAGTTTTGATGAACTTTGAACAAGGCAAATTGATGATTTCAAGTGGGCAACATAATGCCTCTTTGTTCAAAGGAAAATGAGGACCATGTGTTTGGTTTGCATCATTTTTTTACACCAAGTTTTGATTCCAACAAGACTTTAATCTAGGACAAAACCAAATAATTAATCACTCTTAGATCCTAAACTAACAAGGTTACTTGTTATTATTAGAATCCATCAATATACGTCATTTGAGAGGATTTTAAGTGTTCATCCAAAAGTAAATACGCATTATATAGTAGGGTTTTTATACCCCCCCTCTCTCAAATGACAATACTATGACATGGACCTTGAGGCACACCTTTCACCAACAATACTTCCATGGTAAGTGGGGATTTGTCTAATATCTACAAGTTTCTAAATGCTCTATGGGAATCAATTGCATGATGACTTTCACATCAAATAATGCAAAAAAAAGTACAAATTTTGGGTCTGTATCACTTGGCTTGTTGCAAAAAGGTCTAGTCCTTTTTGTAACCACTACATCCTGTTATTTGCTCAGTGTAGTGTGATGTCCAAAGTATCACTACGTCCCATGTATAACTCCAATATGGAGCTAAATGAAGTCAATGCTGGGAGTTGAAACCTTGAGTCAAAGCTTCCCTAAAGAACTCATGGGAGGTAATGATGTCCCCCTCACAAGCCAAGTTTACATGAAATAAAGAAAGCATAAAATAGAAAGACTTTAGGGTCATTTTCAAGGTCACCCAATACTTTTAAAAGTTTTTAAGGAGTGCTTTATATGATGTTCTTTATATGCCTTGGACTAGGCAATTTTCAAATAAGGAAATCACTTTTGATTCCAAGAGTTTCCTAAAGGGGACAAATGGAAGATTATACATGCAACATCCTTGTATTTTTTGAAAACAAAGTACTAATAGAAATAATGAAAACAAAATTGACAAGTGTGTTCAATTTTAAGCCCAAATAAAAGATTTGGTGGTATTCATTTGACCCCTTGGTCTTAAAATTATAAACTTTGAAAACTAACGCTAAAAACTTACTCAAGCACCAAAATAATGTTCCTAGTTCATTTTAAAGCATACAAAAGATTATTTAAACACATTTTAGCAATTTTACAAGTTGGACATACAAGAAAAATGTTATAAAGTGGTTTATCTTTGAAGAATTTTTAAAGATGAAATAATTAACTTAGGAAAATGAACTCTCAGGTTGACACAGTCGAGTTGGGATCCAAGTCGAGGCGAGTTGGGTTAAGTCAAGCCAAGTTGGGATCTGAGTCAGGGTGAGTTGGGATCTAAGTCAGGGTGAGTTGGGTTAATTTGAGGTGAGTTGGGATTCGAGTCAAGGTGATTTGGGATCCAAGTTAGAATGAGTTAAGATCTAAGTTAGGATCTGAGTCAGGGCAAGATGGGATCTGAGCTGGGGTGAGTTAGGATCTAAGTTGGGATTTGAGTCAGGGTGAGTTAGGATCTGAGTTGGGATCTGAGTCCAGGCAAGTTTGGATATGAGTCGAGGTGAGTTAGGGTTAGTTGGGATCTGAGTCATGGCAAGTTGGGATCTAAGTTGGGATCCAAGTTGGAATCCCATGGGGTGTGTCATTATGTGAACTAGGAATTTGAATCAAGAGAGGTGATTAATATTATGTTAGTCCAAAAATGTAAACAAATTGATAAAAACACACTAATTAGTATACATCTCTAGGCCTAGTTACTAGGGTGAGCTTAATAACAAAAACAAATGAAAAACATAACTAAAAATTAAAGAAAAACAAGAATCCTTCACCTTTTTGGATGCTCCAAATATTTGTTATAGTGGCTTTCTTGGCATGTGCCCATGAAGTCTTTATCAAACGAGGCTTGGCTATCTCCTCTTCTCCTTGGCACCTTGTGGCTTTGGCTTGGCTTGGCTCAATATTTTGGCATCATAACTTTGGCATGTGAGAGCTCTTGGAATTAATTTAACATGGTAACTTTACACAAATTAAGCTTCAAATTGATGTTCATGGCCTCTCTATTTATAGATTTTCAAGAATGCCTAAAATTAACCATGACCGTCCATCTCAAGATTGAGATGTGTGGTCATGGATTAGTTTAATTATGTGATTAAAATCCATAATTATCCTCATCATGACTTTGGAATAAGGGACATTAATGAGGCATGGGAGGTAATAAAGAGGCATGGAAGACCCATAATATTTATATTTGTGGCATTTATGGCTTAGGGATGTCTTCCCAAGAAATGAGGTCACCTGATGATGCAGATATTTAATATTCATTTATAAAAACAAGTTTTCAACAAGTTTCCATGGAATTATTATTTAGGCCTTGATTTAGATTAATTATCTCTTAATCATGATTAAGCACTTTGTACACAAATTACTTAAATTGGTCAGAATGCCTTGTTATTAGTCTAAAATTTGATTGGATTGGAATAAAAAGTCAATGTCAGATGCATTGGATCCGTTATCCCATTTAGGATGTTGTCAACACCAAATAACAAATACATGCATCTCATACAAGAAATTTGATAGAAAAGATCAATCTAGAGCACCCAAGTGCAAAATTGGCATTTTGACTAGAAATGATCTTATCAAAGTTAGTTGGCCCATAAATTGCATTGCCTCATTTAGTGCTACCCTGGCCAAAATTGGCACTTAAATATGCCAATTTCACTCATTTAATGTGCTTTAGTGTTTTGAGGCTAAATTGTGCATTTTGGTGGAAATTGGTCAAAAGCTTGATTGGAGGTCATTGTTAGCCAGATTTAGGTGTCTACAGTAGGTGCCCAAGAATTCCTTAACTACACCATAGGTGTTGAGGACACATCTTATACAACACTAAACTATCAGTTAACCCTCTCATACTAAAACCATTTGTATACATTATCCTATTGATTATGTATCCAACAACTAACCCAAATTTGCCTCAATTGTGTGTCATCTTCAACCCACCCTTAAAATCCCATGTAGGGTCTCCAAATGATATTATTTTCTCAAACTATCTAGTAACTACCTACAATATGTAGTATTCCTCCTCAATGCATACCCTATCCTAGTCCATCTCTCTATAAATACTTGTAGATGAGCCCATCCATCTCATGGATGTGCCATAAGTCTACTCATGGTTATATGCTCGTATGCCTAGTAATGTAATAATATCAATGCATCGATACCCCTACCACTCATCTCATGTGTAAAGTGGTATAGGGCCTTATATAAATGAGCTAACATGGTATGACCCATGAGTACATGGTGCCATGATGTTCAATGTCATACACTATATCATGCATCCTATAAGAGATAGAGACACCACTCCCATCCATAATAATAAATAATGATAGCAACATAGCTAGAAATTTTCATAATTGTAGAACATCAACCATAAAAATTAGGGTCAATAATATGTCACTCTGACTACCTCTATGATGAGTCCTCACCGCTATATCAAAAAATTACCTAAATGCCTATTGTATTACTCAAAGACAAGTAACCTCCTATAACATAGCCCATTTTAAAAAAATCAACAACTGCAAGATCTAATAGACATCCTCTAGTGTCATGGTCATCTCACCTATAGGTAACCAAAATGTACATGTGTCTGCATTCCACCTCTCATATAGCGCAGTGATCATAAGATTATCCCAAGGCATAGGCCCCAAGAAAGAAACATATCATAGACCTTCTCTCTTGATCACCTCTATCTTTGCATTAGACAAATGCAAACCCTAAATAGTCTCCATCAACTTACATGTATGAAACTCCCTCATATGGGCATCAACCTATAAATTTTTAACCAATTCTAGCATCGCTAAAAAAAACTAATACTAGCAAAAATCAACAAAAAATTATAAAATAATCAACCATGATAAGCATCACACATTAGGCCTACTAGATACTAATGCTACCCAGAGGATAGTAGCACTGGATAGTAGTGCCATACTCTATATAGTAGTGTCAGGATCTAGACATTAATGCCAATAATGGGACATTAGTTTCAGCTTCTCTAAAATAGGCCAAAAAAGTCTTTTTCTAGAAAAATAAATAAAATAATTAGCAAAAATGATAAAAATTAGGAAAATTTTAGATCCTTTACCAGGTGAACCTCCTCTCCATCCTGAATCTGTGCCTCAACCTCCTCATAGGATGATAGACTAGCATCTCATCTCCTCAGCATGTTTCTCTATATCAGACTCAAAATTATTTCCACTAAAATTATGCAAATGAATTTCTAATGATTCAAAATTATCTATTTAAGTCATAACTTACCTAATTCCACTTTATTAATATTACCCATGCGCACAAGTTTTGATAATTAAAACAACTCTCTTGTTGTCGCATATCTCGAGAAGCATAGTTTTGATTTGTAAAATGAGACTTGATACCAATATGAAATGTCCCATATTGGTTTAACTAATCCCCTTATCATTTTTCAAACCTACAAAATGACAAAATCAAACACATTATATTAACAAAAAAACAAACCAAATACCTATCCAATTACACATTAAACTATCAACTACAACACAATCAATACATTAATTCAAACCTAATACAACATCATAATTACCAAGTAACACTAGCACATTTGATCCTTACCACTTTTGGTTACATATCCTCATGACAGTCTCAGCTCTCCCACCAAAAGGGGGTAAAATATGCATAGATTGATTTAAACATACAGAGTTAAATTCAGATTTTCTAACACACAAGTCTATACAGGTTTACACAGTCATTTAGATGCATAACTTATTTACATATACATACATATAGGTTCACACATGCATCCAGAGTCAAATTTTAGATATATAGACACACAGGTCTACACAGGCATTCATATTCATAGCATGTCCATATTATACAAACATACAAGTCTACACAGGTTTGCACAGGCATCAAAAGTCATGGAGTTTTAGAGATACAGACACATAGGTCTACACAAGTTCACATAGGCATTTAGATGCATAGCGTATTTAGATATATAGACACATAAGTCTACATAAGAATTTAAATGCATAGCTTAATCAAATATATAAGTCTACATAGTTTTATATAAGCATGCAGAGTTACATATTTTTAGATATATAAATGCACATGTCTACATAGGTTTATAAAGGCATTTAGAGTTACATATTTTCAAATTTATATATGCACAAGTCTACATAAGTTTTACACAAGTTTACACAAGCATCCAGAGTTATAGATTTTCAAATATACAGATGCACATGTTTTATGTAGGTTTACACATGTATTCAAATGTAGACTATACACAAATATATAATTTTTACATAGGTATATTAGCTTATTTAGATACATAGCTACATCACTTAGATATCAGGATTAGGGGGCATGGTGCAAAACACACATTCTTGATTCCCATTTTTAGACTTCTCAAGTTATACCAGCATCACCACCAAGTCTTCACCAATTTGGTTCACAAGATCGTCTACAGCAGTTGATCCATAGCATTACACTAGACCCAATTTACATACTCAAATTTAGAGTGGGGGTAATCAAGCCTTATTTCTTCATGCATTTAGTTTATATTACTCATATTCAGAGTAGGGGAAAGTAATCCTTGTTTCTCCACACATTCAGTTTACATAATTAGTTTCAGTACAAGTGGCATTCACACCATATGTCTTCCCTTCACATGCTACACTCCAGTTCTTATCCACTTTTCTGGCCAAGAAGTGGGCCAAAATCTAGACTACGTTTACACATGTAAGTACAGGTATGCATTTTTATTTTCTTTTACTCTATTGCTTTCATTTCATTGCATTACTAGAATAAAATGGAGGCAAATGTAAACACGCTCATTTGGTAAAGCAACCACAAGCACTATGTCTTTTGTTGCTCTTTCACATAAAGGAGCTTATTGATAGTTATAGTCCTTATTCACATGGTAATATTGAGTCTTTTGATCTTTCTTATGTCTTATTTTCCCTATTTTCAACACCCATAGTAGTCACAGGTCACCTTTTCCCAGTCCTAAGCGACCCTAACCTATCATCCCTATTTTTTGATCGATTTTGAACCTTAAGACATTAACACCACTTTTAGGATAGTATCACCACATGGGACTAGTGTCTACATTTGGATTTAGTGTTTGATGGGCCCTTTCACCTATGTTTGAGTCATAACCCCTTCATGATCTTTCTCTTATGTTTTTTATATCTTTTTCACAAATTGTAAGCCAACAAACAAGGCATTATACTCCAAACAAAGATCCTCCTATATTAAGAGCCTCATAAGGAATTATACAACTACAACTTAATATTTTTGCACTTATTTACATAAAATCAACTAATAGTATAGCTCAAATACTCTACATGCTACTCAACTTTCACACCTAGACATTTGCATGCTTGATCAAAGAAGGGCCTAGATGAAACTCATTATAGTCTATCATGCAAATTGATGGTGCATGTTCCCTAAGGGAGAACTACATATGATCTGAGACCCTTGACATTTGATTAGTTCATTGTTTTATTTGATTAGTTCATTATTTCATGTGTGTAGGTATTTATTAGGGTTTTGGAGAATAATTAGCCAAAATAGTGACATAAACGAGCTCCCACACTACATAGAATCACTTATAAGACCTTTAAAAAACCCCATAGCTTCCTTGAAAGTTACAGATAGTCACTACATTCAAGACACTAGTGTTAGAATTGGACACTAGTACCATATGACACTATTATCCTAAAGGGGGCACTACTATCCAGATTTAGATCTTGAAAAATAGTTAACAAATGAAATATTCCTCTATGTCTGCTTAACCATCTCTATTACCTTCATCCACAAAATATTTTTTTTATATCCATATAAGTTTCTTTTCTCATTATGTTTACTATTTTGGGAAATTTTCACAAAATCAATAAATTCTAATTTTATTCTAGATTAACAACAGACCCAGCCCTTTGACCAAACATAGGATTTACGTAGTAAAAACCTAAAAGGTTAAAACACTTTATTTGCCTCTTTGATATTTTAATATGTCATTATTTGTTGTATGTTGATGTTTGAATATGTTATTTCTTACTTTTTGGACATTTGACTAAGTCATATCCTATCGATTGTGTGGCATTTGAACATGCCCCTTGTTTGTGGTCTCCTTAGACCTTTGTCTCTTGATTTGCTTTTCAAGTGATCTTATGTATGTGCTTGATTACTTGTTGAACATGTACTATTACAATCTACATGTTACCATGATCTACATCATGCATCTTAGGACTTGGTGTGATCATACTATTCATAATTCAATGATATATCTACCTATACATGTTCCCTCTATATGTTGCATGGTACATTCACAGTTTACATGATTATCCTTTGGAGGTGAGCTAACTACCAGTTTATACTTCCCATCACCTCAAAATGGGGCATATTAGTGGGGGCATGCCATAGAGGCATGATTTCTACATTAGTTCATAGATTCAGATTGTAGTGGGAACATGTTTTGAAAACATGTTCTCCACACTTATTCAGTATTCAACATACCTAGATTAAAGTGGGGGCATGTTTTGGAAACTTGTTCTCTACAGTCATTTAGTATGAAACTTACCCAAATTATAGTGGGGGTATGTTTTAGAAACATGTTCTCCACACTTACACCAATTTTTAGTTTTAGATTATAGTGGGAGCATGTTTTGGAAACATGTTATCCAAACTGACATAATTTTAAATTAGACAAATTCAAAGTTATATGATTCAAATATACATTTTTGGCATAATTATATGCATTGGTACCATTGTTATACACAATTTTAGCATGAGACATATCTAAGGTGCATATGATATGCAATGTGTGCTTAATATTATTAAATCAAATTAGTTTCAAATTCCTAAAAGTAAAACTTTTAGGGATTATCATCACCCACTAGGTTGGACTTTTATGAAGTATATTGAGTAAACATACTACAGTAGTTGGTTCACTTTTTGGTATGGTTAAGGTGATTAAATCACTCAATATTTTTAATTTTATGGGTTGAATTGATTTACATCATCCAGTCTAACTAATTTTATAGTGTGAGTTGACTTGGTTCACTCACACTCATCATCCAGTCTAGCTAATCTATTATAGAATGTCATATATTCACTCTTAGGAGTAAAAAATGCAATACCTATACCCACACCCATCATACATTAGGATCCATCAAAGAACATTGTACATGGGTTATTGGATATATTATATGCTACAAAATCACCATAAAAAGCCTCAATAAGTGGGAAAAGATTTGGTAATGGAGTCGTTACTAGTTGATTGGCTACAACTTGACCTTTTACTAATTTTTATGATACAAACTTGAGATCAAATTATGTGAGTTACATCTCCCACTTTGTTATTCATCTAGTTAGGTGGGTTTTGTTCATGATAAAATTCAAGGGATCTTATTTAATTATAATATGGATCTCATTATTGGGCAAATAGTGACATAAGTTTTGTGTAATAAATACCATTGATAGACATAGTTTTTCCATTATAGTATATTTAAATTCATAATCAACCAATTGATGACTTATGTAGTAAATTGTGAACTATTGATGGTCATCATCATATTATGTTAGCAAGGCCCCCAAGACTTCATGAATTGATGAGTTATAAAGGATTAATGGTTGATATAGTATAAGAGGAATAAGTACTAATGGATTTACTAAATATTCCTTAATTTTGTCAAAAAATTGTTGAAAAAAATCATCCCATATGAATTTTGTTTCTTTTTTTAATAATCATGTGAAAGCAATCATTTTATTGACCAACTAAGTAATGAAGCATCAAATTCCCTAAATTCTACCCTATAAACATTATAACTATTTTAATTTGGTTGGTGCTGGCATCTCAACAATAGATTTTACTTTTTTTAGCTCAACCTAGATGTCTCTCTAGGAAATAATGTATTCCAAGAGCTTTCTAAAAGATACTCTAAAAACATATTTATTTGGATTTAAATGCACATTAAAATTTTGTAAGTATTCAAATATTTTCCTTAAATCTATGGCATGATCTTGTCGATGTTTAAAATTTAATAAGTAAATCATTGATATAGTTGTTAATGATTTTGTGGATAAAATCATGGAAAAAGTGTGTCATTGCCCTTTGATATGTTGCCCCTAAATTTTTGAGTTTGAAAGGCATGACAATATAAAAAAATGTTCCCCACAAGGTGGTAAATGTTGTTGTTTCCTGGTTTGTTGGGTTAATTTTGATTTGGTTATATATAAAAACACCATCCATAAATGAAAATGTCTCATATCTAGCTAGAATGGACAATCATGTCAATGTTGGGTAAAGGAAAGTTATCTTTTGGACAAGTTTTGTTTAGATCATGGTAATCAGTGTAACATAAATTATCACCATTAGGTTTAGTGATAGGTAAAATGTTACAAACCCAATTATAACATGCAATGGCTCTTATGAATCCCACATCTAAGATTCTTTGAATTTCATCTTTTATTAGTAATGCCACTTTGGGATGCATTTTTTGAATTTTTTTCTTAACTAGTTTTGTACTCAGATGTAGTAATATATTGTGCACTACTACTTATGGGTCAATCCTAAGCATGTCTAAATAGGCCCAAATAAATAATTCTAGGTAGTCATATAGGATATGATGATAGGTTTTTTATTCATCCTCCTACATTATTGAAGTGAGTAATAATGGTCAAGGATATTTATCTATTCCTTAGTTAAATCATATTATTTCTTTATTTAACAAAGTGGAGTGTTCTATAATGTATGGTGTAATAGGAATAGTGTTAGGTGCATCATGTTGGATATTGGTATTATCACTCTCACCAAAGTAAGCATGACTAGATGTGGCATGAGGAAACCTATTCTTATGATAGAAGGAAGGGATATCCTCATATGTCCCCAAGTACTCTAGTAATGACTCATCATTTGAGAAGTAATTGCATGTTTGAATTTCTAGTGAAGCATTTTTATCACTCAAATGAGAAATTACCAAGTGTATACCAGATGAAGAAGTAGGTATATGCATACATTCTATTTTGTCTCGTATAAAACATGGTTTACTATAATTAGCTTCTTTGTGCCTTATAGATTTTTTTTAAAAACCCAAGACATGGGGAATTTGTATTATGAGTAGGAGAAATAGGATAGATGACACCTTTTTCATTTTTGTCTAATCCTTATCCTTCATATCCATGCTTAATCAAATATCTATAGCCAAAAATGGAAGTGTAAGATTGTGGTGTAGGAATATTCATTTGTTGGACCATCATACAATGTTTAAATGGATTAGTATATATTGGACATGTATAAATAAATCCATGGTGGCTAAAGTTTAGGCATGCATGTAAAGTAGATGGGATCACATACATTTGATGTATCTAATATCGTCTTAAAATTATATTATAATTCAAATAATTTGACATCATTAGTATAAAATAGGTAATGTACAGGTTCCCACAATAATGTGTAGTGTTATTTGGCCCAGTACTTATCATGAAATATTGTGAAATCCCTTGATGCTTATATTTAAGGATTCCAGGTCTTTAGCCCTAATGCCAAGTGAAGAAATGAAATATATGTTGCAAATGTTGAGTTTGAAGCCATTGTTCATGAGTACTCTTTTAACCATTTTTTCTCAAACACACACCTATAGATATAGTAGTAAACAACAATTTATAAAATTTTGAGGTGTTGACTCCTTTGTTTCAAAATATATATAATTTTTAGTCCATTTAATGGGAATTATTGTGGAGGCCACATATGGTGGTTCTTCATTGCTTGGTAATATGGTCATACATAATCCATCTAAAAGGACATCTTTGTAATGAGACAAATGATGTAGGAAATCTAAAAGAGAAGCTTTTGTAATGACCTCATTGGAGTAGTTGGTTGTTTCATGCACTCCCTTTGGCATTTAGTGGTGATAGGAAGGAGCTCATTATAAACATCCTAACAAAAAGTGGTATGTAAGGATTTATTTGTTTTAAATTGATCAGGTTTTGAACCCATTATGGTATTTATTGAGCTAATCATGCATCAAACATAACAAGTAATGACTACCATTATCAATTGGATAATGAAGTAACCAATAGATGAATCCATACTAAACATTATTAGAGGAAAATAAATTTTAATTTTTAGGTTTTTAATATTTTGAAATCAGAATTAAGGGAAGGAGTAAAACAAGAAACCTTAGGTCAAAATAGGGTTAGGAGACCAAGGGTCAAGTTCACCAATTGCTTAACTTTAAATCTAGATTGTTGAGATATATGGTTAATAAATATAGAAGTAGTTTTAACACAAGGGTGATAAACTAATATATATTAGGCCAATTAGTAAAAAACTTAAATAAATAATATTTTGAATTTATACAATTGATATTGCTAAAAATAGTAAAGTACTATTGAAAGATATTGCAATAAATAAGACACAATGGTACTTAACTAGTTTACTAAGTGAAAATAGATATGGACTAAAAACATGCGTAAAGTATGCATGATCAATGTTTTGGATCAGTCATTAGATTTTAGAAATTATTCTTTTGGGGTTGCAGACACTATCATTGGATCTAGACACTACTATCGATGCTAGTGTATGATTGTGATAAATGTGTCTAGTAAGGAATAACGATTAAAACTGGATGTGACCAACTTCATCATTTTGAGTTTTTTTTCACCTTTCTATTGATGTATTCATATCTAGGATACAGGTTATTGTTCTTCACTAATTTATCAAACCTTACCTCTTCACCCTTCTTCACCCTTGGAATGAATTTAATGAAAAATGGATTAATGGGCTCATAGTGTCGAGCTACCCCAAAGACCCCTCTATGAATGGGAACTAAATATATAGACAATACTCTAAGGAGGGCCTTAGACTTATGTAAATCTCCCCTATGTGTGGGAAAATGTGTGCAAAAGGGTTAAATATACTCTATGAAGATACATGTAATGGATCTAGCTTGTAATCTAATAAACATCCCTCATGGGATGTTATTTGAATGTTTTAGACATGTAATATGAATGGTCCCATGTTTGATATGAAAATACAGATGAATATGGTAGAATAGAGTGCTTGTGTAATTGATTGGTTTAACTTTGGTAGGTCTTTGTTTAGTATTTATTAAATAAGGAATGAGAAGGCTTAGACTTGTATGTAAGCCACACCTTTTGAAAATATCTCATTGTAGGGTTCAATAAGACAATTAGGTTGACCCATAGGTTTTGATCATTTTATAATTTGGATGATTTTTCACTACTAGACACTAGATAAGGATTTGGATACTACCCTTAATGGTAGTGTCCCTATGTGGTCAGTAGTGTCCATAGGGATAGAAAATAGGTATAGATCTAAAACTAATAATGAAGAATGTTTATCAAGTTTTAAGCTTTATGTGCAATATAAGATACCTAGGTCATAAAAATGATATGGATCAGACTAAAAGATAAACATTTGGGCATAATAATATCATGAATATGAGACTTTCGACAACAAGGAGGTCTAAAATTGAAGGGTAGAACTTTGATTGATATTTATCAAATGTATAAAAATGAGATGCAATGAATATTCAGTTTTAGTATCCATAATAATAATACATCCATACCAAAAAAATTCACAACTCCTTACAGGAAACATTCCAAATTAAGGGCAACAATAATGTGTGGATATCAATATTGAGGATTATCAGTGCCCCACATGTTGGGCCAACCAAGTATACCTAAACTATCATCTCCCACTAGTATAATTTGGATGGTGTTACATCTTGATTTTCCTCTAGACTCACTAATTTGTTAATTACTAGATGTTATGGTTAATGATTGTTTAATTTATTGTGTTAAGTGGCTGGATTAATAATATACTAATTGTGGATAGTATTTATTAGTTATAATAATGGTCATTAACTTATTGTTAGTTGTTCATATTTTATTATGGTACATTATAATCATGATTATTTAGTTATTCAATTATAACAGTTTATTATGATTATTAAGGGATATGGTCTAACTACTATTTATCATACTGATGTGGATGTGGGATGGAGTCCACCCTCCTGACTATGATCAAGGGAGGGTATTATCAGATAGGATGTAACAGATGAAAATGATTATTGGATGAGAGAATGAAGCTAAAATCTTTCACACACCACTTAGTTTAGATTGTATGCATGTGTTTGTTGATTGGTTACTATTATTATTTGTAAAGTGCATTATATTAATTATTGTGTTTCTTCGATTTCGTAGTGTTTGATTATAATTATTACATATTGATTTAATATTTACATGAAGTGTTTAGGATGTACTTGCATATTCAATCATCTTGTTTGGTTCCAATCCACGTATATAATAGTAGAGACTTGTGCATTAATGGGTAATAATTGAACTTGTGACTGAAATTACTTGGTTTGAATACCATGTTTACATGATTGCAACGGTAATTAAAACATTTATGTTTATACACATCATGTCAATGTTTTAGATGAATAATAGGTCTTAAATATTTGTTATGTGATAATCACAGTGACCATTGTATAGGACATATATATGTAACAAATAGCAATTGAAATGATTATTTTATTAACTTAAGGCATGTTTTAATTAAAGTGTTTATTTATTAATATATGGCATATTGTTTTGGTTAGGAGGTTGTTGGCTAACCTTAAGACATGTTTGAATCTATAAGGTCATGGTTTTAAAACAAAGCATGATGATTATTTGGGCTCAAAAATGATATTTGTTTGAACTATAATGTGGACATGATTATTTGATTTGGCATATTCAAAGAATCTAGGGCTTCGAACTATTTATTCTAGAATATTCAAAGTCATTATGGGGAATCACCATGGACTTTAGTATAGTTTCATTTTTTTGCTATGATGTTTTTTATATTGGTTAACTAGACTATGATGGTTTTTGGTGAACCATCATGCCAAATTTTTGAAACAATAATAGAACTAGAGATTCATATATGAAGACCCAACTTTGTGGAGTTTTTAAAGGGTTTTGGCATGAAAATTTAGAAGTAAATGGATATATGGAGGAAAATGTTTTTAAAGAAGAGATATGGTGGTGAGGAGATCTAGAAAAAAAAATTGGTCTTTACACTACCTGGGTTAAGCATTTACAGGTAGGGTTTATGAAATTATATTTTTTGGTTTTATCATTTGAAAGTGCTATATGAAAAATATTGGGTTATGTCTTTGATTATTTTATAAAGGGTTCTTGAAACTTTGATTAGATATTTTTTTTTAAAAGGGATATGTGTGTTCAACCCTGAGCATGGGTACAACCTATCCATAGGGCTGAACACATACAAGTGCTAACCCTTCATATATGGCTGTGTATTATATTATATATTAAAGATACAATTAAAACTAGGGTGTTTTAGGTAATTAAGGTTTCAGGGGTTATTAAGGGTTATTGAGTTTATATATATATATATATGGATTATTGAGTTAAATTATATATATGGGGCTTATTTGTATATGACCCTATGGATAGGTTCGACCTACCCATAGGGCCAAATACAAATAAACCAAAACTTGAAAGATTTGACTATGTGTGAATTGTATTTCAAAACTTGTATAATCTTTAGTGTTTTATTATAATTTTGTGTATTTGACATAGAACAAAAGGAAATATTGTGAATTGGTATTGTTTAATTCTTTAATCTTAGTGGATAAAATGACTTCAAAATATTCATTCATGTTTATTTTTTATAATGGTAAGCTATAAACAAGGGTACATATCCCTATTACAAAAGGCCCCAAGGGTATAAAAATAAGCCAGTGGCCACGAATAAGAAAATAATATAAGATAAATAATAAACTAAAAAGAAAGCATTAAAAGACCCAATACCAAAAATAGCAGTAGAAACTAACACTATTTGATCAGAGCATTCCAATCCTCTATGAAGAAACCTAGGAGTTCCACCTTACTAGTAGACTTACCATCCTTGTCCATCTTCTCACCTTAAGCATCCTGTAGGACAACCAATGAAGTAGCATCCTAGTGAATCACTTTAGAGCACATGGTAGTAAGCACCTTCATTTTATTCTCTAAAGAGAATAACCCACTCTTTACATCATCCAAGTCCTTCTTGATATGAATACAATTGTCATAATTCCTTTCATTGGTCACTTCTTTCCCAGGGGTTTCCAAGATCTTGATATCCTCCTCTTTAGTGTCATAAAAGGATTTATTTAACTCCTCAAACAAGTTGGCACCCTCCTATTCCACTACTTGATCAAGAGCTGATTTAACCTCCATGATCTCCACCTCATCCTCTGGTTCAAAGGATAAAGAATAGTTTATGATCTTCAGCAGCAATGGTGTGAAGGAAATCATCAGGTTTATTATTATTAGAGAGATACTTGGCCCTCATAATGTTACCCTAGTCCTTATTGTTACTCAAGAAGTTCCACCCAATCTTAGCCAGGAGGGCTTTGTTGATCAGGTGAAATTTTCTAATCCCAAGACCTCATTGCAGTTTAGGTCTACAGACTTTATCCCAACTAACCAGGGCAATCCTCTTTTTCTCTTCCACCCTAGTCCATAGGAAATTCCTCTAAATTCTCTCAAACTTATCCATAATATATTTGGGGATTTTGAAGAGGGAAAGGAAATAAATAAGAATACCCTATAGGGAAGTCTTTGGAATTTGGTATTTTCCAGCTTGACTCAACAACTTTCCTTTCCACCCAGCCAACTTCCTCTGAATTATTTCAAGAATAGAATTCTAATATATGGGAGGAACATCTTTAATAGTTAAGGGAAGGCCAAGGTAAGTACTTGGGAGCTCACCACTTGAATAGCCAAAAATCCCCATGATTTTCTATTGAAGGTCTATAATAGTGTTGAAAAAATATACCAAGCTCTTGTCATAGTTGATACATTGGCCATATGCATCCACATAGTCCTAAAGCACCTTCTTCCATTTCTTAGATTCCACCACTAAGGCAGCCCCAAAGAGGATAGTGTCATCCATAAACTATTGAATGGTAGAAAAGTTAGCTATTGAACTAGGTTTAATACCTTTGATCTCCTAGGAGCTCAACATCTTCATTAAACTCCTACTAAGAACCTCCGCCATGAGAATGAATAGGTAAGTGGATAAGGGGTCACCTTGCCTTAGACCCCTCGCAGCATTGAAAAATCCCCTAGGGACCCCATTAACTAGGATAGAGGACTTGACAATGGTGACATAGGTTTTGATGAGCTGCATTATTCAATCTTGTAACCCTCTATTCAATCCATCAAAATTATAGAAATACACACACACACACACACACACATACATATGTATGTATGTATATATATCTACATATACATATATATATATATACACACACATATACATACTTAGGGTCAATGGATTTATTTACATAATGACCATAAAGTATATATATATATATATATATATATATATATATATATATATATATATATATATATATATATATATCTTTAAATATACATATAGATATAGTTTTTGTTTCTATTATATTGAAGTTGTACATTATATATATGAAAAAATGGAGCTCTCTATCATGTAGGTTTTTGTCTACAAACCAGTCATTTCTTCACTAGTAGGGATTCATTTTGAAGTGGATATACATCTACAATCTAGTTCCATAAAGGAGGTTTGGATCACTAGGTTATGTCATAGCTTCCATTATGGAGATGCAAATCAAACAACATAGGTGAAGATGCAAATCCCATCTGTCATCCTTGACCAGATGGTCAATGCCCTCCTATCTAAGTATTTTAAACCATCAATGAGTCATTGCCATCTGGAGTAGGCCTACACACCCTATCCATCCCTTCTACCATGTTCAAGCTTGCCTGGTCAAGCCATCCCTTCGGCCATTTTTGCTCTGAGTACTGGCCATAGATGGGTGCCCTTTGCTCAGTCATCAAAATCTCCCACCCTGACTGTTATCTATTTACCTTGGATGGCCTTCATTTGCCCTCTTCTAACCATTTGGGTACTCTTTTTAGGTCCTACAACTCTACAATCTACACTTGGTTGGAAGAGGTGGATGCTTTCAATATGTATGACAAAATGTCTGAGGGAATTTTGGGCATGATAAATAGAGCATATCTAAAGATAGAGACAAAGAATAAGATTCAATTTAGGGATACTATAGATTTTGTTAGTCACTCTTTTGATGAACAAGTTCCAAAATATTGGATAATAAATAAAAAAGGATTGAAAAGGAGAGAAGATCAATTTGGTGCATACAATCATAAAAAAAACCATTAGCTAGAGGTTGACAATTAACTATTTGATGAAATGTCTAAAAACTATTATTTTTCTAATATTGCAGTCAATAACACAATGTTAGAGACAACAGGGCATCAACTCATGATTTTTTCCCTAGTTGGGAATACCATATGCATAAGGGTTTCATTGACAAAAATGGTGGAGAAACTAAAGCAAAAAATCAAACTCTCCCTAGGGATCCCAATGAATCTACTTTGTCTAGTGCATCAGGGTAAACAAGTCTTTGACTTAAACCCTTATTATATTACAACATACAAAAGGACCTAACCATATTTTTAGTCCCTAGTTTGAGGGGAGGTGTTGTTGAGATAGGACAATCATCTTCCTCTAAAACTGTAAATTACAAAGAAGTGGTTAAAAAAGTTGCATCAAAGTCAAGAACAAATAAGTCAATACCCCCCTCTATTGCATATATTGTAGAGCAAGTGAATGAGGTACCATCAATAGAGATCACAAGTGATGAGGTGATCCAATACCAAATCACATTATCAAATGATGCAATCATTTACAGTTTTAATGGTCTATGGCCTACTACCTTGGCATTATACCATTGGATATATGAGACATGGAAAAAACATTATGAGATATCCCTCTACTCCTAAGGCTTTTTCATTGTCCATTTTTATGCTCATGAGGATTACCAATGAAGTCTTTTAGAAGGTCCCTAATTTTGGGTTAATGTAGGAATGTACATCACTCCTTAGTTTTCAAAATTTGACCCAAATACCCTATGATTTACTAAGTTTTTGATCTAGGTTTGGCTCCCAAACCTACCACTACACTTCTTATATGCTTCAAAAGCTATAAGAAACACTCTATGAACTTTCATAAAAATTGGCAAAGAGAGAAATGTTGTAGGATTAATTTGCACCCCTGGAGAGGGTTTTTTAGGCTCTCTTCAACTAAGATACATAATTGTAATAACCCTAGGCTATGAATATCCTAAAATAGAGTTGAACCTTTGAATAAGGTTAGTTTCTTCTTGATGGATTACCTAAACTAATGATTCTAATTGGAATAGGGTTAGAAAGGGGGAAATAGGCATCCTAAGAAAGCTAAAAAGGTGATGCACCAAAATAAAATGAGGCTCTTATATGCTTGAACATACACTAGATCAACATAAGACAATACTACTTCACATAATGTCATAATCTAGCTAACTACACAAGTATTTCATAAATTAGGTTCAGGAAGCAATGAATGAAAATAGAGAGGGGTTCTAATACTCTCACCAAGCTTTTATCAATGTCATAAAGAATACTAATTTAGACATGTAACTAACTTGAGAATAACTTAAAAGAGGTAAGCAAAAAGGACAATGGATATGGAAGAATCTCCTTCACAAGGCCATCATGCATAAACTTACTAAACATTAATCCAAGACAAGAGATAGGCAAAGAAAGTCTTTTATTACATCAAGAGGTAGTTCTTACAAATTTTGACATGGTCTAGCCTTATCAAATGAGAGTCTCTTTCTCTTAAAAATCAAAGAGTCCTTCTAAGAATCTCCAAAATGAGAGAGAGTTACAATGAAAAAGAAAACTAGAATAAATAGAGGAGGGGCAAAGAGAGAGGGAGCATGCCACCCGAGATCATTAAATGAGATGCCACCTTTTATCAATGTTCCTTCATCAAATCAACACTAGTTCTCTATTTAAGGGTTAACTTTAATTTATCCCAATAGCCCCAAATCTTCTCATTGGTTGAGTAACACGTTGGAGGATAAGAGCTTACTGAAGGTGATGAGTCATGATCTTGTTATGAATAAAAAACCTTAGGCACCTTGAAAATCTATTAAATGTTCTAGCTACTTTCTCTAACCACCAAATCCCCATCTTGGGACTTTACGCTATCTTTCACTTGACCTATTCATGGGAACAAAATCCTCATATCTATAATAATGATAGAGCCACCACCATGTCTACTTTAGGCAGCCATAGATACCTTTTTGTCAAATCTATGATTGTGTCAAAGGATGAGACACTCTACCATATCTCATTTATATATGCATGTAACCCAACCTAAATATATATATATATATAATATAGATAGATAACCAATCCAATTTATTAGTTTTTGTAAAGTCATTATATCGATGAAGATCTATAGATTGCATAGCCTCATTCTTGGAATATACTAGTTTCAAAAAAACCTCGTCATGCCTTTAAACTTTAATGGCAATAGAACTTCACTATTAACAACCTTGGCTATATGGTTGTGTCTGTTTGTGACATTTGACTAAGATCTAATAGCAACATATTTTTTTGAAGCATTTACTCTTGGTTCAACCTAAACTATATTTGACTTCTACTTGAAATCTCTTGTCTTTGAATTTTAGCATGAGTTGTTGATCTTGATCTAGGCTCCCAAAATTGTGTCATCTACTAGCTCCTCATTTATTGTATGGGCCTTACAATTAGTCCTGGATGGTTCTTGCACTTTCACTATATGGTGGCCTCATGCTTATCCTTAGGAATATTGACTGTTTGACCTTATGCACACCATCAATCTAATTTTGCATGGTTTACAAATGCTCTATTGATTTATCTAGGATTTATCATAGTCTTGACAATTGGCAGTTTCTCATTTGATTTTGGGATCTATTGACTTGTTGACCTTTCACTCATCATTGATTTGTTTTGGTATGATTGATCATGCACCGTCGATTAGCTTGGACTCACTATCTTGATCAGTCATCACATGTCATTAGATATCTATTCAGGTACCTGAGATCTTGACACTTGTTAGCCCTACACTTATCCTCAAGAAAATTTGAATTCAAATGGCTATTTACTATAACTTAAACTTGACATCAAAGTATATATCATGTTTTACTTGTTCAACTTTGAACACTTATATCTTGAGATATATAATTCATCAAGACACAAAATTTGTAGAAGATGATCCTGGTATGAAAAACATTGTCCATGTACTCCTTTGATTTTGGTTGACCTTCCAAGTGTATTTATGGAATGTGCAATCAGACTGATCTATTTTCTCCTACATGAGGTGTTACAATGGTCTAGTTCTTCTAGGCTTGTTTTTGAACTATTATTTGGATTTCTAAGGCTCAAATGAACTTCTAAGGCTTATATAAACATGTTATGATCACCTTGGAAATATGATTTCTTAAAATTTGACGAACCACACTTTAAGTTTACTTAAACTGTTTCAAAAGCTTTACAAGCTGCATGTGATGTTTGAACAACTCATTCCATCCAAAACTATATTCAACTCATCCATTTAGGTAGAATATTTGTATGTAGGCCAAAATTGGCTAACATTTATGGCAACATCTTGGGGTTGCAAGCCTTCTATGCAATGGACTAGTTGCCCTTACTAATCCATTAGGTACATAGAGTCTTAAGTCTTTTCTCTCCTATCTGATAGAAATTGACCTAAGGTTGTCCCTTTTCTATAACTCCTCTTGAATCAAAAGGGGAAAAAGGAAATAAAATAACAATTACCCCTAGGGTGCTTATTGAAGGGGAAAACACACAACTAAAATAAATGTGCACAAGGCACTTAAAAGAAAGCATGGAAATCTACTATAATGTATACAATATAATACAATGGTTGCAAACTCCTTTAATAACAAGGATTTAAATGGATGCCATTGACTAGGATGGGTAATACCTCTCCATCTAGCTGAGTAAGCTATAAAGCATTATGTTTCTTACATTCATAGATTAAATAAGGGCCACTCTATAAGCTGTCAAACTAGGTATGGTTGCCTGGTTTGGCCTTATTTGAGTCTCATTTGAGGACTAGGTCCCCTTCTTTGAAGTCCCTTGCTATGGATCTCTTGTCAAAAGATTTCTTGACCTGAGCTTGATATGACTCCAATGTCTTCATTATAATGTCCATGGTTTCTTCAACCTCTATGAGCTCTGCCATCCTTACACTCATAGGGTCACTTTCCATTAGCTCAAGCTGATATGCTGACTCCAAGGCATGCAGTTCAAGAGAAATGGGCAATTTGGCTTCCCTCCCATACACTAGAACATATGGAGAATTTCCAAGGGCAACTTTGGGAGTCACTCTATTAGCCCATAAAGTTGTCCTTAGATTTGTAAGTCATGTTCTTTGATTCTCTTCCATGGTTCTCTTGATAATCCTTATCAAGTTCTTATTTGTGGACTTTGTTAGTCCATTTCCTTGGGGGTAGTAATTGGAGGATGTGTTGAGGTAGATGCCCAACTTAAGTACCCATTCACTTCTCTTCATGCCAACAAATGCTAAGCCATTATCTAAAATTATAGTAGTTGGGACACCAAACTTGGTCACTATGTTATCAAAAAAAGTCTAGTATTGTTGTTTTCTTCGCTTATTTGAAAGTAATTGCCTCCACCCACCTAGTGAAGTAATTTGTAGCAATAACCACCCATTTATGTCATCCACTAGAAGGTGGATTGATCATTCCTATAAAGTCTAAACCCCATTACATGAAGGGTTGCTCCACCTGAATTGGTTTGAGAGGGAGGGTTAATAATCTTTGTTTTCCTACAAATAGATCACACTTCTAGAATTTTTTGACCCATGCATAGGCATCTTTGAAAATGTTGGGCCAATAATAACTAGCTATCATTACCTTTGTTGTTATATTTCTTAGAGAAAAATGACCTCCTGTAGGTCCATCATGAAATTGCTCGAATAGCTTTATCACTTGATTATCATCTATGCACCTAAAAAGTATCCCATTGAGGTCTTTTATAGATAAATCCCCATTGACTAATGCATAAGGTATGGACTGAACTCTAAAATACCTTATTTTTTCTTTGACCAAACCATAGGGACATTCCCCTATCAGCAAGAAATATGTCATATATTGGAGCCAACTATTATGAGGTGGAAGTGCATCTGTCTATGAATTATCTTGTGTCACCAAAACAAATTCTTTGTCTACTTAAAGATCATCTACCATATGCTCACATAAGCCTTTGCCTCTTACCAGCTTAGTGACTTTAATCTCCACATCATACTCCATGACTTTGGTAATCTCACCAGCTCTTTTCTCATTCAAATCCTTGTCGAGGAGAAAGTCCCCCACTCCAGGATGAGACACCATAAGATGAATCTTGTTGTTGTAAAGCATTGGCCTAAACTTTTTTAAGATCCTCAAAGCTACAAGAACTTGATTTTGTATGAAAATATACCTTACCTCATATCCCTCTAGCCCTTGACTAAAAAATGCAATTAGTTATTCAAGTCCTTCACCATTCTTCTACATTAGCATAGCTAATATATTATCAACATTGGTAAAGGTGTACAGTATAAAATACTTTGAGAAGTCAATATTTATAAGCAAAGGTGCTTGGGCAATGGATTCTTTGATGGTCTCAAAAGTTTATCTACCTTCAATTGACTTAGTAAACACTTGGCTCTTCAGCATGATAGTGATGGGTTTGACGAGGTTTGCAAAACTAGGTATAAACCTTCTCACAAAATTTATTTTTCAAAGGAAGCTTTGGATTCCTTTCTTGTGCTTGGGTAAATATAGTGCTAAGATGGCACTTATTATATTAGGGTCAGTGGATAATCCCTCCTTTGAGATAATGTGACCCAAAATTTTGCCTTCATGAACAACAAACACACATTTCTTGGGATTTAAAGAGATCCCATAATCTCTACATCTCTCAAAAATCAACCTTAGGTGATCTAAATATTTACTGGCTTTCTTGGAGAAAACCATGATGTCATCTAAGTAGACTAGTAATGTTTGATTCAACAACCCTTGGAAAGCCATGTCCATGGCCCTTTGAAAAGTTTCCCCAATGTTTGATAACCCAAAAGGCAATTTTTGATAAGCATACATTCCCCACTTTGTGGTGAAGGTAGTCTTATACTAATCTTCTTCTCTTACCAGTACCTGGTTATAACCTAAATACTCATCCAAAAAGGAGAAACATTCTAAACCAATAACTATCTGAAGAAGTTTTTCCGTGAATTTTTAAATGGTAGTGATCCTTCAAATTAACCCTATTTAGATCATTAAATTCAACACATAATCTGATCTCCCAATTATTTTTTGTAACAAGAACCAAGTTGGTTACCCATGAGGAATGCTTGATGGGAAAGATGATCTTAAACTCAATTAGTTTAATCAATTATTTCCTCATAATCTTTTCAATTTTGGGGTTTATAGGCCTTTGCTTTTATGTGTCAGGCTTAACATTAGCCTCTTATTCTATAGAATGTTGGGCTAACTTGGGATCAAAACCTTTTAGGTCACTGTATTCCCAAGAAAATATGTCTGCAGATTCTCTACAAATCTTAATAAAACCATGCCATTTAGCCTTGGCCTTTATGTTTCTGAGCTTGAGGAGTTTATCTTTGAGGATAAGAACTCTTTTATAATTATCCTCATTGGTTGACAATAGTGCTTTATCCCTCCTCATATGGTCTCCTTCATGGAAAAGACCTTCAAGGGTGACTAACCCGTTAAGAAGCTTATTGGATCTCAATTGAACTATTTGCCCTTCATATTGATGTTGAAACTTTTCTTAGTTTATTCAAGAGAATTTTGGTTCCTACTATAAGAAACAAGAAATTTATTAGTCATTTTCAAAGACTTGCTAATGAGTTTAATTGTCTGACACTAATGGTCTTACTACCACTTTGACATGTGGTTGCACTTTGGTCTTTTTCAACTCTTTTTGGATATCAAATTGCGCTCCCATAGTTACTAACATGTTAGCATATTGATTCTAGTATCTTGGCACTGATTGAAAGTTAAGGCCTAAAAATCCTCAATTAGGTCCCACACCCTATGTTTGTAAGACTTCATCAAGATATTTTAAGTGATATTTTGGCCTCTGACCTAGTGTACTATCAATTCACTGTCTCCAAAAACTTGCAATTGTCTGATCCCTTTCTTACTAGCCCATTGAAGGCCATGGATAAGGCCCTCATATTCTGCTACATTGCAAGAAAAACTAATTTAGAACCTGTAAGAAGAGAAATATTTATCATTGGAAGGGGATACTAGCATTACCCCTACACCTGTTCCATGTTTGCTCCTTCGAACCATTAGAGAACTATTTCCATAAGTCATTGGAGTCTTTTTGGTATCTAATGAGGGATGGTATGGACTTATTTTCTTCATGTAAGTATTAAATTCCCATGTCCCTTCCTTCAACACCTTAAAAATGGTAAATCACTTGATTATCATTCCATAACTCATCCAAAAACATGTCATATATTTCTTTAAGATGAGTGTTTAACTCTTGACTAGCTATGACTTCATCTACATCAAGGAAATTGAGGTTTATGCTATTTTGCCCATAGGGATTAATGTGGAATTATGCAATGTGTTTAGCCTTGATAGACACTTTGGTCCCATATCTTGTTTTGAATGCCATGTATGACTAGTATGCTACTAGATAACCTCTAATCTTTGTTGTGATTTCTCTAGATAAGCATAGTGAAAAATGAGGAGGCACATCAAGGATCAATACATAGTGAACCACTAAGACACTAAGACAAGTATGCAGGGTCAAGTTGAGATCTTTGATGATACCATATGGCTTGTTGGAAGATCCATCTAGCTGCAACACTCTTTTAGATTAGGGATCATCCTTTAGACCAAGCTAATCTGCTATGGACTTTGGCATTACTGAGGTGCTTGATCCACTATCTACCAGGAAATTATGCACTAAAGATTCACCAATGATCACTAAAACATAGAAGGGAGGAGGTTTGACCATCTTACTTGCTTTCCTTTCATTAGATCCCTTGTTTGCATTGGTGAAAACCATATTTTCTTTATTTGGTTCCTTCTTAGGAACCTTGATCTTTGATAATCCTTCTTGAAGGATATATATTTATCTAGGCATGGAGAGCATGTCTCACATTGGCACACTCACATTAGATTTTTTCATTTATTCCCCAATATTGATGGGTGAACCACCAACCTTTGGTTGTGATTTGGGAGCCACAATTGTGCTCTGAACTTATGAGTCTTGGGGAACAAAGGGATCCCATTGATTCTAATTATTTAAATCAATTGGAACCTTTAGAGCTATAACAGGTTCATTTATTTATTGCCTAACTACTATCCATATTTCTTATTTTGAACCTTGTATTTGTTGCTACTAGAATGTATGCTTGGCTAGAACTACCCTGTTGATTAAGTGCATAACACTCTTCTTGCTCATAGTTAACCATTGTAGTACCCAACTAGATTGATCCTTCATTAGACCTTTGACCTTGTTGAGGATCTTCTAGTTTTATCATCATGGGTACCTTTGTGTTCTAAGTTATAAGAGCTTAATTGTACCCATAATTAATAGATTTTTGCTATTGATCATTGAAAGCTTGGTTAAAGTCAATGTTTGGGACAATAGATTGCCCAAAATACTAATTCTAAGGTATGGCACCCTAAGCTTCTTGAGAAATATTTTTTTTAACTAGGAATAAAGTAGTATAGGTGCTTGCATAATTTAGATTATAGTTGTTCTATCTATTATAGTTAGGTTGCCCTTGTCCCTGGCCCTGGCCTTGTAAATTTCCTTTATAAGATGGCATATTTGCTTGATAATATTGTTGTTGAGACTAATATGAGGCTTGGTAAGGCCTATTAAATTGGTGTTGTTGTCTCTTCACATTCACCAAATCATTACCCAAGGATTAGAACATGTTCTTAAGCTCTTGGGAGTTCTTATGTTCTTCAGAGTCACTAGATTGGGTTGTAGAAGCCTTATCTTGCTTGGGGGTAGGTATGGTAGTGATTGTTAGCATAGGAGGAATGACGGTAAGGGGAGGAATAGAAATAGGAGGTGGTTAGATTTCAAGTAATAGAGGCATTAGTTATCTAGGTGTTAGCTTATCGGCTTGAACTAGGCAATTTTTCACCCTGATTGCCACTTTATATGCATTTGGCAATGTATTCCCTCCCATAGACTGGATCATTACTACAATGTCACTATTTAGGGCCTTCAAATAATATAGGAAGGCAAAATTATGAGTCAGCCTAACAAATATAGGGATCTTATCCTAAGTCTTTTGAAACCTTATGTTGAAGTCTTACATGACTTCATGAGGAGCTCTTTTAATTATGGTTAATTGCTCTACAAGTGACAGATGGTCACTTTTATCTTCAAATCGCTTACACAATGCATCTCCTAGATGATCCCATGATGTAATAGATTTAGCAACAAGGCTTCTATACCAATCTAAGGCTTTACCTGCAAAAGAGATGGCTAATAACCTAATTGCTACATTTTGTTCATTGACATTATGAATATTGTAAAAATTAGCTATATCCATGAGGTGTTTAGAAGTGGTTGTAGATTGGTCTCCAATAAAATTGAGGATGCTATTAAGAGCTACTACTATAATAAGATCATATTGAGGGAGGTCTAGAGGAATTTGACTATTGAAAGCTATGAAGGGAAAAGTTATAGGGGCTACCATGGCAATGAAAGGGTTTAACAAAGATCATCTTATAGGGGTAGGCCTTGAAAGTGAATTAGGAATAAAGTTGACTTTATATGGATGTGTAGTAACAAATCTTAATCTTTTTACTGAGTTAAAATGAAATTCAACAAATTCAAATGGAATACCTCTAGAATTTGATCTTTTAGTCGCCTTTGGCACGATATGTAGTCACTAGTCTACTACCAAAATATTGAATACTCTTTTGGAGTCACCAGATATTGATGATTAGGCATGTGGGTTGATTAAACTGGCTGATGGATAGTTGGATTCACCATTGATGTTTGCACATATTCCTCCAAAGGTTGTTGGATGAAGAGAACACCAAAACTTTTCACCAAAATGTTCTATGTAGTCCCATCAAGCATGCCAAAAATTATTGTAGGCTTACTTTGCACCCTTAGAGAGGGTTTTTAAGGCTCTCTCGAACTAAGTTACATAATTAGATTAACCACAGGCTATGGGTATCCTATAATAGGGTTGAACCTCTGGAAAAGGCTAAATTCCTCTTAATGGATCACCTAAACTAATTATTCTACTTGGAAAAGGGTTAGAAAGAGGGAAATATGGATCCTAAAAAATCTAACAAGGTGATGCACCAAAATAAAATGAGGCTTTCATATGCTTGAACACACACTAGATCAACATAAGATAATACTAGCTCACACAATCTCATAATTTGGCTAATTGCATAAGTATTTCATAAACTAGGTTTAGGAAGCAATGAATGAAAACAAAGATGAGTTCTAAGACTCTCACCAAGCTTGCATCAATGGTATAAAGAACACTAATTCAGACCTACAACTAACTTGAGAACACCTTAAAAGAGGTAATCAAGAAGGACAATGGATATGAAAGAATCTCCTTCACAAGGTCATCATGCACAAGCTTACTAAACACTAATCAAAGATGAGATAGGCAAACAAAGTATTTTATTGCATAAAAAGGTAGTTCTTACAAATTTTGACAAGGTCTATCCTTATCAAATTAGAGTCTCTTACTCTTCAAAATCAAAGAGTCCTTATGAGAATCTCCAAAATCAGAGAGAGAGTTACAATGAAAAAGAAAAATGGAAGAAATAGAGAAGGGGCAAAGAGAGAGAGAACACACCACTCAAGATCATTAAATGAGATGCCACCTTTTATAAATGTTCCTTCATCAAATCAACACTAGTTCTCTATTTATGGGTTAACTTTTATTTGTCCCAATAACCCCAAATCTTCTCATTGGTCGAGCAACATACTAGAGGACAAGAGCTTGTCGAAGGTGATGAGTCATGATTTTGTTATGAAGAAAAAACCTTAGGCACCTTTAAAATATATTAAATGCTCTAGCTACTTTCTCTAACCACCAAATCTTTATATTGAGACTTTGCACTATCTTCCACTTGACTTATTCATGGGAACAAAATCCTCATATCTATAATCCTGATAGAGCCACCACAATGTATGCTTTGGGTAGCCATAGGTACCTATTTGTTGAAGCGATGATTGTGTCAAAAGATGAGACAATCCACCATATCTCATTTATATCTACATGTACCCCAACTTGAATATAGATCTTTAATATAGATTGAAAACCAATCCAATTTATTGGTTTCATATAGTTATTATATCGATGAAGATCCATAAATTGCATAGCCTCATTTCTAGAATATATTAGGTTCAAATAAACCTCATCATGTATCTAAAATTTAATGGTAATAAAACTTCACTATTAACAACCTTGGATGTATGGCTATGTCTGTTTGTGACATTTGATCGAGCTCTAATGGTGGCATAGCTCTTTGAAGCATTTTCTCTTGGTTCAACCTAAACCATATTTGACTTCTACTTGAAATCTCTTATCTTCAAATTTTAGCATCAGCCATTGATCTTGATCTGGGCTCTTAAAATTATGTCATATGTTAGCTCCTCATTCATTCTATGAGACCCACAGTCAGTCATGGCTGGTTCTTACACTTTCATCATGTGGTGGCCTCATGTTCATCCTCAAGAATATTAACTTTTTGACCTTACATGCACCATCGATCTACTTTTGTATAGTTTGCACATGCTCTATTGATTTATCTAGCATTTACTACAGTCTTAACACTCACAGCTTCTCATTTGCTTTTGGGATATATTGACTTGTTGACCTTTACCTCACCATTGATTTGCTTTAATATGATGGATCACACACCATCGATCAGTTTGGACTTACTATCTTCGTCAGTCATTATACATTGTTAGATATCTATTCAGGTACCCAAGATATTGACACTTGTAAGCCCCATGCTTATCCTCAATAATATTTGAATTCAAATGACTATTTACCATAAGTTAAACTTAACATCTGTGTGCATGTCATGCTCTACTTGTTCAACTTTGAATGCTTATATCTTGAGATAGACAACTCATCAAGACACAAAATTTGCAAAAGATGATCCCGGTATGAAAAACATCATGTCCATGCACTCTTTTGATTCTAGTTGACCTTCCAAGTGTATTTATGGAATGTGTAATCAAATTGATCTATTTGCTCCTACATCACATGTTATGATAGTTTGGTTCTTCTAGGCTTATTTTTGAACTATTATTTGAATTTCTAAGGCTCAAATGAACTTCTGAGGTTTGTGTAAACCTGCTATGATCACCCTGGAAACCTACTTTTTCAAAATTTGAAAAACCACACTTTAAATTTACTTAAAGTGTTTCAAAATCTTTGTGAGCTGCATGTGATCTTTAGACCACTCATTCCATCCAAAACTCTATTCAGCTCATCCATTTTGGCGGAAGCTTTATATGTGGACCAAAATTGGCCAACAAGAACTATTATTGGGTTATGCACATATACATGCATATGTGTGGAGATTGATCTTAGTAAAAGACTTTTAGATAAAAATATCATCAAATATGGATAATGAAAACATAAATAGGTTTTGGATTATGAGATTACTACCTTTAGATGCTAAAATTTTAAAATTCCAAGTCATCTCCAGGTTACTTGTCCTTAGGCTCGTACATAATTCAATTAGAAAAAGGGGATGAAATCAAATTCTAGTAGATGGGATTCACCAAATCAAGAGTTTTTCCCTATAAATAATGATCATGATGAATAAATTCAACAAACTATAGAGTCGAGGAATAAAAAAGACGGAGATGTTGTTCCTCCTATTATAGAATTTGTTCCCACTAAGCAGTCAAAAGCTAAAGATCAAAATATTGTTATGAAGAACCCAATAAGGGGACTAAAGCGAGGACATAAATCTGAGAACTCAGATTCAAATAAAAATCTAGCTATCTTTTCAACCTCATAACTACTAATTTTAGACACACCTATTAAACTTCAGAGATCAGACATGCAAATGGTCACTATGGAGCCTTCACAAGGGATATAATAGGACATAAAGAAGCAAAAAGGCAAAAAAGGAAAAATTGAAGATATTGTGGGTCTCTTTCCCCACAAATTTCTCCCTCCATTGACCAGGTTGATGGGTCTATATGGAGTTTTATGTTTATTATGATCCCTGGTTGAGGCAAGAGTGCTTCATATGTAAATCATATTTTATGTTTCATCCATGCCTTGATGGCATGTTTGTTTCTCTCTCAACATAATTTACTTTGAGTCTAATAATGGTTGTATCAATTTACCAAAATTGGATAATAGATACCAATATTTTTCTTTTGAAAATAATATATATATATATATATATATATAGTTGTCACTATAAATTAATTTCAAGGTTGTATACTATCTGATGTTTTTACGAGGAATGTAAATTCTTATGTTTGCATGTAAGCCTTAGTTGGAGATAAAATTTTATATGATGTACTATGTTCATATAATTGTCTTATGGTAGTTAGTGTATGAGAAATCAAATAAAAGTTACATATGGGGTTTTATAATTAAAAAGGGCTATTCATTACATAAGGAATTATAAGGATCTTGTGATATATTTATAGACAGTTATGTGGCTATTCGAGAAACAAGAATTATGTAGGTAGTTGAGTAGTATTTTATGAATAATTTAACAGAGTTAGAAGTTGGATTGTTAAACAATAGATCATTATTTTAATGTAGGATTAATTGATCATTATTTTTGTGCATATGTTAAATAAGTTATTTTTAAGTAAAAGGTTGTTTTTAATGTTAATTAGTTGATTTTTAACAGTTAGAGGCATGTGATGAAATGTATGGTATTTAATGATTTCCTTGTTTTAATTTGTGTTGTGGCATTTTATATGAAAATCTAGTATTTGAATCTCTTGATTTAGGTACTATTAATAGTTAAACAAATCTGGTATTAATGGCTCTATGCAAGTAGGTGAGATGGACTTCACTGCTTACTCAGTGACACTAATAGATAAATTGAAGTTATTCAAATGAGTTGTGTGTGTGAATTTAACTGATCTTGATATCTATAAAACTATATTAAAACTTTGGCCAAAGTAATGTTTATGGTTTTAACATTGTTAATTCACTTGATTTATTTAGTTTGCATCTATTGCATGATATCACGTTAGAACATATTTATTTATGATATGTTGCATGTGATAGTTATCTTACAACACATGGTTTTCTATTTGACTTTCTTGATTTATGCATTATCACTATCTACCCATTCATAAAGGTAGGGCCATTCCTTTGTTGGTAGATTGTGAAGGGGATCATTGGTATGTGATTGGTGTGAAAAAACACTTGGATGATACTCTTCATCCCCTTCTAGCAGTCAACTGATATATGTTTTACTCATGATTACTTTTGGATATTCACAAGCTCATTTATATTTGTATGTTCTGTGAAACATTATATATTTGTAATATAATATTTAGATATATAATATTATATACTTATACTATTAGATGTTGAATTCATAACAATAGTTGGTTGTTTATATATGTACCTGTTATAATATTAAATCAACAATGGCTGAATTATTAACTTAGGTAATTTAGTACTTTATTATGTTTTACTTATGAAAGTAAATAAATATTTATCATACAGTGATCATTAGCTAAATAAATCAAATAGTTAACCCAGTGGTTAATAGTATAGTATACATAATTGATTCATTTAGTTAAAGATCATTAGTGTTGTAATCAATTAAAGTAAATTTTTATTGAGTTTTAAAAAAAAATAACCTAATTCTAGTTAACCTTAAGGGGTTGTAACATTGTGGTATTAGAGTCAAGGCTCAAACTCTTGGACTTAATAAGTCCACTAACATATTCTTATTATTTTATTATCAAAAAGAATAATGTTGCATAGAAAGCTAGTTTATGAGGGTACATCCAATCCCAATAATGTTAACCCTCTAGTTGACCCAAATCAGTTACCGCTAAACAAGTTGCAAAGATTAATTAAATTCTCATAGCCATGAATGAGACTAGGGACTAGATAGCTACCCTTGAACAAGAAGTTCATGGCCATGCAGAGGAAAATAATCAAAATGAACCTAAAGAGCATTATGCCAATTAAAAAGTTCCCCATGAACCTAGGCAATAGGAGGTGGTTCAAGATCCGAAAACACATGTAGTTGCAGAGCTTGCATGGGACATGAAAAAAGTTAATCCACCAAGTTTGATGCAACCATTTTGGGAGATGGAGAAAAAATGTGGCTAACTAAAATGGAGAAGTATTTTGAGATATAAAATTACTCAAAAGTTACAAAACCAATTTGGGGAGCTTATCAATTGGTTGGTAAAGCAACAACATGATGGGCAAATAAAAATTAGAGATGAATCTTGACTCTATTAACACCACGTGGGAATAGTTTTTAACCTTGTTCAGATCATGTTGGTTACCCCAACTCTTATTTGATCAGAAGCTAACAATTTTTTAGAATCTGAAGTAAAGAGACCTTTTAGTGAATGAATATTGGAAGCAATTCACTAAGCTCCTAAAGTTTGTTCTTCAGTATCAAGTAGATGAGAGGTTTCACATTCAAAAATTCATTATGGGATTAAAAACTTAAATTAGATGTGAGGTGGCTGTGCATGGGCCATCTACTATGGATCAAGTCTTTGAAAAGGCAATAAAATAAGAGCAAAAATTGCAGTCACTTGATCAGGTCAAAGAGAAATTCAAGAAAAAGTTTGGAGGTCCTACATGACTTTAAAAAAGAATAATTGGAAAAGGAGTGGAAACTCTAAAAATCAATTCAAGAATCAAAATGCAAAGTTTAGTAATCATTCAGGGAACAAGAAACCAAGAAATGGTTTCAAAGGAGGTTTCAAAGGAAATAAAAAATCTAATAGGAAATGACCATATTACAGATGCTTAATTTGTGGAGGAGATCATTATGCTAGGGAATGTACTCTGGGAAAATTAGATGGTAAGAATAAGGGTTACACTCTATAGTATAGATTTTTTTATCAAAAAATTCATGCAACCATTGACAACCATCAAGTTAAGTTTTAGGCTTCTCCTATTAAACTTCTAGGTACTTTATTTGGTCATCCAATTTTGATTTTGATTGACATAGGAGATATTGAATGTTTTATTGCTCCTAAAATGCTTAGTAAGTTGTCAAGAAAAGCTGAATTTATGGCAAATGCACAGTTAGTTCAATATGGGAATTGTTGATAATTTTGACCTCACAAGTCAAATTATCACCCCTACCATTTAAAACTTTTCATATCCTACCATTTTATCTTGTGATTCAATAATTAGTCTTGAAAAGTCCTTGAAGAATCCATGGTTAATAGTTATTAAGGTTGTTTAGGTGATTTAAGGTCTTTTCCTTCACTTGTCTTGTGCTTTCTAGTCATTTTTAGGCCTTTCAAGTCATTTTTTTAGTGGTAAGAAGAGATTGGAGTGTATTTCTAAGTGGCATAGCATGATTCAAGATCATTAGATCCATAACAAATGAATAATTAGGTTGATCACATTCTGGACTAACTCTATGCCTTATTTCTTTGAAAAATCTAACCATTTTGTGCCATCCAAAGAAGGTTTTGATAGTCTATGATCAGGAGGAAACTTTATTCCATCTTTGTTCACCTCATAATTCATGTTATAGACTTAGGAAGACATTTTACAGCATTTCATTCAGATTTCCTTGGTGAAAATAACTTTTTTAGTGTACAATAGGTCTTTTTGAGGCATTATTTTTGGTTTCCAAAGGATTTTTGTGAGAAAATAATCATGGAGGCTTCATTAGGTCCTTACAAGGTCATATTAGTGATTTAGAGTAATTTCTAAGTGAAAAATTGCAAAATTCAACTTTACTCCAATTTAAACCTTTCTTGCACGCCTAGAAGGGCAATTTTCAAATAATCAGTACGAGAAGAGGAGAGAGAGTTGGGATCTAAAACCTTGAAAATTATTGGGGATCTGAGTAAGATTTAAATTAGCGGCATCTTTTTATATTGGTGCCCCCATATTTATGAACAATAGCTAAGAGTGACAGCAATTCACTATAGCCTATGCATCCGAGAGGGGTTTGTTCTTGGGCATGTTTCTCAATATCAATAAGTAATTAAGAGAAATGGTTCTAGATAATGTTTTTATGGGTCATGAGGATTCTTTTAATTTTTTTCTCATTTGATAACTCCTTGTAGGAAGGAACTTACAGCATAAAAACATGTTTCTTTCCATATCTTTCTAAACAATCTCTTGGATCAATTTTGAAGTAAAATATGGGTTGTTAATCAATTGTTTTCATATTAATAGGTTATAAATTGATGTTATAAATCATTAAATGGTTTAATTCATCTATGAGAGAGAGATGTAGAGCCTTTATGGCTTGATAATCATGTTCATAGCTTGATTGAAGTTATCACAGAAACATGAAGCATTAATTGCAAAGGTTTGATGAAATTTTAAGAGTTTATATTTATTATTTAAGTGTGATTAAGGTTTTGTTGTAATTTTGTACTCATCTACCTCCCAAAGAAGACTACATACATCATGCAATGGTTCATGTCTTAACTTCATTGCCTGACCTCTAATACCAATCAATACATACAGGTACCTCACAAGAGTGGTCATGTGGGAATAAAGAATTGTGTATTGTTTCAAATACTTCTAATTTGATAAGATAAATTAAATGACTTAGGTAATATTGGTTTTGGTTATTGGATCCACATTTTATGTGCATTTTCATATCTCACTATTCACTACCCTGTGCATAATGAAGTGCACCTACAATTATCTTAATAGGGATATATACATTTAACATGAGACACCTAAATAGGTTGAGGAGTTTGAACAAGGTTTTGGTTAGTTGAAGATATCTTAACAATCCATAATAAGGTCATGAAGAAGCCAACAAAATTGATCAATGGTATATGATGGGAGAAAATAGGTTTAGGGATTAATTACCTTAAACTTTGCAAACAGAGACCCTATAGAATTTTTGATATTTTTATGCTAAGTCATCTTGAATTCTTGATCAGTCTGCATAGATCCATCTTGAGCCCTCAAACAGGGTAATAACTAGCAAGAGAAAGTGGATATTTTGGCCAATGGGCTAGTGAGCTAGAAGGTTACAAGGTTGTACATTTGTCCACTACAAATTTTCACTGTTTACTGCAATATTGGTCCCCAAATGACCTGATACTCAAAGGTAACATTTGTATTAACATGTGTTCATGACAAGTGGCCTCATCATGGTGAGATGAGATGCATTAGTGATGTAATGAGTACATTAAAGAGGAGTTAGAGAAAAATGGACTTGTTAATCTTCAAAATTATAACCTATAGGCCTAATAGAGAATGGATATCTAGAGCCATTCATATGGTTTGCTACAACAATGTCAAAATGGCATCACTAAGAAGGTCCTTTCAGTTCAAGTTAGAGAGAGGAGGACTTAGAAGGGGTTCTAGTCAAATGCTTAGTGTAAAATGATCATCATAAGAATCCAAAGCAACATTTACTTCAAGTCTCATACCCGGACTGTCCTTGTCCGTACACAAGGCATATCCATCCTCGATGATTGTATTTTGAAGGTACAAGTTAGAGTTATAGTTAATAGGTTAAGGATAGTGATTTGTGTCTATTGGATAAAGAAGCCTTCAAGGCATAGCTATCACCAGCACACCTCACATATTCACTTCAAACACTACTCCATGTAAACCAGGCCATACACCTAAAACCATCTCCATTGGCTCAAGTTTGATTAAGGATCAAATTGAGTAAGAAGCATGTTGGTTGAGAATGTGAATTGTCTAGTATAAATTCATAGTGCTAATGTTCTTAAATCCCTGACACATTCATGCCTTTTACATTAATTCAATGAGGCCTAACACAAATAATATCACCTTGAGTAGTACAAGGTACACCTACAAGCCCTTTAGGCCCAAAAAGGTACATCTCCATGTTTGAAAGAAGGTGAACATGTTAGAGATTAAAGTGAATGCAATGGTCTACTCCAAAATTGGTATGAGTATGGTTCAATACTTTAATTAGATTAATATACCTCAATAGATTTTAATAATGATTTCAAATGAAGACTAATATAGAACATCTTCACCTACAACCAACTTAAAAGCAACTACAGTCAGTCCAAAGTGAGAGGTCTTAACAGGGTTTCAAAACAGTTGCAAGGGGAGAGACTTGGGCATGTTATTTATTGTCCTTGTTTTTTTATGTTTGAAATCAAGGTTTGAGATTAAACTAAGGTCAATAGGGTTTCCCATGAGACCTATAGTCAGTCAAAACAAAACACTTACAGCCAAGTGGAAAATAGAGAACTCACAGTCAGATGTGGATACAGTTTTAGAGCTTGAATAAGGGTTTATGTGGTATGATAAGATTAAAAAGAATGTTTTTATATGAACATGAACTAGGAAAATATAGAAGAGCTCCCCAAATACTATATCCATCTACTCAATAATCTTTCCTTTATAAAATGTTCAAGTTGACACCTTCAGTTGTGTCAAAACTCAGAATCTTAAGGAAGTGTCTCCTAACAAGATAGAGTTTGGTTATGGTCCCCTAATGGGTTAAACAAGTTTTTTAATGTTATAAAAATGGATTGGGAGTTTCTAATTAGTAGGGGAGGTTTATTTTTAAGACTAAAATCAATTTCAAGTGTCCAATTCACTCTTATAGCCATACTATCTCTCTCAAGCCCTAATTCAAAATGAGTAAAACTATATTCTAATCTCCTTGGTATGGATTAATCTCATAAGGTGTATGGGACCTAAAGAGATTCATGGGTTCATTAAATATATCCAATATTTTTGTTTCAAAACCTAATGTGAACCTATAGATTGCTTCAAGTCTACAACTAGGTCATGCTGCCTCAAAGAGCAAGATGGTGTAATGTGCACGAAATAGGCATATGACCTTATCCTTGCCATTTGGATGGTCTGAGAGGCTTAAGGGATGTGATATCACACTAAATATTTCCCAAGATGATGAAATTATTTTTATAAACCTCACCCTTGAGGTAACAGACCATACATCTCCCACTTCAACACATTTACTTATCCAAGTATGGAAACATTGGCATGAGAGGTGTGTTGGGTGAATATTTTGTCATCAGCTAACTGATGAGAAAAATAGGTCTCTTTAACCACAACATAGGGAGATTATTCTACCAAATGTGTAGGTTTACCACATCATAGGTGGACAAATCTCTCCTCTCATCAAGGGGAGGTTCCTTATAAATATGAGGAGCTAAATACTATATATATAAGCATAAAGTAACACTCAGGGTTAGGACTACACCATCCATCTCTCTTTTTATAGAGATGATGTTCATAGACAAAGGAGAAATCCTGGTGATAATACTGAAGGCACTTCTCTTTTTTTAGAAGTGGTCTTGCAGCAGGGCACAGGAGTTCTTTTTGGTGGGTAACCAATAGGTAACAAGGGCGCAGTAACCAACAAAATGAAGTGCAATGCAAAGTCTCCACCTCAACTGCCCAAAGAGTGAAATACAAAGGATAATGGGGGCACAAAGTCATCCCAAGATCCTTTAAACAGAAAGAAACTAAAAACACACTGAAAACAATGGTGATAGCACAAAGTCTTTCCATGATTGGCTTCAGGATGCCTTCCTGATTACTTCCACTAGTTCTACTTATTAAATTAAATAAACAAGAATGCTCCTAGGAAACAGACATAAGAACAATTTCCTAAAATAACACAAGTTATAAAAGCACAAAGTCTGAAAGTAACTTACTTTCTCATTCAGATAAAGAAATATGATCAATAATCTGAGCTCAAAGTCTCAGTAATCGCCTTTCAATTTGGGTAGAGTTTTGCTTCTATAATGGAGAGATCTCTTTTGCATAAAATAAGAGATTACAATATACAGCATCCAAGAAAGGCTTGGCACTTTTTTCCATGGAACGAAACATGCTGCAGTCAATTCCTTGAATGCATTTTTTAGTTATGTCAAGGGGCCATGCTTGTAATAGTGCATCGGCCTTAATTGTGGCATGCCAATTCATCTCATATGTCTCCTCTAAAGTATAGGTTGCCTCGTCCTTTCCTTCTTATTTGTGTAGCTATCCACTTTGCCTTTACTTCATGGAAGAAAAATAGGCCGCGTCTTTGATTTGGTGTGCTCAGATGACTACTTGGTGGATTTTTTCACCTACCAAAAGTAACTCTCTCATGGATATTTCAATATCTTTTATAGCCTTCTCTTCTTTCCTATTGCAGTTGGAGCTCTCGGGCTATCTTCTTTAGCTGGTCACTTGGTTCATCCTTCAAGTTTTGCACTATATTTAAAAATTAACAGATATTCCATTACCTTAAATTTGACGTTCAAGTGGACGTCAATGGTTGTTGGTTATTTGAACCATATTGAACCATGAACCTTTGAACCTTTAAAATTTCATTAGTTTAATAGTTCAATGGTTCAGGCAGTGTTTATCAGTTCCCTAGTTCAATCACTTCCTTCCTTTGCTTGGGGCTTTCTTTGAACCTTTAAACCTTTGAACCATTTTGGTTCAAGGTTCAACAGTTCAATCTCTTTCTCAGAATCCTTTGTTTTGGCTAAGTCTTTTGAAGCCTTGAAATTCCTTCAGCTTTATGTCCTTGGAACACCCTGAAGGGAAGGTGTCCCTTTGGGTCTTTGAGGAAGGTCCATTTTTTGGGTGCCGAGAGCCCCTCGTAAGGGTACCTACCCTTTGAGATTCTTTAGGTGGCCTTTTCCTTCAAATCCTTCAGACAAAATATCTGAAGGAATTCTTCCCTTGCCTTAGCCACTTTTCTACTAGGCTTTTAATCATTCCTTTGGGCAGAATGTCTAAAGGAAATCCTTCAAACAATTTATCCGAAAGATTTGCCTTTGTGAAATTCTTTTGTAGAAAATCTTTTCGAAGGAATTATTTTGGTTCCTTTACTTGGTAATTTCTTCAAACAAAAAGTCCAAAGGAAACCTTACCATTTTGGACTTCTCTTTGATCTTTGAGCAAATGTTCCCTGCCCTCTGCTAGGGCACCTATCTTTTGTTCACTACCCTCTACAAGGGCACTTACCCTTTCGACTTTGGGGTAATCCTTTGAACCATTCGATTGAACTGACCGATTGAACCAACTTTGGTTCAATGGCTCAATGGTTCAATCTTTTGTTCTACTCATTCAATTGACCACTTGAACCAATCTCTTTGAACCAACCGCGTTGAACCTTTGAACCTTTAAACCTTTTTGGTTCAAGTTTCAATGGTTCAACGGTTCAATCTTTTGTTTGAAGCTTGTTAATGAACATTTTTGGTTGAACTGAGGTGTTGAACCAATCTTGAAATTGCCTAAGTGTTGGGAACTTGTTCCTTTGTGAGAACTCGCCTGTTAAAGCCATTGAACCTATTGAATTTGCTAGTCTCTTAACTGAAAAAGCTTGAATAATGAAGAATTTGAATGCTCATAAAAAAATTTGAGAAGGGAAGAGATAATTTTGGCCTGCATGACCAAAATAGTTCATATGTTGTCCCAAAAATGAGTGACAGATTTTGGGAACAACAGCTAGGTCCAGTTGGAGAACTTTCTTCAGTTGAAAACTTGGAACAGCTAAGGGGACTAGAAACCAAAATATTTAGTGCCTTTAAGTATGCCATTGGGCTATGGAGTCATGCTACCTAAAAATAAAGGCACCAAAAATGAAAATGAAAAACACAAAATAGAACTAAAGATTATACAAATATACATATGTACAAATGATCTTATATGATACTTCAAGAATTGAAGTACTTCAGATGCTACCCATTATGAGGTAGAAAAAAGGGCGTGCCATCTTGATACTTCAATAGGAAACTATTTTCACCCTTGAGCTGATAGATAGTAAACGGGCCTCTCTAAAGCGAATCAAATTTCTCATGCATTTCCTTTGGTTCTCTTCTCTTATCCCATAACAGGACTTGATCTCCAATCTGGAAATCATAATTTTTTGGTTTTTGGTCAAAGAGATTCTTCACTAGACTTTGATGGGCAGCAATTCGGTCCACCACCATAGTTCACTGCTCATCCAGCTTAGTCAAGCACATGATCCTCTTATCGATGGAGTTTTCATATGTCTGATCTTCGACTACTTTAGCCAATTTCAATGCTAGCAATTCTAGGGTGATTGGTATCTCAACATTGAGACCATAAAGAAGTTGGAAATGTGACATACCAATTGCCCTCTTGGGTGTAATTCTATCTACCCATAAAGCATCAACCAATGCTTTATGCCATGTTCTTTAGTTGTCATCTACCAGCTTCTTGATGATAGTCACTAGATTCTTGTTGCTTGATTTAGCTTGGCCATTCCCTTGTGAAAAATAATCAAAAGAGTATGAGAGGGTAATCCCATAATAAAAATAGAATTGAGTAATCTCCTGTGAAGAGAAACAAGCTACGTTGTTTGTGATAATCTTAGTTAGGACCCCAAACCTGGAAATGATGTTTTCCTTGAGGAAATCACACACTATTCTGAAGTAGCATGCTTGGTTGGAATATCTTCCACCCACTTGGTGAAGTAATCTGTGGCTGTGAGGACATAATCATGTCCAACACTTGAAGATGGGTTTACAACACCAATGAAATCGATTCTCCATTGCTGAAATGGCTCTTCTATCACCACTGGATTAAGAGGCAGAGTAGCTAATTTGGGTCTTCCAACGAACTATTGGCATAGTTCACATCTTCGTGCCAATTTGTATGCATCTTGAAACAGAGTAGGCTAGTAATACCTAGCTCACAGAATTTTATGGGCAGTTACAGGAGAAAAAAAATGTCCTCTACAGGCTAAATTATGGAAGGACTTTAAAAGTTGGTTTTGCTACTCTTTATCCATGCAACGAAGGAACACTCCATCAAACTTCCTCTTATACAGGCCATTGTCCTATAAGATGAAATTGGCAGCTTTTAACTTGATAGTCCTCCTTTCTTTATGAAACAGGTAAGCAAAACACTCACCATAAGTAAGGAAATGAGCAATACTTGAATACCACTTATTCATGGTGGAGACAAAAAGGACTGTTGGCGAGTCTTCAATTTCTTCTTCTCCATGCTTTGTTTCTTCTGGTCTGTTGTCAGCAATAAATTAGCATATGCCCCTTCCCTTAATTAGCTTCATTAGTTTGATGACTAGATCAAACTCCTAGATTTTAGCAATCCAATTGCCTTTTTTTCTTCTAAACTCCTGTTGAGTTAATATCGATTTGACTATAGTGTCAGGAACTAGGGTAGTAGTGTGTGAATTCGAAATGTAAAAGCGAAAATGCTTCACTGCATAAGCATGCTTCTCCATGTTTGAGTATTTCAGCTCATGAGCTTTGAGAGGACAACTCATGAAGGATATGGGAGACTCCACACCTTCTTTATTCTATTGAATTAGAATTACTGAAAGTGTGTGCTCAGAAGCATAACTATATATGGTGAAATCCTTGGTATAATTTGGACAAACTAGAATTGGTGTGTGGGTAATAGCTATCTTGATGTCTCGAAATGCTAATTTGCCTTCTTCAGTCCAACTAAAAGTGGCCTTTCCCTTCATCATGTTCACAATGTGGCAAGTCTTCTTAGCAAACTCAGGGATGAACCTTCATAAAAAATTCACTTTTTTGAAGAAAGAGTGAACTGCAATCTTACTTATGGGCAAAGTAAGTTCCTGGATGGACTTGACTTTGTCTGAGTCAATTTTTATGCCTTCTCGAGATACAATGTGTCTGAGAAGTTTTTCTTCTATTACTCCAAAAATAGACTTATTGGGATTTAGAGAAATGCCATTTTGGCGGCATCATTCCAGCACTTGTTACAAATGGTGCACGTGATCAGGATGATGCTTGGAAAAAACTGTTAAATCATTTAGGTATACTACAATGAATTTACCCATTTCATCTTTGAAAGTAAGATCTATTGCTCTTTGAAAAGTGGCACCAGCATTTATCATGCCAAATAGCATTCTTTGATAGGCAAAGGTACCCCAAGGTGTGGTGAAGGCAATCTTATGCTGGCCTGCTTCACCAACTTCAACTTGATTATACCCTAAAAAGTTGTCCAGCATTGATAACATTTCTGAACTAATCACATTCTGAAGACTTGATCCATGATGGGCAGAGGATAGTTATCCTTTAAGGATGACTGATTCAAATTTATAAAGTCCATACAGAGGCAAATTTTCTCATTCTTCTTCCTCACAGGTATTATGTTGGCAATCCATGTGGAATGATGGATTGGGAAAATTATCCTAGCATTTAGTATTTTTTGTATTTCAAACAAAATAGTACCTGATATCTTGGGATTGTACTACCTCAATTTTTGCTTGTAGGGCACCGAATCACTCTTGAGAGGAATCTCATGGTGAATTTATTCAGGCCTGAGTGACTTCAGATCATCACAGGAGTATGCCAAAACATCTATGTACTGGTGAAGCAGAGCAGTGAACTTGAACTTCTCTTCTTGAGTGTAGCACTTTCCAATGTTCACCATCTTGGTATTTTTTTCGTACCTAGATTTATTTGATCAAACTCTTGGGAGGAGATTGAATTTGTTTGTTGCTATTTGATGAACCTGACGTGTTTATCAAATAGCTTCTCAAGGGAAACCAGGTCTTTTAGGATTTTATTTCCTTTAAGTTACAAGAATTCTTCACCTGCATTTGCACTTGATTCAGGGGCTGGTTTAAGCTTTTAAGGCTCACTGCCTTCAAAATGAACCTATTTAAAGCTATCTTTTTACTCTAGGAAGGCAATGATTTGGTTGTCACCATTGAACACTTACCAATGATTGGTATTGTCAGGCACACTTGGTCAAAAGACCAATTTAATAGTATACCTATCTCCCTTAAAATCAGGGTGAGGAACCAAGAGAGTTACTGAAATAGATAATGCATCAGCTTGGTCATTGAATTCCCTAGGTATGGCAGAGATGTTGAAAGCATCAAAGCTTTCAATTTGATCCCAGACTAGATTGTGGTAGTGGCACAATCTCTTATTTTTGGTTTGATACAGGTTCTTTACCTAACAAACCACCAGTTCAGCATCTCCTTTAGCATGAAGGAGTTTGATGCCTTTGTCTTGAGTAGCCTTCAATCCAAGCAATAGAGATTCGTACTCAGTTATGTTGTTGGTGTTGTTGAACTACAACTTGTATGAAAAAAAATCTCCTTGAGGAGATATCAACACAATCCTAGCTCCTGAACTGGTAGAGGAGCAACTGCCATCGAATTCTAGAATCTATACCTCACTAGACACTAATTTTTTCTTAGACTCTTCTTCGTTTGGAGGGGGAGATTCTTCTACACTTGCACTGCACTCCACCAATCCTTCTGCTAGTCCATTTGAACCAATTTTTAGGTTGACACATTCAAGAATTCTATCAGACGTCCCATGGACTTCCTCCATGGATAAAAAGTAATTACCCATGTCTAAAGACTCAAACAAAATTTGAGCTTCAGGCGCTGATGTTCGAGTGACCATGTATTTTGCTTTTTTTTCAAGGATCAATCTCTTCATAACACCTTTGACTGGGATCCTCACCTTGGATAGGTCCATGCTTAATTCACCACTAACATCCTTGCAAAAATTTTGCCCAAGAAGGATGTCGTATGATGCTAAGACGTCGGCCACCAAGACAGTCATCTTGATTCTCTTATCTGAGAATGCTGCAAATACAAATTAGACATCTTTGATTTGTCCTAGTAGTGACACTTATTTGTTTTCCATGGAGAAACATCTCCCAAATGTCTTGGTCAGTGTGAGACCAAAGGATTCTGCCACTTTAGCAGGCATGACATTGTCAGATGCACGAAAATCTATGATGTAATTATTCATTTGGTGTCTATTTATCAACAAGGGGACATAAAATGGTTTAGCTCTCGAGGAGTAATGACAAGGTTATTCCTAGTGGATGTGTTCTTGGGGGGATCACGAGTTACCTTCAAAATTACTTGTCCTACAGGGACAGCTTGGTTCTTTACACATTGAACCAACTTATCTAACTGCTCAGGGTTAGATTGCAAGAATTCAAATTCAGACATTTAAATTTTGGTTTTCTTTATATGGTCAATTATGTCAAATGTCTGAAATGGACTAAGAATAGAGGATGTGAGTTCATCCTTTTGATTTTTGGGAGGGGAAGGACCGGTCTATGAATATGAAGTAGGTGTAGGGATGTTTGATGTACTTACCTTCTTTGCAATCACCAGGTCATTTGGCTGGAAAAGTAGAGTGTTTCCCCACTTAGTAATTAAAATTGTTGGTTGAGGTCGTGCCTCTATTTTTTCTTTATCAGCTCACTGGGCTGACTGGTTCTTAGACCGGGTGAATACAGCGTATGTTCCAACAACTATTTTACCTTCACTTTTGGGTGCATCCTGGTAATTCAAGAAACCAATGTTGGAGTTGCCAGCTAATTCTTCTTCTCCCTCTGTGAAGAGATTAGTGTCATCTTATGGGTTTAACTCAGGCTGTAAGGAGAAATCTGATTCTACTTTAAGATATTCGACTGCTGAATTGGTTGGAGGTACTTCAATGGCCAATTTCCCCTGAGGGGGAGGAAGACGATTTGGCTACCCTTGACTCCTGGTAGCATGGTCTTGGTATGACTGATTGGGGAATGTCTTCCTTGGTATATCTTTGTATGAAGGAGCAGATGACATCCTTTGCACCATTTGCTTTTTAAGAGCTAGCAACTCATTTTCCACCTTCTACACCATTGGATCAGTGGTGATTGTAGGTGAGTATTCAGAAGACGAAGAGGATTTACCTCTGTTAGGATCTCTCCTTATCTTTCCTACCAAGATAAGGTCATCTTCTACCTCAGTAGCCAAATCCTGAGCAGCAACAAGGCCTATGTGGCCAGCCCGTCTCAATAAAAAACTCGCTTCAAGAGTTGTGAGTTGATGAAGAAGCATTTAAGGTTCTCAGGTATTGGCTGAGCAATTATAAGAATCTGGTTCTTCAGCTTGTCAAACTTAACAATGATGTCCCTAATAGGTTCATGAGATTCTTTCTTCATCTGTGTGAGTTGGGCCAACAAGGCATGCACATCTTGTGCAGGCTTGAACCTGGCTTCAAATTTAACTTTAAGAATGTTCCAGTCAGTCACAGTCTAGGCCTGTAGATGGTATAACCAGTCTGCAGTATCACCTTGTAATGTTTCCATAAATAACCTCACTACTACGTCTTCATACTCCACGCATATCACACCATAAGCTATGCTGAAGGCAACAATATGTTCATCAAGATCAACTCTCCCATCACCAAAGAATTTGGGTAAATTCTTCTTTGAACTGCGTGGAAGCTCATGTAGAGGTGGGGTTAAATTGAGTGGGCTGAAAGAGTTACCCTAGTGGCCTTAAACTGCCATGATTTGATTATGAAAAATGGGGATAACAAATCTAGGTGGAGTATGTATAAGCAAAGCTCTACTAACAATAGAAAAAGAAGCTCTGCCTTGTGTTGGTGACCTGGTATGGGTAGGAGGAACACTCCTGGATCGTTGAACTTGAAGTTGGGGAGGAAACAAATTGAAATTGCCCTGCTGCACCAATTCAAAAATAGGGTCAACAACACTTTGGGCTCTCTGGTTTCTAGTATAGTGTGGAGTTGCTAGATTGTAGAATAAAAATAGGAAAGAACTGGCCCTGCTTTAGCTTGAAGCCTGAGGCTTCAAACTGCGCATTTGATCCCCAGCGGAGTCGCCAAAAATGGTTGGGTGAATATTTTGTCATCAACTAATTGATGAACAAAATAGGTCTCTTCAACCATAACATAGGGAGATTGGTCTACCTAATGTGTAGGTTTACCACATCAGAGGTGGACAAATCTCTCCTTTCATCAAGGAGAGGTTCCCTATAAATATGAAGAGCTAAATACTATATATATAAGCAAAAAGTAACACTCATGGGTAGGACTACACCATCCATCTCTCTTTTTTCAGAGATGATGTTCATAGACAAAGGAGAAATCCTGGTGATAATACTGAAGGCACTTCTCTTTTTTCAGAAGTGGTCTTCAAGCAGGGTGCAAGAGTTCTTTTTGGTGGGTAACCAATAGGTAACAAGGGCGCAGTAACCAACATAATGAAGTGCAATGCAAAATCTCCACCTCAACTATCCAAAGAGTGAAATACAAAGGATAATGGGGGCACAAAGTCGTTCCAAGATCCTTTACACAGAAAGAAACTAAAAACACACTGAAGACAATGGTGATAGCACAAAGTCTTTCCATGATTGGCTTCAAGACACCTTCGTGATTACTTCCACTAGTTCTGCTTATTAAATTAAATAAATAAGAATGCTCATAGGAAACAGACATAAGAACAATTTTCTAAAATAACATAAGTTATAACAGCATAAAGTCTGAAAGTAACTTGCTTTCTCATTCAGATAAAGAAATATGATCAACAATTTGAGCTCAAAGTCTCAGTAATCGCCTTTCAATTTGGGTAGAGTTTTGTTTCTATAATGGAGAGATCTCTTTTGCATAAAACAAGAGATTACAATATATAATAGCTAAGAAAGGCTTGGTGTTTTGTTCCATAGAATGGCCCACACTGCATTCAATGCCTTGAATGCATTTTAGTTATGTCAAGGGGCCATGCTTGGAACAGTGCATCGACCTTAACTGTGGTGTGCCAATTCATCTCATATGTCTCCTCCAAAATATAGGTCATCTGGTCCTTTCCTTCTTATTTGCACAACTGTCCACTTTGCCTTTACTTCATGGAAGAAAAATAGGCCGCGTCCTTGATTTGGTGTACTCAGATGACTACTTGGTGGATTGTTTCACCTACCGAAAGTAACTCTCTCATGGGTATTTCAATATCTTCTATAGCCTTCTCTTCTTTCCTGTTGTAATTGGAACTCTCAGGCTATCTTCTTCAGCTAGTCACTTGGTTCATCTTTTAAGTTTTGTGTTGTATTTGAAAATTAATGGATATTCTATTACCTTAAATTTGACGTCCACGGGGACGTCAATGGTTGCTAGTTATTTGAACCATGAACCTTTGAACCTTTAAAAGTTTATTAGTTCAATAGTTCAATGGTTCAGGCGGTCTTTATCGGTTCCCTAGTTTAATTACTTCCTTTCATTGCTTGGAGCTTTCTTTAAACCTTTGAACCATTTTGGTTCAAGGTTCAATGGTTCAATCTCTTTCTCAGAGTTCTTTGTTTTGGCTAAGTCTTTTGAAGCCTTGAAATTCCTTTGGCTTTATGTCCTTGGAACACCCCAAAGGGAAGGTGTCCCTTCGGGTCTTTGAGGAAGGTCCATTTTTTGGTGTTGAGAGCCCCTCACAAAGGTACCTACCCTTCGTGATTCTTCAGGCGACCTTTTCCTTCAAATCCTTCAAACAAAATGTCTGAAGGAATTCTTTTGGACATTTTGTCTAAAGGAATTCTTCCCTTACACTAGTCGCTTTTCTATCGGGCTTTTGATCATTCCTTCAAGCAAAATGTCCAAAGGAATTCCTTTAGACAATTTGTTTGAAGGATTTGCCTTTGTGAAATTGTTCCATGGAAAATCTTTCCGAAGGAATTCTTTTGGTTCCTTTACTTGGTAATTTCTTCAGATAAAAAGTCTGAAGGAAACCTTACCATTTCGGCCTTCTCTTTGATCTTTGAGCAAATTTTCCTTGCCCTCCGCAAGGGCACCTATCTTTTGTTCACTACCCTCTACAAGGTCACTTGCCATTTTGGCTTTGGGGCACTCCTTTGAACCGACCGATTGAACCAACTTTGGTTCAATGGCTCAACGGTTCAATCTTTTGTTTCGCTCATTCAATTAACTGCTTGAACCAATCTCTTTGAACCAACCGCGTTGAACCTTTGAACCTTTGAACTTTTTTGGTTCAAGGTTCAATGGTTCAATCTTTTATTTGAAGCTTGCCAATGAACATTTTTGGTTGAACCGAGGTGTTGAACCAATCTTGAAATTGCCTAAGTGTTGGGAACTTGTTCCTTTGTGAGAACTCACCTGTTGAAGTCATTGAACCTATTGAACCTCCTAGTCTCTTAACTAAAAAATCTTGAATAATGAATAATTTGAATGCTCAGAACAATTTTTAGAAGGGAAGAGATAATTTTGGCCTGCAAGACCAAAATAGTTGATATGTTGTCCCAAAAATGAGTGACAAATTTTGAGAACAATAAGGTGGATGGTGTCAATGCTTGGACATGATAGGATCACCTCAAGGATGAATAGAGGAATATAGATTTTTAATGATAAATTTTTTGAGGTGACATGACCATATATTCATTTTTATGTACACAAAATGGTGATTGCAAAAATCCTAGACCCAATGTTGTTCTCATTAGTTTCATGAAGAAATCCTTCTTTATGAAGGTTGCAGAGAGGTTAATGAATAACAAAATAGTTATATTTATAGTGTGAACATGAAATTTAGAATATATAAATCACTACCCAATGAACTTTTAAGGTTTCAACAACCTACAACTATGGACTTTCAGCCATACACAGTCATCATTTGCACTAAATCCTTGCCATTTGGAAGGTCTATGAGGAAGTAAGGGGTAGCTTGGAGTAATGAATGGGTTGACAGAACTTTGATCATGAATATAGTGGTATAAATAGGCTCTTATCATATGTAAACCACATAATTAATGGCTTTAACCAAGTAAAATACATTTTATGTACCATTTTTGCACGCAGTCAATGCTTGAGAAGTTTGCCTTGGGAATTTTGGAGTTTGAGGGAGCTAGTGGCATCAGTTTGACTCAAAATTAAGTTAAGTTGTGGAGCTAAAAGCTTCACCATGGTGCTAATCAGGGAGTTGCTGAGTTCAGTCAGTAACCGGCATCGACAGTATTGCCGACGTCGGTCAGGTAGGGACCAGGGATCGACGAACGTCGGTCAAGAGCAGACCGACTGAAATCGACGTCGGTCACCTGTGCATGTGCATGTAGTTGCATGTGTTTCCAGAATGTGTTTCCAGAATTAGAATTGTCTAATTTTAAGAGGTCCGAGAGTGTTTGCATGTTGAAGACTAATTTAAGTCTTGAGTCTGTGTTTCTAATTATTGTAATTAGAGGTCTAATTATTGTATGCATGGGATCCTATTTAAAGACCCATGAGGCATGTATTTTAATTAAGGCAAGTAAAGCATTGAAGCAAGAAAGCAAGGTCAAAGGAGATCTGCAAGGTGTAAGGTCAAGGAGATCAGCTGAAGCTATCAAGGAGGGGTTAGCAACTCAGGTTGTTGAGTTGGTTGTGGTTGAGCAAGAGAGAGAGAACTTTGAGGGAAGAAGTCCTTGAGGTGTGGCAAGCCTCTGAGAGGTGGAAGAAGAAGTGGCATCTTCTTTATTGTATTTTCTTTCTGGATGAGTATTAATACAAGATTGTGTATTATCTCTCATATTCTGTGTTATTTGTGAATTCTAGTTACTTGTTCATTCTGGTATAATTCCGTGTTTAGTTGCTAATACAAGGTAATCATATATACTCTTATTGGTGGATTAAGATCCTAACAAACCACATAATTAATGGCTTTAACCAAGTAAAATACATTTTATGTACCATTTTTGCATGCAGTCAATGCTTGAGAAGTTTGCCTTGGGAATTTTGGAGTTTGAGGGAGCTAGTGGCATCAGTTTGACTCAAAATTTTGTACAATGGGTCCTCATGATCCAAGTACCACCCCTATATAATATTTTTTCATGGATAAATAGGGCACATATCCTCTATTTTGTCTCATAGTTAGGCCACTTTCAATGATGCACAGAGACAAAGAATGAAGAAAATGTGACCAAAAAGAGTGTTATTTGTCTTGGAATCACTTTGGTAAACTTGGAGATGTTGTGTTAAGCTGTATTTAGTGTGAAATTTAATTAATGCAGCTTTTTAATGGTGATAAAACACTCATAAGTGTTGGTGGGTGGCCATTTGCACTCAAACCCCACTAGCCTAGACCAGGGCTTTTGCCCAAAAAGGGGTCCTTTATACTTACAAGATCTAATGACCATTAAAAATAATTGAAAAAATTTCATGGGGATATATAAGATTTTTTTAAGCTGTTGGTTTGCATATTAGGTCACAAAGAGCCATTTTTTCATTCAAAAGCAAAAAAGGGCTACAAGGAATACATGGGAAATGCATGTTTTTGGTGTTGTTCCAGGTCTTGTTGAGTGGTTGATGCATAAAATTTCCTTGAACCAGGTCTGGTATGCCCTTTATAAGTATTCCATGGAGGAGATATGCTGGCTTGAAGCAAACTTGAGAAAAAAATCCGCTTTCTACCTTATATGCCTTGGTGAAAAATGAGCCTTTTGAGGGTTTTTGAAGGCTACATAGGTGCATATAGCCTATTGCAAAGACTTATAAATTTAAATAATGATATGTATCACCATATTCAAGGTAGGAAGAAGTCAATGAAGAGTTATAATTAAAGGAGGCTTTGGAAAAGGTCCCCAATAAGTGCAAATATGACTCTTCCTCTTCCAAATGCCCATGTGCAAGACAAAGACAATTTATTGGAGTATTATAACCAAATCTTTCCAAGTGTTATAGAATAATTCATAAGCCTAGAGAAGGGTTGAAATCAAATACTTTCAAGTAATTAAAGACCTATATCCATAGAAGAGACTTTTTCATCAAGGGAGATAAGAAGGCTAAAATCTAGGGGTTGGTGCAATAATATAGGCACTCTCCAAGTGCTCTAAGCTTGACAAAACATAATGATGAGTATCTTAAGACCCATAAAAATTTGAAAAATTATTTTCCATTCCAATTTATGAAGGGCCAATATTTAAGATGTTGAAAATGCCATGTATCACTTTTGGAGGAGCCATTTGACCAAGTTTGAGGTCCCCTACTTTGGGGTTGCTTTGTATCCAAGCATTTATTTGTTATACGTATTATTTTTTATAGAATGTAAGGGTAATCTTTGCTTTTTTTATTGTGCCTAAAGTTTGACAAAATTTATATTCACCTTTTTGAGAGCAATAAAAAGCAAAATTCTTCCATTTTTAGGTCTTTTCTAGTGAAGTGTATGTGCTTGCCATTAATATAACTTAGTGAAATACTTATTTTCCTTGGTTATAGTCTAATTTTTTACCTTAATGAGATATTATTTATGTTCTAAAAGTCATTATAAATTTCCAAAGCAAGTTTAAGTTCATGTATTAGATCTGAGTTCAGTCTTTCTTTGCATGAATTGAGTTTGCAAGGTCCTTATTGTGAAATATTGATGTATAAATCTTACTTGGGTGTAATGAATGTGTGTGTACGATTTTATCTTTCATATAAGTGTCATTTAAAGCATTTGATTTCACAAAACAATTGGTGCATCACCTTCCATTTCAATTTTCATCCATTTTCATTATCTTTTGCACCCTTTTACTTGTTAGAATCAGTAAGTAGTAGCTTAAAAGTAAGTTTTAGTGAGAGCACCAAGGGAACCAACCCTCTCTATATATTCTCTCCCTTCTGAAGTCACCCACACTTTGGAGAGATTCCATGTTCCAATATAAGTGAGGAATTGCACACTTTCTCACAAGGGCACACTCCTGATTGACAGTAGTTTTTGGCATGCCTGGTGGGACCCTTACTCCTTAGCATACCTAAAGTTTAGAGCTAAGGATAATTATTTGCAGCAAAAGAGAATATTTATCTTCATAAAAAAACTAAAGATTCTTTAGGTTTCAGAGTTCATAGCATCATTCAGGCAAATATTTCATGCCAAAGGTTACTACAAGGTCAGTTAGCAAAGGTATTCCTTTTAAATTCATTGAGTTATCTTATACATCATATAAAAGATCAAGGTTTAGTAGGACAAATCCATATCCTCAAAAGTAACATTTGTCTCCTAGTTATCATACTGTTCTAAGCACTACAATCCCCACTATCTAAATGGCTATCAAAAACTAGGTGTTTATTCCATTCAATAGATGTAGCCCACTAAATTTAACCCAGTTTGATGACATTATTGTGTCTAATCTCAAGAGTATCCCATTATTCTTAAGAAAAATCAAACAACCCCTATTGATCACATCTAAGATGTAGCTAATCTTTATTCAGTCCATAATGTTGTTAAGGAGAATGTAGCTCTTAAACAGCTTGTTGCTTCTTTCAAAGGAAAAGCATGGCAGTGGTATAGAAATCTCTCACTAAACTCAATTGCTACCTAGGGGTGTAGCCTTAGTCAGTCAATTTGAGGAAAAAATTGATCATCTATCTTTATTTGAACATTTAACTACCATAAAGAGAGTTCTTCATGAGTTCATGTATAATTTTAACCTCATAATCCAAAAGACATGGACCAATATACCTGTGTTGATTAGGCCATCCCCTAAATATACATTCATTTACTATTTGAAAGCCCTTAACTCTGACAGTAGTGTGATGATACAGTCAATAAATGGTACTACCTTGTCAGATGCTTATGAGGTTACAATACAAGCAGATAACAGTTTGATACAAGCTAGTAAGCTTTCTTCAAGGCCTCCAATGCCTATATTCCTAGAATTGAAGTCTATCCCAACCCCTCAAATTTCATTCTTATATCCTATTCCACCACCTCAAGCTCAAATTGTAGCCCCTACTAGTCAATCTAGTGAGATAGGAGAGTTGAAAGGCTTGTTACAATCCTTTGGGAATGAAATAGTATGACTCAAGAGGTAATAATTTCAAGCTAATGGGCCTTATCAATAACAAAATTAGACTACCTATCAACCCTTCAAATATCAAAGACCTCCTTATCAAGGTTTTAGAGAGAATAGACCACCTTACCAAGCACAAGGAGCCATAACTCCAACTAAGCCATATGATGCCATTGATCCTAATACCCCTTCCACTTCAAAACCCATTGTTCCCATCCCTCCTTATAACAACTTGATGTAGGATTCACGTTGGTAACCCTCTAATCTCAATGATGCTCAAAACCAAGCCTCGGTTTCACAAAACATCACAATGACACAAGAAGAGTTTTCTTTTCAAGGAGGTTAGTACCAAGACACATGTTTGTAATCACAAGGAGAGACTCAACAAGTTCAAGGGCAGCCTGATGCCATTAATGTGAATTGGCAAATGGATGATCATGTTGCTTTTACTCAGGGTGTTGAAACTAACAATACAAGTGATCAAGTTGCAACTATAACTAGATCTAAAAGAAGGGCCATTGATGAGGCTAAACATGTGACAAATGTTTCAATTACTCCTAAAATTATTTTTAAGAGTACAAAAGAACAACTCCCTGCCCCTACAATGCAAAAAAATCAGAATACATAGGTTGGTAAAGTTCATCAAATACATCTAGTTCATGAGCAGCCAATGATTCATAAAGGGCATCCAAAGGTTAGTGGGTCTCATTTCAAAATAGTGAATCAGATGAAGAATTATAATATCAACATTATCATGTGGGATTCTCTTTCCATTCCAATACAAAAATATATGCTCATCTAAGATCTTTTAGCTCTCAAATTGTCTCCAAAACTGATTGAGAAAGAAGGTGTTGTCTTAACTAATTAAGATCAACCAACTAAGAAATAGGTACAATAGGTATATAAGATGTTAAAATTGGATAAAATTGAGGTAAAATAAAATAAAACTCCTCCTTTCTACCTTTCTTTGATAGTGGGTGACACTTTGGTTCATAATTGTATGGTGGATAGTGGAGCTAATAGCACAATTATGCCTAAGTAGATTGCAAACAAGCTTGGCCTTGTTTATGAGACAAATACTAAGGGGGTTTAAATTAGATGGGTCACCAATAAATATGTTAGGCATCATCAAAGATCTAAAATTGACACTACATGCTTGTCCCAATATTACTATTTAGTAGGATGTTGTTGTGGTAGACTTGCCTCCTTACTTTGTTATGTGCCTTTCAAGGGACTTCACCTCAAATATTGGGGAATATTTATCATTTGATTGGACTTATTTGATGTTTAGGACCAAATATGTTACCAAGGTAACAATACATTCTGAACATATTGCATGTTTCCATTTGGAGCCATATATGCCAAGTGTTGTAAACACTAACTGTATCATCTCGGATGAGGTACTATAAACTAGTGGAGTAGAAAATGAATCACCTTTGGATGGAGTTCCAGATTTGTTTCTTGATTAGTGGGCCTTTTATTTTCATGAGCATTATCCTTATAAGTCAATTGAAGAAAGACTTGGTGTGTATTGCCTTCATGAGAATGATGCACCAATTCCAGTCATGGTTAAGGATGATGAATCTAGTGAAGGTTTATAGAAATTATACTTTGATGGATCAAGGAATAAAGATGGTATTAGGTTTGTAATGATGTTGGTTTATCCAATAAAGTAAATGTATTTCTCTTCTATTAAGTTTTGGTTTGGTTTTTCAAACAATGTTGCAGAGTATGAGGCACTAGTTCACAGTTTCCAGTGCGCTAGGAAGATGAAAGTCAACACCTTGCAATTGTTTGGTGATAGTGAACTCATAGTTCACCAAGTAAGAGATTTAAATGTATGCAAATTTTTTTTGCTTATATATTATAATCATAGAATATGGGACTTACTTGAAGATTTTCAAGCTTTTAACATTCAGGCAATACCAAGAGGTGAGAATAAACATGTAGATAGGTTGGCTGCCATTAGGGCACAATTTAGTATCCCAACTAATATAAAAAATGAAAAAATTTAGTCACACATAAAGGTGGTTATAAGGCCTTCTATTTCAGATAATCATGAGAATTGGCAAGTGTTTGAAGATGACAATCAAATTGTGAGATTCTTGTAAAAAGAGGTTGATTTTTCCTCAAGAAACCAATCAAATTACTTACATTAGTATGGTGATTAGATTGTGAAACTAAAAACAAATAAGTTGCCCAAGGGATTGTTCATACTTGAGAACATTTTCAGTGGTGACAATGAGTTAAGAAAGAGAAGTCATCCTTATCAACAAAAAAAGAGCACTATGGCAATGTAGAGATTGCAGGTGGTAAGAATTAGAAGTTGGGTAAGGTATGCACTCTTTCACAAAAAGAATCTTTCACTGAGTTATGCACAAGTTTTGCTAATGTATTTGCATGGCAATATAGTGATCTCAAGGGATTTGACCCAAGTCTAGCTCAACACACCATTGAGTTAGAGGCTAAAACTAAACCAGTGAAATAAAGACAAAGGCCCATTAATCCTAAGCTTGAGCCTTTGATGAGAGCTGAGCTTCACAAGCTCATATATTTAGCTATTATATTTCCAATCAAGCACTCAACTCAACTTGTGTGGAAAATCTCATTCTAGTATTGAAGAAGAATAGTGAGATTAGACTGTGTGTTGACTTCTATGATTTGAACAAAGCTTCACTTAAAGATCACTATCCATTGCCATCAATGGAATAAATTTTATAGATGGTTGTAGGTTCAGAGAGGTTTTCTTTGTTGGATGGATATAGTGGCTACAATCAAATTTTGGTCAAGGAAGATGATCAATTCAAAATAGCCTTCACAACCAAGTGGGGGACATTTGCATACAGAAAGATGCCCTTCAGTTTATTTAATGTTGGAGCAACCTTTTAGAGAGACATGGATATGGCATTCCAAGGCCTTCTTAATAGGTTTGTAATTATTTATTTGGATGATATAATAGTATTTTCAAAGAGTTCAAGTGAGCACATGGTTCATCTTAAGCAAGTGTTCAAAAGATGTAGGCAATTTGGGGTATCTCTAAATCTCCAAAAGTGTGTCTTCTCGGTTCATTAAGGTAAGCTCCCTGGACATGTGGTTTGAAAGTATGGTTTAAGCATAGATTCTAAAAGGTTAGATTCTATTCTTTCACTTTCTTTGCCTAAGCACAAAAAGGCTTTGCAAAGCTTCTTAGGAAAAATCAACTTCATAAGGAGCTATATTTCAGATTTTGCCATTTTAGCTAAGCCACTTACAACCATGCTAAATAAGAATAAGAGTTTCAGCTGGTCCAAAGGAGTAAAGAGTTTTGAGGCTATTAATAAGGTCATGACTAGTGCTACTACACTTATAAATCTAGATTTCACAAAGGATTTCATGTTGTACACATATGCTAGCATGGACACCATTTTAGGCATTCTTATGCAACAAAATCATGAGGCTTTGGATCAACCAATAACCTTCTTTAGTCAAGGCTTGGAAGAGTATGAAACAAGGTAATCTTTTGTTGAGAAGCATATACTTTTAGTTATAAAGTCTCTCAAAAATTCTAGATACTTGTTGTCTAACAATAAGATACACCTAATGGTTTCCCATCCAAGCATCAAAGAGTTCCTTTTGAATAAAGATATAAATGAGAAGAGAGTTGGTTGGATAACCTAAGTAATGGAATATGATGTGGAAATTAAGGTCACAAATTTGATTAAGGCAAAGGACTTTATGAGCATCTATCTCAAGACTTGCAAGAGACTAATGAGGTTGTTTTGGTGTCAAGTGATGACGAGGTTGCAACTGGTCATACCTCACCTTTCAGCTGGTTTCATTTCTTGGTAAGATATCTCCAAGATGGTATTTATCCCTCTCATCTAAGTGCTTTAAAAAGAAGATATTTCAGATTGCAATCAATTCTATTTTTACTTCTTGATGGTGTTTTGTTCACGAAAGATATCAATGGTATGTTGCTAAGATGTATAGAGCCAAGCCAAACTCATAGATTTTTTGAAGAATTCCATGATGGACATGGTTGAGGACATTTTTCTGCAAGAACTACAACACTTAAGATCATGAGAGGTGGGTACTATTGGCCTAGTATATTTGGTGATTGCCATGCATGGGTTAGGAAATGCAAACAGTGTGTTATGTTTGTAGGGAAAGTGAAACTTGCAGCTTTACCTCTCCAACCAATTGTAGTAGATCATCCCTTTGTCCAATGGGGATTGGAATTTATTAGTATCATAAATCTTGCTTCAAGTTTAGGATAAATGGATTCTAACTGCTATAAATTACTTTACACATTAGATAAAAGCAGTGGCATTGAAAGAAGCAAATGAAACCAATGTTCAAGATTTTTATGAATGTTTGCTTACTAGATTTGGAGTTCCTTCAAATATTATTTATGATAATGCAATGGCTTTTATGGGAACTAATATTAGCCAATGGGCTGTCCAACATGGTATTTATCTTAGCGCTTCATCAAACTATTATCCACAAGGCAATGGCCTTGCTAAGTCCATGAATAAGAACCTATTGAATATCATAAGAAGGACTATTGAAAACAATCAAAGGTCATGGCATCTCAATTTGAAGTCAGCTCTATGCACTGATAGGATCACCTATAAAAGATCAATAGCCAACTCTCCAAACAAGTTGAAATATTGTAAGGAAGAAAGGTTACCCATTTCTCTTGAGTTTCTTTCTTTAGAACTGATGCATAAACTTGAGCTATTAGAGAATGAGCCTATGGATATTAGGTATGCTAATCTTATGGAGTTGGAAGAGGTAAGAAATCAGTTCATGCTAGCCATGAAAATTCACCAAGCACAAGTGAAGAGAGCTTTTGACAAAGGAGCTTCTCCACGAAGTTTCAAAGAAGGAGATTTGGTCCTCAAGTCAGTTGAGGATAGAGATAAATTAGGAAGGCACATAAAGTTTGATTCCCTTTGGAGTGGCCCATACACAATCTCCAAGTACAAATCCTACAATGCCTTCTAACTTACAAAGATGGATGGTGAGGAACTTCCAATCCCAGTCAATGGAATACATTTGAAACATTGCTATTGAAGAGCAAAGTTCCTTGTACATAGTTTGTTTTCCTCCAAATGTTATTCAATCATGTTAGTTTATTTATGTTTTATCCCAAATAAGTGCTTTGTTTGCATATTTGCTTTGTTTAGTTGGTTTTCTTATTTTGTGTGTTTCCCTTCTTGTTTTGGAGGAAGGAGTTATCTTATTTCAAATCAAAAGTTCTACATGTAGTCATGGATTAGGTTTTTCATTGTTTTGTGAGTCCAAATGTCATGTATATGGTCTGCTTCTTAGGCATAATAGGCATGCTTCCCAGTTGAGTCACCAAAATATTGACAATTTTGACCTCACAAGTCAAATTGTCACCCCTACCATTTGAAACTTTGCATATCCTACTATTTTATCTTGTGAGTTAGTAATTGGTCCTAAAAATTCCTTTAAGAATCTATGGTTAACAATTCTTAAGGTTGTTTAGGTGATTTAAGGTCTTTTCCTTGACTTGTCTTGTGCTTTCTAGTCATTTTGGGCCTTTTGAGTCATTTTTTCAGTGGTAAGAAGAGCCTAGAGTGTATTGTTGAGTGTCATAGCATGAGTCAAGGACATTGCATCTCTAACAAATGAATAATCAAGTTTATTACATTTTGGACTAACTCTACGCCTCATTTCTATGCAAAATCTGACCTTTTTGTGTCATCCAAAGAAGGTTTTGATAGTATATGATTAGGAGAAAACTTTATTACATCTTGGTTAACCTCATCAGATATGTTAGATACTTAGGAAAACATTTTATAGCATTTAATTCAGATCTTCTTGGTAAAAATAGCTATTTCAGTGCAAAACAAGCCTTTTTTAGGCATTCTTTTTGGTTTCCAAAGGAATTTTGTGAAAAAATAATCATGGAGGCTTCATTGGGTCATTACATGGTCATATTAGTATTTGGAGGTAGTTCCAAGTGAAAATTTTCAAAATCCAACTTTGCTCCAATTTTGACCTTTTTTGCATGCCTAGAAGGGCAGTTTTCAAATGCTCGGTACAAGAAGAGGAGAGAGAGTTGGGATCTAAAACTTTGTACATTGTTATGGGTATGTGTAATATTGAAATTAGGGGCATTTTTTTAGATTCGTGCCCCTATATTCATGAAAAATCACTAAGAGTGACAACAGTTCACTATAGCCTATGTATCTGAGAGGGGTCTGTTCTTGGGCCTGTTTCTCAATGTCAATAAATAATGAATAGAAATGGTTTTTCAAAATGTTTTTAGTGGTCATGAGGATCCTTTTCATCTTTATATAATTTTATAACTCCTTGTAGGAAAGAACTTACAACATAAAACCATGTTTCTTTCCATATCTTTCTAAACAATCTCTTGGATCAATTTTGAAGTAAAATATGGGTTGTTCATTAGTTTTTTTTCATATTCATAGGTTATAAATGGATGTTATAAATAATGACATGGTCTAATTCCTCTATGAGAGAGAGATGTAGAGCCTTGATGGCTTGATAAGCATGTTCATATGAAGTTATCTCAAAATATGGAGCATTGATTGCAGGGGTTTGATGAAATATTAAGAGTTTATATTTATTATTGAAGTGTGATCAAGGTTTTGGTATAATGTTGTACTCATATAACTCTCAAGGAATCCTACATAGATCATTCAATGGTTCATGTCTTAACTTCATTACTTGACCTCTAATACCAATCAATACATACAGGTGCCTCACATGAGTGGTCACATGGGAATAAAGCATTGTAGCTTGTTTCAAATACTTCCAAGTTGGTAAGATAAATTAGAGGAATTAAGGAAGATTGGGTTTGGTTTTTGGATCTACACACTATACACATTGCCATATCTCACTATTCATTGCCTTGTGCACAATGAAGTACACCTTCAGGTGTCCTAACAAGGATATATACATTTAACATGAGGAACCTAAATAGGTTGAGGAGCTTGAACAAGCTTTTGGGCAGTTGAAGATATTTTAACAATCCAAAATAAGGTCATGGATAAGATATCAAAATTTATCAATGCTTTATGATGGGAGAAAATAGGTTTAGGGATTAATTACCTTAAACTTTGATAACAAAGACCCTACAGTATTTTGGATATTTTTATGCTAGGTCATCTTGAAGTCTTGATCGGTCTTGATAGCTCCATATTGAAGCCCTCATATAGGGTAACAACTAACAAGAGAAAGTGGAAATTTTGGCCAATGGGATAGTGAGTTATAAGGTTACAAGTTTGTACATTTGCCCACTATAAATTTTCATTGTTCACTTCAATATTGGTCCCCAAATGACCTTATACTCAAAGGTAACATCTGCATTACCATGTGTTAATGACAAGTGGCATCATCATGGTGAGATGAGATGAATTAGTGACTTAATGAGTATACTCAAGAGGATTTAGAGTAAAAGGGACTTGTTAACATTCAAAATTGTAACTTACAGGCCTAATGGAGAATGGAGATCTAGAGCCATTCATATGGTCTGCTACAACAATGTCAAAAGAGCAACACTAAGAAGGCCCTTTCAGTTCAAGTCAAAGAGAGGAGGACTTAGAAGGGGTTATAGTCAAATACTCAATGTAAAATGATCATTATAAGACTCCAAAGCAATATTTACTTCAAGTCTCATACCTGGACTATCCTTGTCTATACATAGGGCATATTCATCCTCAATGACTATGTTTTGAAGGTACAAGTTAGAGTTATAGTCAATAAGTTAAGGATAGTGATTTATTTCTATTGGATAAAGAAGCCTTCAAGGTAGATATATCACCAACCCACCTCACATCTTCACTTCAAGCACTACTCCATGTAAACCAGGCCATACACCTACAAACATCTCCATTGGCTCAAGTTTGATTGAGGATCAAATTGAGCAAGAAGCATGTTGGTTGAGAATGTGAACTGTCTGGTATAAATTCACAATGATAATGTTATAAAAGCCTTGACAAATTCATGCCTTTGAAATTAATTCAATGAGGCCTAACACAAATAATAACACCTTCAATAGTACAAGGTACACCTATAATCCCTTTAGGCCCAAAAAGGTATATCTCCATGTTTAAAGGAAGGTGAACATGTTAGAGATTAAATTGAATGCAATGGTCTACTCCAAACATGATATGAGTATGGTTAAATTTTTTAATGAGATTAATATACCTCAACAAATTTTAATAATTATTTTAAATGAATACTAATACAAAATACCTTCACCTACAACCAACTTGAAAGCATCTACAGTCAGTCCAAGTGAGAGGTCTTAACAGGGTTTCAAAATAGTTGCAAGGTGAGAGACTTGGGCATGTTATTTATTTTCCTAGTTGTTTATGTTTTAAATCAAGGTTTTAGATTGAACTAATGTCAAGAGGGTTTCCCATGAGACCTACATTCAGTCAAAACAAAACACCTACAATCAAGTGGAAAATGGAGCACTCACAATCAGATGTGGATACAGTTTTAGAGCTTGAATAAGGGTTTATGTGGTATGATAAGATTGAAAATCATGATTTTATATGAACATGAACTAGGTAAATCCATAAGAGGTCACCAAAGGCTAGATCCATCTACTCAGTAATCTTACCTTTACAAAATGTTCAAGTTGACACCTTCAGTTGTGTCAAAACTCATAATCTTAAAAAAGTGTTTCCTAATAGGATAGAGATTAGTTATGGTCCCATAATGGGTTAAACAAGTTGTTGAATGTTATAAAAATGGATTGGGAGTTTCTAAGTAGCAGGGAAGGTTTATTTTTAAGACTAAAATCAGCTTCAAGTGACCAATTCACTCCTACAGCCATACTATCTCTCTCAAGGCTTGATTTAAAATGGGTAAAAGTGGGTTATAATCTCCTTAGTATGGATTAATATCATAAGGTGTATGGGACCTCAATAGATTAATGGTTTCATTAAATATATCCAACAATTTTGTTTCAAAACCTAATGTGAACCTATAGAGTGCTTCAACTTTGAATTGACACCTACAGCTAGGCCATGGTGCCTCAAAGAGCAAGGTGGTGAAATATGCAAGGAATAGGCATATGACCTTATCCTTGCCATTTAGATGGTATAAGAGGATTAATGGATGTTATATCACACAAAATAGTTCCAAATATGATGAAATTATTGGTATAAATCTCACCCTTGAGATGACAGTCCGTACATCTCCCAGTTCAACACATTTACTTATCCAAGTATGGAAACAATGACATGAAAGGTGGATGGTGTCAATGCTTGGCCATGATAGGATCACCTCAAGGATGAATATAGGAATATATATTTGTAATGATTCATTTTTTGAGGTGACATTACCATCTATTCTTGTTTATGTACACAAAATGGTGATTAGGGAAATCCTAGACCCAATGTTGTTCCCATTAGTTTCATGAAGAAATCTTTCTTTATGAAGGTTGCAGAGAGGTTAATGAATAAGAAAATGGTTATATTTATAGTTTTAACATTACATTTATAATATATATATCACTTCACAATGACCTTGGAAGGTTTAAACAACCTACAACTATGGACTTTCAGGCATACACAGTCATCATTTGCACTAAATCCTTGCCATTTGGAAGGTCTATGAGGAAGTAAGGGATAGTTTGGAGTAATGAATGGGTTGAGAGAACTTTAATAATGACTATAGTGGTATAAATATGATATTAAAATATGTAAACCACTCAATTAATGGCTCTAACCAAGTGAAATACATTCCATGTACTATTTTTGCACGCAATCAATGCTTGAGAAGTTTGCCTTGGGAATTTTGGAGATTGAGGGAGCTAGATTCATTAGTTTGACTTAAAATTTTGTAAAAAGGGTACTCATTACCCAAGGAACACCCCCATATATAATTTTTTTCATGGATAATTAGGGAACTTATCCTTTATTTTGTCTCATAGATAGGCCACTTTCAAGCATGCACAGAGACAAAGAATGAAAAAAATGTGACCAAAAGGAGTGTTATTTGTCTTAGAATCACTTTGGAATAATTGGAGATGTTTTGTTAAGATTTATTTAGTGTGAAATATAATTAATTAAGCTCATAAATGGTGATAAAACACTCATAAGTGTTGGTGGGTGGCCATTTACACTCAAACCCCACTAGCCTAGACTAGGCCTTTTGCCCAATAGAGGGTCATTTCTACTTCCAAGATATAATAACCATTAAAAAGAATTAAAAAATGTTAATTGGGATATATAATATGTTTTCAATCTGTTTTTTTTCAGAAGAGGTCACAAAAAAGCCATTTTTTCATTCAAAAGCAAAATAGGGCTACAAAGAATACATGGGAAATGTATGCTTTTGGTGTTGTTCCAGGTCTTGTTGTGTGTTTTATGCATAAAATTGCCTTGAAAAAGGTTTGGTATGCCCTTAATAAGTCTTAAATGGAGGATATATTTTGTATTGAAGTACACTTGAGAAAAAAATCCACTTTCTACCTTTTATGCCTTGGTGAAAAATGAGTCTTTTGAGGGTTTTTGAAGGCTAAATAGGTGAATATAGCCTATTACAAAGACTTGGAAAGTTAAAGAAGGATATGTCAGACCATATTAAATTTAGGAAGAAGTAAATGAAGAGTTATAATGAAAGGAGGCTTTGAAAAAGGTCTCCAATAAGTGCAAATAGGACTCTTCCTCTTCCAAATGCCCATGTGCAAGACAAAGTCATTTTGTTGAAGGAGTCTTATAACAAACTCTTGCCAAGTGTTATATAATAATTAATGATCCTATAGAGGGGTTAAAATCAAATAATTTCAAGGAATTGAATACCTACATCCGTGGAAGAGACTTTTTCATCAAAGGAGACAAGAAGGCTAAAATATAGGAGTTGGTGCAAGAATATAAGCACTTTCCAAGTGCTCTTAGCTTAACCAGACATAATGATGAATATAATAAGACACATAAACATTTTAAAACTTTTTTTTACATGACACTTTATGAAGGTCCAATATTTAAGAAGATAAAAATGTTATGTATCACTTTTGGAGGAGCCATTTGACCAAGTTTGAGGTCCCCTACTTTGGGGTTGCTTGATCTCCAAGCATTTCTTTGCTATATGTATTATTTTTTATATAATTTAAGGGGACTCTTTGATATTTTTATTATTCCTAAATGCTTAAAAAAAATTTATTCACCTTTTTGAGAGCAATAAGAAGCAAAAATCCTCCATTTTCAAGTTTTTCCTAATGAAGTGTATGTGTTTGCCATTGATATAACTTAGTGAAATACTCATTTTCCTTGATTATAGTCTGGTTTTGTACCTTCATGAGAGATTTTTGATGTTTTATAGGTAATTATAAATGTAATCAAGTTTAAATTCATGTATTAGATGTGAGTTCAGTCTTTCTTTGCATGAATTGAGTTTGTAAGGTCCTTATTGTAAAATATTGATGTAGAAATCTTACTTGGGTGTAGTGAATATGTGTGTAAGATTTTATATTTCATATAAGTGTAATTTGAATCATTGGAGTTCACAAAACAATTAGTGCATCACCTTATATTTCAAGTTTTATTTAGTTTCATCCATTTTCATTATCTTTTGCATCCTTTTCCTTGTTAGAATCAGTAAGTAGTAGCTTAAAAGTAAGTTTTAGTGAGAGAACCAAGGGAAAAAACCCTTTCTAGAGAATATATCCCTTATAAATTCACCCACACTTTGTATATATTCCATGTTCCAACATGAGTGAGGAATTGCACACTTTCTCACAAGGGCACACTCTTGATTGACAACAAGAATGAATCTAAGGTCAAGGTTGTTTAATGTTTGGTCAAAGCTTAGATCAAACTACCCAAATTCACTATGGTAATGGATATATTTTTAGCTCCATTAGGGTCATATGATGTGATCCTAGAAGTAAACTGGTTAGCTCAACAAAAAGCTAAGGTAGATTATTTTCTTAAAAAGGTTGAATGTCTAGATGATTTGGGGAAACAAACCCAATTTTAGGGAGCAAAAAGGGAGATTAAAATTAGATAGGTTTCAATAATTCAATTGAATAAATAAAAAAGAAAAAGGTCTCAAGAATTTATTTTTAAGTAAATGAGATGGATAAATCAAAGGAACCTTCCATCGAAGATTATACTTTTCCAAGATTTTTGAGATGTTTTTCCTAAAAATTGCCAGGTTTACCCCCTTAGAGAAAGTTTGATTTCTCAATTGACATCATTATAGTGTTTAAACTAAAATATAAATCCCACTGTAGAATGACAAAAATTTAATTGATAGAGTTGAAGGCTCAACTACAAGAGTTGTTGTCCAAAGGGTTGATTTGACCAAGCGTGTCATCATGGGGTGCATAAGCTATATTTGTTAAGAAGAAGGATGGAACCATTTATCTATGTATTGATTATAGGATGTTGAACAAGGCAACGATAAAAAAATAAGTATCTTTTACCCCACATTTATGATCTCTTTGATCAAATGCATGGAACATCAATTTTCTCAAAGATCGATCTTCAAGTAGGGTATTGTCGGTTGAGGATTCGTGAGGAAGACATTCTAAAAACAACTTTCAAAACTTGATATGGGCATTATGAGTTCATAGTTCTTCCTTTTGGGTTAACAAATACACCATCAACATTTATGAATCTCATAAATAGTGTGTTCATGGATTATCTAGATTATGTTGTGTTGGTTTTTATAGATGATATCCTCATTTATTCACAGTCTGAAGAGAATCATCCAGAGCATTTGAAGTTGGTTATGTAATGGTTGTAGAAACATAATTTTTTTGGGAAGTTATCAAAGTGTGCCTTCTTTCAAAAAAAGGTACAATACCTTGGGCACATTATATCTATAGAAGGAATATTCGTTGATCCTTTAAAGATTAAAGCCATTATGGAGTGGTTGACACCTAATAATGTCCATGAAGATAGGAATTTTATGGGTTTAGATGGATACTACAGGAAGTTTGTTTCAAAGTTTTCCAAGATAGCAAATCATATTATCTCTCTTTAGTGGAAAATTACAAAATTTGTGTGGTCAGTGAAGAACAAGGAAGCTTTTTAGGACCTGAAAAGAATGCTTACTTTGACACCAATGTTGAGAGTTCTTGATCCAAATGGTCAATTCTCGATAATAATCAATGCTTCAAGAGATAGTCTTGGAGGATTTATCATGAAAAAAGGTTTTGTTATAGCTTATAAGTCTAGGAAGTTGAAGTCATATGAGGCAAATTATGCCCCACATGATCTGGCATTGGCTAAAATAATTCATGCCTTACAATTTTGGAGGCATTATCTATTGGGAAAACTATTTGAGCTCAAGACTAACAACTTGGGACTCAAGTATATCTTTACCCAACCTAACCTAAATGCACGTTGGAGATGATGGTTAAATTTATTGTCAGATTATGATTTTGACATTAACTACATAAAAGGCAAAGAAAATAAGATTGCATATGCCCTTAGTTGCAGAAGGTATATAACAACTTTGGCTACTATCAGGGTTACCTTTCATGATCAAATTGTTAAATTCTTTCCAAGAGATAAATTTTATGAACAGGTAAAGTTGGCATTGGCTCAGAATGCTCAAAATCTTAGGTATGATGGATTCAAGTTTGAGGTTGATAGTTTGTTGAGGTATAAAGGAAGGATTTATGTATCAGATAAGGAGCATTTGAGAAGTGTAATACTTAAGGAACTACATAATGCTCCTTACTCAGGTCACCCATGTGTGACTAAGCTCTTGGTAGAGCTAAGGTTATTATATTTCTAGAAAGGGATTAAGAAAGATGTAACATATTTTATTTCTTGATGTTTAGATTGTCAGTGAGTTAAGGCTGAGCATGTGCATCCTGTTGGGTTATTATACCTGCATATTATACCAGAATGGAAGTGGCAAGTCATTAGCATGGACTTTGTCCAAGGGTTGATAATGTCTTAGAACTAACATGACATGATTATGGTGGTTGTTGATAAACTCATCGAGGTAACCCACTTCATTCTTGGTAATATTTTAAATGATGCACCTATTCTTATGAAGAGATTTTTTAAAGAAGTGTATAAATTACATGGGTTTTCAAAAAAAATAAATTAAGATAGGGACCCAAAAATAACTTACAAAATTTAGTTGACTCTCAATTCAACTTTGGGTATACAGTTGAATTTTAGTATAGCATACCATCTAGAAACAAATGGATAAACAGAGAGGGTGAATCAAGTTTTAGAAGATCTTACAAGAATGTATTGCATGGACCAGCAATATAGATGGGAAGAATATCTTCCATTAGTTGAGTTTGCCTAAAACAAATCATACCAATTAGCTTTGAAAATAGCTCCATTTGAGGCATTGTATGGAAGGTGTATAACACCAATCAATTGGGACATGGTAGTCTTTGGTCCATATATGCTTCTACAAATGGAATAGTAGGTTAAGTTAATAAGGCAAAGGTTGGCTAAAGCTAATGATAGAGAGAAGAATTATTTTAATATGAAAAGAATAATAAGGTTATTTTTAGTGGGAGACAAAGTATTTATGTGGGTTAAACCACATAAAAGCTCAATTAAATTTGAGAAATCAGCCAAGTTATCTCCTACATATGTGGAACCTTTCAAGGTCTTGGAAGTTGTCAATCATGTGACATACAAGGTTGCTTTGCCTCCATCTTTAGCACTCATGCATAATGTTTTTTATGTGTCTTATCTTAAAAAGTATGTTACCGATCTTTCTCATGTATTGGATTAAAATGCTATAAAGGTTCTAGATCCTGGGGTGGTCACAATAGAATCAGTCAAAATAATTGATAGTTATAAACTTAGTTTGCATAAAAGAGAAGTGTCACAGTGCAAGGTCTAGTGGGACCAATATTTTGAAGATAGTGCCACTTTGAAAAATTATGAAGAGTTTCATAAGTTGTTTCCACATTTGTTTGTTTAGTATTTTGCTGAATATCATGTTTATTTTTCACAAACACTATTTTATTTTTTAGAATTTTTTTTGAAATAAGTGTCATCAGGACGATGACCAACTTTAGGGGAGAAGGATGTTACATCTTGATTTTCACTTAGACTCATTAATCTATTAATTACTATATTTTATGGTTAATGATTAGTTAATTTATTGTGTTAAGTGGATGGATTAGTAATATGCTAATTGTGGACAATATTTATTACTTATGATCATGGTCGTTAACTTGTTGTTAGTTGTTTATATTTTGTTATGGTACATTATAATCATGATTATTTAATTATTCAATCACAACAGTTTATTATGATTATTTTGTGATATAGTATAACTATCGTTTATTGTATTGAGGTGGATGTAGGATGGAGTCCCCCTCCTGACTATGACCGAGGGAGGGTATCATTGGAGAGGATGAAGCAAATGAAAATTATTAGTGGCTAAGATAATGAATCTGAAACCCTACACACACCACCTAGTTTAGCTTTTCTGCATGTGTTTGTTGATTGGTTAATATTATTATTTGTAGCATATATTATATTAATGAACGCGTTTCCTCAATTTGTTAGCATTAAATTATCATTATTGCATATTTTATTTAATATTTATGTGAAGTGTTTGGGATGTGCTTGCATATTATAACATTTTGTTTGGTTACAATCCACGTATATAATGGTTGAAACTTGTGCATTAATGTCTTGGTAATGATTGAACCAGTGACTGAAATTAATTGGTTTGAATACCATGTTTGGCATGATTGCTATAATAATTAAAATATCAATGTTTATAGGTAACATGCCGATGTTTTAAATGAATAACAGGTCTTAAATCTTTGTTATGTGATAATCACGGTGACCATTGTATAACACACACACACACACACACACACACACACACACACACACACACACACACACACACACACACACACACATGTAACAAATAACAATTGAAATGAATGTTTTATTAACTTAAGGCATGTTTAATTAAAATGTTTTTTTATTAATTGATGGCATATTGTTTTGGTTATGAGGTTGTTGGCTAGCCTTAAGACCATGTCTGAATTTATAAGGTCATAGTTTTAAAATAAAGCATGATGATTATTTGGGGTCAAACACAAGCTTTATTTGAATTATAATGTGGACATGATTATTTGATTTGGCATATTTAAAGAATCTAGGGCTTCGAACTATTTATTCTAGACTGTTTGAAGTCATAGGGAATCATTGTGGACTTTGGTAGAGTTGCATGTTTTTGCTATGATGTATTTTCTGTTGGTTAATTGAACTATGATGAATTTTGGTGAACCATCATGCCAAAATTTTGAAAAAATAATGGAACTGGAGATTCATCTATGAAGACTCAATTTTGTGGAGTTTTTTGAAGGTTTTGGCATGTAAATTTGGAAGCAAGTGGATATATGGAGGCCGAGGGGTTTGAAAAAGAGATATGGTGGCGAGGAGAGCTAGAAAATAAAAAGAACTTGTCTTTACACTGCCTAGGTTAAGTGTTTACAGGTAGGTTCATGAAATTATTTTTTTGGTTTTATCATTTGAAAGTGTTATATGGAAAATATTGGGTTATGTTGTTGATTATTTTATAAAAGGGTTATTGAAATTTTGATTAGATATTAAAAAAAAAGGATAATATGTGTTCAACCCTGAGGATGGGTACGACCCATCCACAAGACAAACACATATAAGCCATATCCCTTTGTATACGACTGTGTGTATTCTATTATATATTGAATATACAAATAGAACCAGTGTGTTTTTAGTAATTAGGATTTTAGGAGTTATTAAGGATTATTGAATTACACACACACATATTCATGGGGCTTTTTTGTATATGACCTTGTGGACGGGTTAGACCCATCCAGGGCCAAATACAAATAAATCAAACCCTACAAGGTTTGGTTGTGTGTGTGTTGTATTCCAAAGCTTGTATAATCTTTAGGGTTTTATTATATTTTTGTGTATTTGAGATAAAACAAAAGGAAAAGATTGTGAATTGGCATTGTTTAATTCTTTGAATCTTGGTGGATAAAATGACCTGGGAATATTCTTTCATGTTTGTTTATGACTCTTTTGAATTTGTTTTCCTAGGTAAAAGAGGTTTGGTTGCATATGAATTTCATAACCCATTGAGGGCAAGATCTAGTTAACTATTCAGTCTTGTATATATACTTTTTATGTTTAAAAAAAATGGTTATGACTCAAGTCGAGTCAACTTAGAAATGGAATTATTTGGGGTCGAGCTATATATGAGTATTGATGATTTATATATACACAATTATTGGAATTATTGTATTATGCAATAGTTTTTTAAAACAAGTTTTGACTGTGTGAGATTGATTGAGAAATCGGTTTTATGGGTTTTGGTATTAAGTCAGATATGAATGTTTTGAGTTGTGGTTCAAATATTTCATAATAAATATTTCACTGTATTCTTGTCAAAACAAAATGACTTTATGATGTATTATTATTTGGTTTTCATAATAGTTGGAGGAATGACTCAGTTAACATGAGTTGAGCCTGTAGCTGATATGATGTTTTCATAAGATGATTGGAAATCGTGACAATTAAATGAGAACATTAAATAAGTGAATTGATATCTTAAGGTCTTTGAACAGGTGTTTTTAAATATGTAGTTTTGACAGATTGACTATAGGGTTGTTATACCTTGTATATATGTAGTTGTCATTGTATATTAATTTCGAGGCTATATACTATCTGATGTTTTTACGGGGATTGTAAATTATTATGTTTGCATGTAAACCTTAGTTGGAGATAAACTTTTATATGTACTTTGCTCATATACTTGTCTTATGGTAGTTAACGTATGGGAAATTAAATAAAAGTTACAACTGGGGTTTTGTAATAAAAAGGGGCTATTTATTACATAAAGAATTATAAGAATCTTGTGATATATTTATAAACTATTATGTGGCTATTCATAAAACAAGAATTCTATAGGTACTTGAGTAGTGTTTTATGAATAATTTAACATAGTTATAAGTTGGATTATTAAACAACAGATGATTATTTTAATAGAGGATTAATTAATCATTATTGTTGTGCATATGTTAAATAAATCTGTTGGTTTTATATAAAAGGCTATATTTAATATCAGATAGCTGATTTTTAACAGTTAGAGGCATGTGATGAAATGTATGGTATTTAATGATTTCCTTGTATTAATTTATGTTGTGGCATTTTTATATGGAAATTTAGTACCTAAATTTCTAGATTTAAGTATTATTAATGGTTAAATGAATTTGGTATTAATGGCTCTAAGCAAGTAGGTAAGATAGACTTCACTACTTACTTAGTGCCATTAATAAACATATTGAAGTTATTCAAATGAGTTGTGTGTGTGAATTTGACTGATCTTGAGATTTGAAAAACTATATTAAAACTTTGGTCAAAGTAATATTTATTGTTTAAATATTGACAATTCACCTGTTTGATTTAGTTTGCATATATTGCACAATATCATGTTAGAACGTATTTTTTTATGATATGTTGCATGTGATAGTTATCTTAGAGCACACAAGTTTCTAGTTGACTTTCTCAATTTTTACGTTATCACTATCTACCCATCCTTGAAGGGAGGGCCATTCCCTTGTTGGAAAATTGTGCGGGGAATCAATGGTTCGTGGTTGGTGTGGAAATGTACTCGGATGATACTCTCCCTCCCTTTTTAGTAGTCAACTAATATAGGCTTTACTCATGATTACTTTTGGATATTAATGAGTTCATTTAGACTCGTATGTTCTGTGGAATATTGTATATTTGTAATCTGATATTTAAATATGTAATATTGTGTACTTGTACTATTTGATGTTAAATTCATAATAATAATCGTTGGCTATTTATATCTATACCTGTTGTAATATTAAATCAACAGTGGCTAAATTATTAACTTGGGTAATTTAGTACTTTACTATGTTTTACTTGTGAAAACAAATCAATATTTATCATACAATGATCATTAGCTAAATGGATCAAATAGTTAACCTGGTGGTTAATAGTATAATATACATAAATGATGTATTTCATTAAAGATAATTAGTGTTGAAATCACTTAAAGTAATTTGTTATTGAGTTAAAAAAAATTAACCTGATTCTAGTTAACCCTGAGGGGTTGTTACAAATGAAATCCCTAGTATGAATCATAGAGTTAATTTCCCCCAAACTACAAACCCCACCAACACATCCAAATAATGGTAGATTTTGGTTGCCCTCAACCCCAAATTATGAGCCCTAATCATTTGTGTGGAATCTTCCATACTATTTCCATATGCAACTTTTCCTTCCCCTTTTCTCGTTTTGAACATTTTATATCTCCCCCAAGGCTAAAAATGTTCACATGTCCATTAGTTGGACACCATATAATGAATTTTTAGATGGATAGGCCCACGATAAATCAAGCATCTCTCTACCAAACTTATAGCTTATGTAAGTTTCCCAATTTGATGGGCAACGATGTTCAAACACAATGTGTCAGATACCTAGCCCAAACCTTCTTTGAATTGTTATCAGGTAAGATAAACAACTAACATGTACAAAACTTGGGACGTGAGAATCGAGTGACCATGCTACTACATGTTGTGGTTCTAAGACTCTAGGTTGAAGATGCCAACTTCTTCTTTGACCCATTTTCATATTGAATCCAACCAATCAAACCTTAGAAAAAGTATTAGATACACAAATTTAACTGTAAAATGTATTTTATGGACATTAGCAACAAAAAATACATGGCAATTAGATTTGGGGTGTGAATTGAATCTAGCTTCTTGGGTTCCTTAGTGTTTTGATAGGGTAAAAATTGTGGAGGGGTTTGGTATTTGGACAATTTGCAAGCATAAAAACTACCTCTCACATGGTTGGCCTCTGCGCGCTCTGCTCTTCCATGCACAACATTGCCACGAAGAAAAGATGCATCGCCTCCTTTAAAGGGATGTTGCCGAGCATGCCATCCAAAATCTTTGCAACACCTTATCTCGTATAATTGGTCATCTTCTTCATCCACTGAACAATGTCTATGTCATCGCCAAAATCACCCACTAACTTCTTCCCAGTTGTTAACTCATGAAGAACTATGCCAAAACTATACACACCACTCTTCTCATCCACTTTCAGCATGTAGGCATATTCTGAAACATCATGCACACAAGCATTATCAACTTGTACGCAAATGTAATGATATAAAACATATAATCAACTATGAAGGGGAGATGCTCATAATATTTTATGGGCTCACAAGTAATGAGTCTAGAGTATTAATGGTGGGACACATTGCAAAACCAATCCAAATTCAACTTATATTCTTTTTTAATGTCTTAATAACATTCTACAATCTGAAAGAATTAAACCAACGCAACAATACCAACTACCAACTTCAAAGTCTTGATATCACCTATTAATTCATAGATTATATATCGTAATTGACATTAATTTTTGAAAGATGCATTATTAACTCATTATTGTTAGATGTTAAGCACATCTATCAAATTTTAATAAACACTCTAGAATATTTAATATATTTTAATATCTTATAATAAGGTTTTTTTTTATAAGCCTTCTTTTGTTATTTTCAATAAAAAAAAACGTCTTCTCTATCAAATAATTTATAATATTTGAATTGTTTGTTTGAAGGCCAAATTTTTAGTCGCACATCCCTCCCGGGTTTGAACCCTTTGGAAGGGCTGTGGCGGGTTCAATTTTGATCTTCCCCTAGAGGCTAGGATAGAAGGAAAATGGCAACAATATTAAATTGTACACGGTGGGGTGTCGGGCAGGCAGAGATCGCGAGGAGTATGATATGGCTTTCAAGTTATATGAATTGCATATACGAAGACGAAACAGAACCATTACCATCACCACGGAGATTTCCCTTGCACAGGCCCAAGCGTTCTTGGATTGTCAAAACGGAGGTTTTTGCTTTTACTCTTCCTATGCAAAGTTGTAATCTTTGAAATTCATTTGTGTTTTTTATCATGACGTTCTTCTAGAGTAGAAAGAAATCCAAATGATACAGGCCTGGTTTTTATTCAAGAAATTCTGCTCTTGTGTATCTTTTTTTATACAGCCTGAGTGGGCCAATGCCTAATGGCAGAGATTTGAATATGGACGGGGTAGGGTACGTACGCACAAGTGACCTAAACAACTAGCTTTAGCTTTACCTAATGGTCTACGAATATTTTGAATTACTTCCGCTTCCTTAGACAATTCCCCACTAATACTATACAGCTAATTTCTATTGGAAACTTTTTTGCTCTTCAGTCAGCTTTCTCTCTTTAAGCTTTTCAGATAATGTTTCTTGTTCTTTTCTTCCTTGTTTCTAAAGCACGTTATTCTGTATTTTAAGCTACTCGGTCTTGAAAGTTTAGAACTATGTTACCCAATGTGGGAAATGGGTTTGAACCAAGAAACCTGAGTTCTCAGTTGGACGGGGTTTTTATACATGCGCAACAGTTATAAGTTATAAATATCATCGACACCCAGGGATCCACTTGGTGAACAGTTTAAACTTATTGGGGCGCCAGGAAAATTTCGCATAAGACTATTACAAACAATTAGAGCTTACCAGAAAACATTTTTCAACATTTGAAAATGTGGGAAACACCCCCAACTGGATGCTGATTGAACACAAATTCCCTCTCATTGGAGAGCTCAAGGTGACAGGTCAAAAAACTGAAGTATTATGGAGACATTTTGAAATCTTTAATGCATAATAGATATAATTTAGCTTTTGATTTCTGAGTGTTTTACTTGAAAATTTGGATTGCCGTTTGTTGCTGGTAAAAAATGACCTAAGAAACTGGTTTTGGAACAAGAAAGTCCCTTGTTTGGGCAAGTCATCTGTTGTCAGTCCTTGAAAGCATATCAAAATCCAAAAATATCCGCCTTTATTCTGATCCCTCCTAGTTATCAAGATTAATTTAGCAGCATGTTGAAGCCTCAGAACTTGCAATCGCTCTTTTTTATACTCACTAACCTGCAAAGAAGTGTTCATATACTCAAAAACTGTTATTGCTTGTCATTGCACCAGTATTGCAGATCAATATGCCTTTTGATAGTCCAAATTCCAAAATGTACTTATTTATTGTCCTCAAATTTTCTATATTCAATTTATTATCCAAATCTGAGGAGGGTTTATATGGTTATCATGCACAGGAAGGTCATTCATTGCAAGTGGGCCTAATTGCTATCCATTCCAGTACTGTCTAACTCAAGTCAGATTGATGTAATCATAACTGGATGTGAGTCTATGCTAGTCTATGCTAAGGGCTACATAATGTTCTATGACCTGTAATTTACTCCTATTGACTCTGAATATAGGCCCATCATATATAGCTGGAAACTTGAAAGGTCTTGATCTGCATTTTAAAATTGGTAGTTTAAAACTTTTTTGTTACCTTTTGTGATCAATAGGGCCTCCTTTGATTGCAAAAGTATTCTAGACCTTTCTTAACTCTTATGGTGACCTCAGGGCTGTCTTAATCATTGTAAGGTCTGCTATTCATTGCATGCATTTTTTATTGGCCTTCAAGGTCTTTGTACATCAGTTATGCATTTGATGTTTTCTTTTACACAAGGGGTTTGGGGCTACAACAAACCTATTCAGAGGGGCCTTCGCCTTCCACCTTTTTGTTCCTTTGTTCGTCTTTTTCTTCTTGCTTCCACTCAAAGTGTAATTTCTCGTGCAATTCTATTTGAAATTATTTTCAAGTGTCTTTTTTGATATCATTATATATCTTACTAGCTTATTAGCAAGCTTGTCACCATGATAATGTTACACGTATCAAATGTAGTACTACATAAAATACCATCAAAGCTACCAGATTATGTCTGCTACCAAAGCGAGGCTTATCGTTGACACACTAGGTTTTAGGCTAAGTTGCCGCATTTGAATTCGTGAAGGATAAAATTCGTAAAAAAAAAATCTTGCTAAAAAAACCAGCCACAAAATTCATGATTAAGTTTGACTAAAAGAAATATACTTTTTTTTAGATTAAATATTAAAACAGAAGAAGATAATTTCACATTTAAGTAAACATGTCGAAACAACTTTTCAATTATATTAAAAACTAATATTATAATATCCTAGAAAACTTACGATTTTATAAAATTATTAAAAAAATTGTGACTTTATAAAATTATAGAATTTATAAAATCCAAAAAAAAATTATATTCTTTAAAAGTTATAAATTTATAACCATAATAAAAAATCTAAAATAATTAAATAAACTTTATAAAATACTAAAAAATCTAAAAACAAACATTATAAATTTATAACCATATATAAAAGTTAAAAAATTAAACTTACATGTGGGCATATGGCTGCTTGAATGCTTCATGATGCTTCAACTTCACGGCAGTTGGACTGCTTCACTGTTGTTTATGGTGGGTTTTCTTCATATCAGTTTTCTGCAGGGGTTTTTTCTTCATGGCTTTTACTCACGGGTTCATGGCTTTTCCTCATGTCTGCAGGATTTACAGTGCAAATGGTGGCTGTGACCACTCAGCAGAGAAAATAAAATAAAAATAATGTTGAATAGACTAACCCGAAAGAGCCCTCATAGTCAACGATTTTATTTGGGAATTTAAATGATTTTTTTCCACTGTTTTGAGATTTGGAGAAATTCGAATTCTATGTTTGAGATTCGGCGAATGTGGCAACAGTGGTTTTAGATGTGCATTGAATTCATTTAGATTTGCAGCCAGTTTTGTCTTTGTATAATTTTGGGATTCTTCCATGGCTACATCATGATGCAACTTTTCTTAGTATTTATTGGGTTTACCTCAGGGAGTCCATCTCTCTTCCACAAATTGATGTCTAATAGATATGACTTGAATTGGGTAACCTTTGCAGAATGACAAGTACATCTTGGACAGACATTGTTCTTAAAAAACCAGGGACAAGGATACCAAACACTTAATGGGTTATAAATTAATTATCCGATCTTCGTCTTGGTATGGGTATGGGTTCAGGTACGTCTGTATGTCAATTGTTTGGCTGCTCCAAACCGACCAGCAACTTTAGAGGTGTGAGCTTCTCTGACGAGCCTCATTCTTTTGTCTTTAGACATACACAATTTCTGCAGCTTGTAGCGTTATTTGACATACAAATCAGTCATGCTTGCACTTTGCAATGCTGGTATATGTTCCCAACATCTGCATCTAGTGCATAGTGCTCCTTGTAGGCTTCACATGTGATGGCTCTAGCTGAGATATAGTGCCCAAAGCTGTCATCAAAGGTGGTCTTTATTCTTGACAACATATCAACCAACTTGGCAGTAACACTTTTCTTATGCTTAACTGATCAAATGAAATTGCTGTATGAAACCCACCAATTTATTTCTTGCTTGTGCTTGCAAATATTGGAAAGGCCTATGGTCAAGATGAATGACTGTTTCCTTACCCAACAAGTAGTGCTTTTACTACTACAATATTTGACCCAAATTTTGATGTCCAAATGTTGAAAACATGGGTTTCATGGGATGAAAAATGTAGAAATCATTGTTGAATTTTCAGTTAAAATTTCAATGTTCAAAGTCACATTGAAATTTTGACGTGTGTATTACTATATAGGTGTTGTAATTTCAATGTGATAACATTGAATTTTTGACTTAATTGTTTTGTCTACTGGGCATTGATTTCAATGTTTACCTTTCATATCAACATAGAAATTATGTTGAAGTTTTGATGTCTTTGGAAATTTCAATGTATTGCATTTGACATCTACATCTAATATAAAAACATTGATCATGTTGAAATTTTCACGTATATGAGGTATTAGAAAAAGAATAGAAAAATAATTTATATTAGGAGCACGTCCAACAAGGCCAGTTGTAATCATTGTTGTCATCCTTGCCATAATCATGCTTTGCATATCCTGTAATTATTGCATTCAATGCAACGACATATGAATGTTGTAATTTGTTAAATAATTCACTTTACTTCTCTATGTTGCCACATTTTGCAATTGAGGATACAATAGAGGGTTTATACCTTACATATTTCAAGGTTGCTACATAAGGAAATGTACATCAATCAAAGCATGATCAAAAGCGGATCTTTGTCATATGTTGTAGTTGCAAACATTGTGATAGACATGTATGCATAATGTGGTAGCATATAAGAGGCATGTGAACTACTGTTTGACAAAATGTTTGAATGAGTTGTGGTTACATGAACTGCAATAATGGACTTAGGAATTTTGTTTATGTTTTGTGAATAGGCAAGGATCTTAGCATTATAGCTTGATATGCCAATGACTTTAGAAGATGTTGCTTTCGTGCCTTCACATTGACTATGAAAATGAGGGGATTTCCAAATTGTTGAATTAGGATGTCCTTTAATCATTGCATTAGTTTGTCAAACAATTCACTTGCCTTATCTATGCTGCCACATTTTGCAATTTAGATTGCATTAGGGTATGTCATCATCGCATGAGGATATCCTACGGATATCATGTAATCATTGCCTTAACTTATCAAACAATTCACGTGCCTTCTCTATGGTGCCACATTTTACAACTAAGATTGCATTAGGGTCAACTCACTCATTGCTTTAGGATATCCTGTAATCATTGCATTAATTTATCAAAAAATTCAAGGTTGCTACATAAGGGCATGTACGTCCATCAAAGCATAATCGAAAGCAGTTTTTTATCATATGTTGTAGTTGCAAACACCGTGGTAGACATGTATGCAAAATTTGGTAGTATACACAAGCATGTGAACTACTGTTTGACTAAATGATTCAATGAAATGTAGTTACATGGATCGCAATGATGGACTTAGGACATTTACTTGTGTTTTGTGAATAGGCAAGGATCTTAGCATTATGACCTGATATGCTAGTGACTTTAGTAGTTGTTGCTCTCACGCCTTCACATTGGCTATGAAAATGAGGGAATTAATCAATTGCTGCATTAGGACATCCTATAATCATTGCATTGGTTTGTCGAAAAATTCATGTGCCTTTCCTATTCTCCCACATTTTGTAAGTGAGATTACATTAGGCTATGTCACCATTGCATTATGATACCCTATAACCATAGTCACCAAAGAGATGGGGATGAGAGAAGGGGATGGTAATTCTTAGACATTGGGGACACGGGTACTTGGAGATTTCCAATATATATATATATATATATATATGAAAACTAAAATACATTAAATTCTAAATTCATAAACATTGAACAGTGAAATTAAATTTAGAATGATACAAAATGCATAAATATTAAAAAAGTTTTAGCACACTACATGAGACGCACATTTCATTCTTAAGTTTTAAAGTTTGAAGTTTAAAAAGATATGTTTTTAAAAAGTTTTAATAGGACCAATGATATGTCTCCCACTCTATATTCTTTATTTCTTGTTGCAAGTTGAGAACGATGAGATGAATGGAGATGTTGTAGGCTTTTTTTAACTACTGCCTAATTCTGGCTGCAATAGACTTTCTTACTACTAGGATAAAGTTTGTGCAAAGGACGTGGAATTGGGAGAAACTAATGGAGCTCTCCGTACTTGCTGGTTGGCCTCTAGTGGTTAGACTTTCCTCTTCTTTGATGTGTATCAGGCCGTTGTGTAGTTCAAAGTATATTCTATATGTTTATGTCTAGCTTTGTGCACATGTTTTTGGAATTTGATAATGCTATGGGTGGCCCCTCATATTGTAATTTTATAGTTTATTTTGGAAATGGGAGGCCATCTGAAATTTATATTGGTCATCTACTTTGATATCTTTTGTAATATGCTTTGATTGAAATATAACCCCTTGACTTATCAAAAGAAATTGAAAAAAATGGAGACGAGGGATTTTTTAGGAGACGTCCCTAGGAGATGTGTTAGACTCCAAATGAAGTCTTCGAGACTTGGGGGATGTCTCCATTCCCGGTTCGTGTCTCTAAGTCGCATCTCCTGGTTTCTATATTTGTAACCATTGCATTAGTTTGTCAAACAATTCACAAAATGGTTTTTACAAGGATGCTCGCAAACTTTTTGAACTAATGAATCCCTATGTAACATACCCTAGCACTGTATAATGATAAAATGCATTTTACATACTTTGATAGACATGGATGCAAAATGTGTCTCATTTAATAGGGTTACAATATTAGCCAACACATCGAGGATTTCCACAATCTTCTACAAGATTTTTAATATAGTACACGTGCCAAATAATCATTTTATACTTGTCATGTTAGGGGAAAACCTATCACAATTCCCATTGATTCATAAAGATCATAACGACAATTAAATCCACATGAGAATAACAAGTATGATAGTGGGTTTAAGACCCTTTCAAGAAAATAGATGAACTACAATGCCGATTTGACAACTATAATGGGTAAATTTTCTAATTTTCATAACCAATGTGAAGACATTAGAGCAACACGTACAAAAATCACTAGCAAAATTTGCGGCATAAGGCTAAATATTGGCTAGTATTGGAGATTCTTACCTAAACACAAAATATATTTTGGGCTTTGTCAATGTGATCATTTTTTTTGCAATGGTCAAAAAGTGCATTGCCTATTTGTGTTGATGTACCTTTGCAAACTGTGCAAGGGCATCTTTGGTAATTTCTTAAAAATTTGCCGTCAAGATAGTTGGGCACATTAACATTTTCTATTGGCCTTTAAGATGAACAATTTGATTTTTTTGAACATGGACACTTCTTATTGAAAGAAATATATCATTTTGTAAAAGTAATTCGTAAAATATTAAGAAAAAATATATCTATCTCTAAAATGTATATATTGGTTTGTATAAGTAGTTCACTAGGTTTGAAAAACACCTTAAAAGAATTAATATCTCCACAATGTACAATTGTTGACAAGAAATTGTCAATTGCTGATGAGTATGGCTAATTCGGTTCCATTGTGGCAGTCAGCATATACCCAAAATGTTCTCAACAACTCTAATAGTTGTTCCATTGGATGTGTTTAATCCAATTGCAATTGCTAACTTCTTTTGAGCTAAACATTGAATTCTTTAATTGAAGAGAATTTTGTTTGGATGCTGTCAAGGTGAGCCTAACACCCTTGTTATATTTTGTAGGCACCTTTCTGGCCAGAGAATTTAGGCTGAGATGTAATGTTATTGAAAGCAGATATTTGTCATATTTTGCAGTTGCAAACACCTTGGTAGGCATGTATGCAAAATTTGGTAGCATACATAAGGCACATAAACTGTTTTGGCAATGTTTTGATTGGACAAGAAACTTATTTACAACACATGTTGAAGTAATAATAGCTGTCATCCTTGCTATAGCCATGCTTCACATATCCTTTAATCATTGAATTCAATGCAGCGACATATGAAAATTGTAGTTTGCCAAACAATTCATGTCACTTCTCTATGCTGCCATATTTTGCAATTGAGATTGCATCACAGCCTATATCTTACATGATTCAAGGTTGCTACATGAAGGCATATACATAAATGAAAGCATAATCAGAAGCGAATATTTGTCATATGTTGTAGTTGTAAACACCTTGATGGACACGTATGCAAAATGTGAAAGGATACACAAGGCATGTGAATTGTTTGACAAAAGGATTCAGCGAAATGTGGTCACATGGACTACAATGATTGCAAGTTGCAAAATGTGGTAGTATGCACATGGATCATGAACTGTTTGACAAAATGTCTCAATTAAATGCAACAACATATGAATGTTGTAGTTTGTCAAACAATTCACATCCCTTCTCTATGTTGCCACATTTTCAAACTAAGTTTGTAATAGGGAGTTTGTACCTTATATATTTCAAGGTTGCTACATTAGTGAGTGTACATCCATAAAAGCATGATTGAATGCAGATATTTGTCATTTATTTTAGTTGCAAACATCTTGAAAGATATGTATGCAAAAAATGGCAGCATACACAAGGCACGGGAACTGTTTGATAAAACAACTCAACAAAATCTGGTCACGTGGATTGCAATGATTGCAAGGTGTGCACAAAATGGCTTCGAACTAATGAAGCCCTAAGGAACATCCCCTAACCAATTATATTATGACTACATGATATGCAAAGCATGGCTATAGCACAACCGACTTACAACGCATAAGACCTCAACTAAAATCAAACCAAAACAAATTTTTCTTGCATATAATTTCTTTTGATGCCATGATACCTTACAAGCATGTGTTTGATCCTTTATGAAACATCTGTTAAGACAAAGGGAACAAACCCATGCACCCAACCATTGTGGTTTGTAAACATGCCAACTATCGGCTAACCTCCGTATCCATAAAACCATAGCATAGAAATGAACAAGGGGCCAATAACCCTCACAAGTATTGATATCACAAATAAAATACCCCGATCTTATTATTTTCAATATGTGTTTGGCACAATCTTCTGAGTGTTGATATGGTGAAACTGATCATTGACGGTTAGCCTATCAGGTCTGTGCCTCTCTGTCTTCAATCAGCAAAACTACGCACAAGATTAGTGGCATCTACAATTAAAAAAGGATTTAATACTCAAATGAAATAATGATTGCACATGAAATTAAAGCTTTTAAATAAATGTTCTATCTTCTCAAGATAACCCTTTAGAATTGTCCAAACAAAAATATCATACAAGATGATAAAGGTATTGGTAAACAACGATAAATAGATGGTCTTGTCATCTTAATTGCATGTAGAATGAGTTAGTGGAGGAAATAATGCAACAAGTTTTAGGCATGAGTGGGAATTACTTGCAACTATCATCCCCTTGACATGTATTGCTACATGATGAAGCTTACATGGTTGGGGGTTGTTTCTAGAGTACTTCATCAGTTCAAAGAGGTTAAGGACATCCTCACTAAAGATATATTACTTAAAAACTACCCCATAGGGCTCTAAGTCATATGTACACTCTAACATTAAAGCCTTTAAAAAACAAGCCTTTCAAAAATTAAAAAGCTTACTATTAACAAAAGTTTTTTTGGCTTTGTAAAACCCTTTAGCTTGTCTAAGCTTACAAGCTGTTCGAAAATCCTTCCGGCCATTGATCTTGCCTAGATCTATTGCCCCTAAATCTTCTAGGTAGCTTTTTAACACATGCCAAAAAGCTACTCTAGTCGGCCTAAAATTGCTTTCTCCTCCTCGTTGAAGTAAAATCTATTTTAATTAATTTTAAGCTTTACCTTAAGTTTTCTTTGCTTGCTGTTATTTAATAACTAAAACTTTTAAAGCCTCTGCCTTGCTTCCCACCATCGATTAAGTTTTCAAACCTAGCAGTTCTGAGTTCATTTCTCCCCTAAAGCTTTACTCAAAGCACCCATAAAGCTCTTCTTTGTCGTTGATCCAAAAGCTTTAAATCACATTTCTTCAAGACTTCAAGTCTATGACCAGAAGGGTAAAAACTTAATACAGAATGAGATTCAATTATATACGTGGGAATCTACTTTGCATCAGCAGTGAGCAGTGACCAGTGAGCACACGCTATTATACGAATCCAGAAATCATTCATATAGTTGAGAAAGATACATTTGGATAATAGTCCCGTCCCATAAACTGTTGAACTATGCCTATTGCTGTATCCATATCTCTCCTAAGGAGGAGAACAAAAGGGTCACATAATGACTACGCATTCCTTATAGCTTTTACAGAAGAAATTTGATAGTTTCTATACAAATCATTCAAACGATGGAAAACATCCAGAGCTACAAACTGAACCATATCATTCCTTTGCAAGCTTTGAATAAAGTGCATAGATGGCATTCTCCTCATGGAAACCGAGTACATGCTCTATATCACTATCAATTTGCAATTAAGAATTCAAGTATCTTCATTTCCTCGTCATTTTGAAAACAATAAATGAAAATTGACGAGGGATAGAGAAGGAGACTGGTGCGGTAAAACCTGATGTTCGAGGTGCGAATCTGCCTTCCATCCATACCAACACTACAAAGGGTGTGTGTTGTTTTATTTCTCAGTCACCCTCACAGTGGGTGTAGGGATCCCTAAGTGGTAGAGAGGATTCTACTCTGCTCTCATCTGTTTCACTGATGCTTCTCATATCCTTTTGCCATATAGATACAAATACTCAAGCTTAACTCAGTTTCCAAACTCACTCACTACCCCTTATAAATGTGTATTAAATATAAAAGCTTCACACCTTACACCTTCCATAACTGATCTCTTTTCGCTGAAGGCTCAAGCAGAATAAAAAGACAAGACAGGTAAAAGGAACAAGTAGAAGGTCCACAAGGAACATTCAAGCAGTGAAATTAAAGGAGAAGCTTTTACAAATGGAATATATAAAGATATATCCATCCAACCAATGATTCATAAAAATTTAGCTGCTGGATACTCCAAAACACCTCCCCAAAATTTCCCTCAGAAAATTTAAATATCACTTCAGGCATAGGAATTCCTCTATGCATAATAATTGTAAATTGTGATTTGAGCTCCACCCCTGTTGACTGGGGTTTTTGACATGTGCACAATAAGGGGTTTTAAGAACCCTTTTGACCTTCATCGAGGACCTACTTTGAAAAAACTAAGAACGAAATCCTATTCTAAAGAGGGGATTCAAAAATAAAACAAAATGTTATTAGTGAAAACAAAAATGAATTAGAAACAACATTGCTTTTAGAGACAAAATATGAAACAAATTTATTAACACCTGCAAATGAAAATATCTACTAGGAGAATCTATAAAAAAACAAAAGTTCAAATTTATTATGATTTATTATGATAAAATTAGTGTAGTATGGTAACGCGGATTTAAGTCAACAACAATACATTAAATTATATATAATGTGTGCAATTCAGGTCTTAATAGAACACAACAATATAACAGTAAACACAAACCTAATTGTGCAAAAGGGAATGTATTGGAATAATTAAAGTTGATGAAGAGAGGGTTTTGGGATAAATATTAAATTGTATTAAACTTGTATACTATCGGAGGCTGAAATCAGGTGGAAATAGGTCCAATGATTGATCCAAAGACAACCCAAAAAAATAAGCATAATTGATAAGTTGCAAAAAAAGACCAGGAGTGTGCTGGACCAGGAGTCAGTTGGTACGTTTCTTGAGAGAGAAAACACTCTTGGTCAGGCAGTGTACACTTTTGGTCAAACTATGTATGCTACTTGTCAAATCGTGTTAGATCCCGAAACAAATTTGACGGATGTCTTCCTCTGCTTCTATAATTAAAAAACCTTGTTTAGTTCGTTGCAATTCATAGCAGACCTCCCATAAATCCTTCTCCTTCATTGCATCCCTAATCAGCTCAAATCACCTTAGAAAACCTTAAAAAATGGGAGTAGTTATGATAGGCTTGCCTTAGTCAGATCCCTATTCTTTGACAACTTGGCAACCAAGACTTAATGCAACTCAACAATTAGTCCAGTGTAATAGGAAGATCCCGATCCTTATCCTTACCAATGATATGCAAGCAACTAGTATAGTCTATATGCTCTTTAATTAGTTCTTAAAAATTGCTTTTGGTATAGGGATGCTGCTAGAACAATAGAATCCATCACTTTTACATTTTAATAGATGCCTTATCAATTCAAATATGTGTCCAAATGTATTAATGCAATCTTGTAATTATAGATTTTTTGAATTCAAATCAAGACCCTATTGGCGCACAAGCCGACACACAAAGGGCAGGAAAGGCGACAAATAGGGCACACAAAACCAAACAAACCAGGGGAAGGGGTTAAAGGACACACAAAAAAGGAAGTTCAAGGGCATGTTGGTATGCTTTTGGTAAAAAATACTAAGAAACCTAAAACAATGTTTTCAATATTTCGGGAGCACCCTGGTTCATACTGGGGCAAACAAATAGTTGTTTTGTAGGTTTTTAGGTAGTTTGGATTGAATGGTGGTATTATCATTGGTGTATAAGATGAACAAAAAATGGAGTTGCAAAGGAAACAAAGCACAAAAGGCAAACATAACCCATAACACAAGGAAAATGTTCCAATAAGAGCATAATTAGAACCAATGATCCATAAGCACATAAACACGCTAAGACAATGATCCATAAGCACATAAACACACTAATACCACAACAAGTAACTATTATTGTATTAAAATAAGGTGTCTACACTTAACATCCAGAATAGTAGAAGCCAAAACAAAACAACTTTACCAACTAAAGAGATTGACTCACATTAATTCCTCACAAATAGCAAAGTCTCAAATGTAAAGAAGGAATGGAGCTACAAAGTGAACAATTTAAATGCAATTCTTAAATATGGAAGCTTAGACATAGCAAAGGCCCAAACTTTATGCGAATAATAAAAACCCACAAAATACTGATAGGTATGAAATATGTTTCACTTCCTACACTGTAATGAAATTACTTCAATAATAAAGTAGCTTCACAACAATAGATCACAATATGACTGAAATAGAGCACAATATAAGAATAAATTAAGAGCCACTTCGAGGGGGCACCCTCTTCAACCTTACAATAATAATAGAATCTACAATATGAGAATAAAGTAATAACCATTGCCTCCTATATATATTATGATTATGCTATGGAAACAACCTAGGCTAACCTTACTATTAATATGAAGCTATATAAATGATCATATGACTTGATTAAAGGTTATGATAGCTAAAAGTTGGCCATACATATCCAAAACACGCTATAGGCAAAGGGCCTAGCATGGCCCTCCCCTTCAATCCAATGTTGTTGTCAATGTTGATGATCATTGGATTCTTTTATAGGAACACTTCATCCTCCCATGTCGCATCTTCACTAGCCAAATTCTTCCACTTAATTAGATACTCTATAATCACCCTCATCTGCATCCTCTTCGTGCATGTTTGAATTATTTCCTCATGTTCCAAAATGATTTTTCCCTCCTTATCAAGCTCTGGTAACTCTGTTTGGGTTGAAATCTTTTTCCCAATGACCTTCAAGTAGGAAACATGGAAGACCAAATATATTTTTACTGAGTAAGGTAACTCTAGTTTGTATGCTACACTGCCAATCTTCTGCAATACTTCATAAGGGCCGTAATGCTTATGTGAAAGCTTGTTATTTCTTTTCTGTTATTTCAATGACATTTGCTTATATCGGTGTAAATGCACAAAAACCAAATCGCCGACTTCAAAATGTCTTTCATTGTGGTGTTGGTTAGCTTGCTCCTTCGTGTGGTTTGCACCATTGTTGAGTTTTATTTGAGACTATAGAGTACATTTTGTTGGTGTTGAATGTGCTCTTCGACTGTCCAAACCTTTGGTTGGACCCTCAAAGATGAGCTGATGGGTCGTGGATGGTACCCATACAATATTCAAAATAGAGACATTTGCGATGAGGTATGGAAAGAAGTGTTATACCACCATTTTGCTAGTGTCAACCATTGAACCCATATTTCTTGTTTATCCGAAGCAAAACAACGAAGATAACCTTAGTTTGCCAATCAGATTGGGGATAATAATACGGGCTAAAAGCCAACTCGGTACAAAAAATAACTCAGTTCAAAAATTATTGGTAAAGATAGGATCATGATCACTTACTATTATCTTTGGGGTCCTATGGAGCTTTTGAACTTTATCTTTAAATGTTGTTGCTATTGTACTTTCTACAAATGGATGTGATAATGCACAAAAATGGGTATATATGGTCAAGATATCCACAAAAAAATGATGACATTGTACCCTTCAAATTTTGGCAGCCCTGTGATGAAATCCATGGAAACCTCCTATCACCTATGGCTAAGAATAGATAGAGGATGCGATAGACTTGGGGTTTTGATTGTTTCCCATTTGTTTTCTTACCTTGACACACCATACGTTTTGTCACAAATGATGGACTTCCCTATTTAGTCCTTTCGAAAAGAAATCTTGCTTGACTCTATGATAAGTTTTGAAGAAGTCTGAGTGCCCACCTACTGGAGAAGCATGAAGTTCCATAAGTATCTTATGTTTAAGGGTTAAATTTTTGTAGAGATAGAACCCATCCTTATACCATAGATCATCCCCTTTCCACACAAATTTATTTGACATGCTTGGATCTATAATATAGACATAGCACACAACATTGCCTTTGTGGACTTATTCTTCCTGGATAGGGCATCAACCATGACATTCTCCTTTCATTTCTTGTATACAATCGCAAAGTCATATCCCAACATCTTAGTGACCCATTTTTGTTGTTCTTCTGATAATAACCTCTATTCCAAGAAGTATTTTAGACTATTATGATCTATCTTCACTTTAAAGTGTCTTCCCATCAGATATAGTTGCCATTGTTTTACTACGTGAAGGATGGCCATCATTTCCTTTTCATAAATAGGCTTTAACAAATTGTTACCTTTGAGTTGGCGACTCTCAAATGCAATGAGTTATCCTTCTTGCATGAGTACCACTCCCATGCCCTAGCCTGAAGCATCAGATTCGAAAATGAATGTTTTGGAGAAATACAAAGTAGCTAGAATTGGGGTGTTGCACATGGACTCCTCTAGCTTCTCAATTGTCCAAGTGGTTGCCTCATTCCAATGGAAAGAGTCATTTTTCAATAAGGTTGTGAGTGGTGTTGCTATGCTATCATAATTTTTTACAAAACGATAGTAATAACCTATGAGCCTTGAGGATTGTCAGAGGTTTTTAGGCACTTTTCATTCTACTATAGGCTTGATTTTGCGCTGGTCCACCTTGACGCTTTCATATGAAACAATGTGGCCCAAATGCTTTACCTCCTTGACTCCAAAAACGCATTTGGATGGCTTGGCATAAAGCTAGTGTAATTCAAGAATATCCAAGACCTGATTCACATGATGCAAGTGTTCCTCCATGTTTTGCTATATAGTAAAATATCATAGAAAAATACCAAGACAAATCATTGTGGAAATGGCCGGAAAACATAGTTCATGAAACTCTAAACTGTAGATGGTACATTAGTGAGGTCAAAAGGTATCATCAAAAATTCATAATGGGTCTCATGGGTTTTGAAATTTGTCTTATGAATATTCTTATGTCTAATTTAGATTTGATGATACCCAGACGAAGATCAAGTTTTGTAAAATAAACAACACCATGTAATCCATCAATTATAGGAATAATTAACTCATCTTTGATGGTGTACTTGTTGAGTTCCTTTTAGTCAGGGTACATGCGCCAAGTGTCATTCTTCTTGCGCACCCTCACCACTAGAGAGGAATGAACGTTCGGACTATGATGGATAATACTTGCTTCCAGCTTCTCCTGTACCATCTTCTCAATCTCACTCTTTTGGACATATGGGTATTTGTAAGCCCTGATGTTGGGTGGTTGGCACCCGAGCACTAGTTGGATGGCATGATCATGATCCCTTTTGGGAGGAAGTCCTTTTGATATATCACCAAAAACTATTGAATGTTCCTCCACAATAACGTGTGGACTCCTTTGGTGGTTGTGCCTCTATTGAAAATAGTTGAGCCTCCCTTTTTAAGAATCTTCTGCATCTGATGAGAACTCACCAATTATGGGGACTTTGCATGTAACCCACGTAGTTTCAAATTTCTTGCCCTTATAATGGAAATGCATGAATAGCTTTTGGAAGTTTATCTTAATCGTTCCCAAGGTAGTAAGTCATTGGACTCCCAACACAATGTCTGCTCCACTCATAGGAATGGAAAGCATAGGGCTATCTAGTAGATATTCTTGCATAGAAAGTTTAATACTATGACATTTCTTGAATCAATTGATTGTGTCACCACTGTAATCATGACTTGAAACTCTGGAGTTGGATAGACAAATTAGTTCAAACGTATAGCCAATTTATTAGTGACGAACTTTTGAGTATTGCTTGAGTCAATCAATAATGTCAGTTTCTATTTTTTCAAAAAGCCCACTACCTTGAGGATTTGTGCAGTGCTAATGCCGGAAGTGCATGGCAATAAATAGTTGGCTAGGTTTCTTTTGATTCCTCCCCTAGCTCATCATTAACCTCTTCTTCTTCATTGACACCTTCAATTTAGATAAGATAAATATATTAATGTCCAACGAATGACCACAAAAGTAGGTCAAAGGGATTGCAGATAACAACATATGCAAGTACAAAGTGGGAGAACCAAAAAAATCCCGAGAAAGAAAAGTACAAAGCCAGAGATAGTGGCAAAACCGAAAAGAGCAATCCCACGAACCCAAAACCAAGGGTGGAAATGCAAACGAGAAGGGAAGACAACCAAGGAGAAGCAATGAGGGAAGTGGAAGATCCAACTCTCCTAACATCTGAGGCCCACCGAAAGAATGAAACTCTGGATGGAATGACGACCAAATGAAGAGGTGGTAGAGTGCGAAGGCTGCCTACTATGTTGTTGTCTTGACACTGTGCTATATCTCAAAGGTCTGGTAGATCTAGTTTGTCTCTTGGTGCAAGACTTGGTATGGGCCTGGCTATGATGGCTCGGGGAACTATGGATGGTATCTCTGGGCCGAACAGATATGGAGTAAGAATCAGAGCTGACCTCATAATGGCGCTTAGTGCCTCTCACTGAAGGTAGTACTGTGAAGAAGGAAGTGATCCGTCGAGTAGAATCTAGTTTGGAATGTGGCTGAAGTGTGTGCTCATGAAGCCTCAAAGCCTCCTGTATGTATAAGGCTAGGCACTTCTGATCCTCATACCTAAAGAACCCAGAAAGAGCCTGTGCCCTCCTAATTAGGCAGTAGAACCTCTCTCTGATCTCGTAGTAAATGGGGCAGCGAAAGATGAAGTGTGACTCAGTCTCAGTGTCCTAGAAACTACACAATTGGCAAATCCTATTAGGACTATCAAGGTGGTGATTCGTCTCGCACCGGAGTTTGTGAGAACCTATTCTGAGCTGGCCAAGGTGGATGAGAAGAGTATGCATTTGGTGAAGAGTATACTGAGGACAGATAATGAGACCATCACTCAACTCCAGAAAGTGCTTAGCATAAAAGGCCATTTTAGGGTGTAGACCCCATGAGGGTTCACCCAAGTGGTGTGGATGAAATCCCTGTAAATATTCTCTGATGATCTTGTTCATTACCTGTCTGGTAGGTAGAAGGTGGTCCGGTGCGTCCAAGGAAAACTAAAAAGGAGGAAGACAATCCATCTGAATGCCCACTATCCCTAAAAGGTTGGAAACCTTAGCGTACCAACCGCGACCACGGCGAGGAGAACCTGAATGAGCAATAGCCTCTGATGAAAAATACGCAAAGTACGGGTACCTGTCCCGCCACTCAATGGAATCAAAGAAGCCTCAGATGCGGTGTAGGAAAGAGATTAGGGCAAACATGGTCTCCAATTTGAAAGGATGAGCTCCAAACTTAGCAAAAATAATGTGTTGGGGGACAGTATGCTTGCACCTGATCAATTGGCGAAGAAGTGTCTGGTCTCTCTTTGCAGAATCCCAGTCAGCCACCAGTAAGGAGGGCCCCCAAACAATAGAGCCGTAAAGGACAATGGGTTTGATGAGGAAGTCCATGAGGGACATTTTGGAGGAGATGTCCTGGCAATTCCTTTTCCACACATTTATGCCCTCGACTATATTTGCTATCACAATTAAAACATAACACCTTTGTCCTTTTTTCTTCACTTTGTTGAGGCGTCAACTTGGTAGGCTAAGGGAAAGATGGCGTCAGGATACTACGAACTTTGATGCTAGTAAATATCTGCCTCTTGTTAAATAAGATTTTTTCCTTTGCCCTATGTGCCATGATAATGGAATTAAAAACATTAAGCGAATTAAACACGGGTACCTCTTGTTGAGTGTGGTCGTTGAGATTGCGAAGAAACAGGTCGTTCAGGTTATCATTTGCAATCGTCTCCACACGTAAAGATAGGTTTTGAAATTGAAGAATATAATCCTTGACCAACCCTGTTTGTTATAGCTTTGCCAATTGACAAAAGCAATTCTCCTTCACACTATTGCTATAGTGTGTTTGTAGCTCCTCCAAAAAAATTGACCAGGTGAGACATAACTTTCTTTTTATTTTGAGCACAACCATCAATGCCAAATGAATTATTCAGGTTCTAGATATAAGGATCCCATCTTAACTTTTGCCCACCTGGGATCTGATGTAAATATTTTTTTTTTCATTTGGTTGGTCTAGTTGAGTGGAAACTTTTCATTGAACTTATGCATGTCCATATTTGGTAGGAGGTTCCAAGGCCCGAAATTAGTGCTATTCATGGAATTAGGCTTCGCAGTATTTGGAACAAGATTGGGTTGCCCCATCGATCCATCATTAGTGGGTTTTGAGTCTAACATCATCTTGGCAGAATTCGTGAGAGACCATTTCTTCTTTCATGTCACTTTACATATTCTTTATATCTCCTCTTATTTCCTTGCACATATTCTCCAATTCAAACTTTATGTTGAGCATATTACCATGCAAATCACGCATTTTCTCCTTCAACGAAGAAGAATTTATATTAGAAGCCCCACTTGATTTGAACTCTGACTCTATCTCTTATTTGTTAGGAGTTTTCCCTTGTGTAAATGAATTCTTTCCCCGACCTCTAGTTTGCGGCGCTATCATGTTAAGGCTTGACGATGCAAAATTTGATTTTATCCTTTGACTGAAATTTGACCAAACGAATTTGGACTTGCATTGGTTTCAAAACCAAAATTTCAAATAATAGACACCCACTAGATTTTTGCAAGCTTTCCAAAAAAGTGAAGAAATCAGAAAAAATCTTAAAAGTGCAGCATGTAAAGTGAATTTATGGAAAACCCTAAAATGACAATAACTCGCTCAAAAATGATCACTAAACCCTAATTTTTTCATTGTAGCTTCCTTTAATGATTCTCATTTTTAGTAAAAAAAAATTATAAAAATTAGGAAAATGGCTGAGCACTAATCTGCCAAAATATGGCTGAAATCTGTTGTGTAATGATGCGAATGGAGGGGATTATGCTTCTGTTATGTCACTCTTACGTTCCTTTACATCTCCAAAAATTGAGCTGTATCCGAGCTTAATTTTATCGTGCAAATCATGCTTCAAAACAAGGCAACGACATTTTCTGGATACTGTGAAAATGGAAGCCAGGGCATTTTCCAAACTGAAGATCTGTTGCGTAAAGTTGCAAATGGAGGAGATTCTGTCCATTGTGTTCGCACATTCCTCTACACCATGAATTTTCATCTATAGATCATGTTAATTTGACCTCCAAATCGTATCTCAAAAATGCCCCAACAGTGATTTTCGAAAACTGTGAATTACAGGGAATGACTTAGAATTGTTGTGAATGGGTATGAATTTGGCTCCTGTGGTGCGAATCTCAAAAGGGCTTGTTCAAATTGGTCTAATAATATTCTCCACAAACTTTAGGTCTTAACAGTCTTCTCCTAGTTCAAATTTTACTGGAATTGCTTGCTCTTTTCTTTCTACATAATGATTGCAACTTTGCAAAGGAAGTATTGCGAATATTGTAGATAGAGCTCTGAGGTCTAAAGATGATTTTTTCACCTTGTCATAACTAAGTTTCACCTAGGATTTCACAGTCGTACATCGAGTTGTCTTCACCCAATTCTAAAAAATACTGCAAAATGGCCCTATTTTTCACATAGCACATAAGAATGAAGTAAATAAAACCAAGAAATCAAAATAGAGATCACCAAAGGATGTTGAAAAGCCAAGGAAGCTTTGAACAAAAAAACAATAAAAGATTAAAATTGGGTGCCCTATAAAAAACATTTTAAAATCTTCTTACCTTAAATAAGCAAAGATAAAATCTTTCCTTAATAAGGGGCTTGGTGATGTAGCTAAAAACACTCCTAGACAACTTGTTTTCTGGTTTCCACCAGAATTGGGATGTATTAAATTCAATTTTGATGGCGCCTCTAGAGGTAATCCAAGACTTGCCGGTAGTGGTGGCATCTTTCGAGATTATGAGGGTCAACCCCTCCTTACCTTCTCTTTGGATATCAGATTTGATGTTCGATAATATTTCTAAAGCAAAAGCTGTGTTGAAAGTAATTCAAATTTCTTTGATGAAGGGTTGAAAGACCATCATAGCTAATGGGGATTCTCAGTTGATCATTAATGTGACTTTGGGGGGCAGTGTCATGACTTAGAGAATCAAGACCATAATGGAGGAGATAGCTTGGATTCTACCGAATTTTGACAGAATTGATTTCTAATACACAAGGGAAGATGGAAATAATGTTGCTGATTGGGCAACGAATGAGGGAGTTGGACTGATTGGATCCATGGACAGAATAAGCACCGTCTGGGAACCACCTCTCCCAAAGTATTTGCAGTCCATCCTTGTTTGGGATGCCTCTCACTTAATTCTCCAACCTAAGCTTGGGTATGGGGTGGCAAAGGAAAATTGAAATTATCAATCTTTGAGGCTATTTAATTTCATCCTTTGCCCATACTCATGCAAAATCATGGCTAAAGCTGGCCATATCTATGAATCGATATAATAAAGGAAGGTAATCATTGCTTAGACCTCCCCATCGTCACCTTTTATTAAACAATTTAAGTTTCCCATGCTGCGCATGAGTGACGCCTCCCTCTCCACTTGTGGCTAGTTTCATCTCGACAATCGATAGAGGTTTGATTATCAGAAGAAAGGTGGCATGGCTATGACTTCTTTTGCCTCATGCACGTTTCATTTTTATTGCTAAAAGGGATGAAGACAACCAAGACTGCAGAGGCATCGTTTCCTTGTCATGCCCATAATTTTCGTCCGATAAAACCCGTTAAAACACGGTAATTATCATTATCATCATTATAATTATTATTTTATTTAATTAATTAATTTACCCAACATCATAAGTCAGAAGGGAAGTGTGATGCTATAATGAAGTAGTAATGTATCTTACTACATTATTTATGATAATGTGTTCGATATAATAAACACAAGATTGATCACCGTTTTTTTAGTAGTGGAATATTAATTCATTTGTGAATCATTTAAGGTTTGGTTCAATTTAATTTCCTTATATTTATTTACTCATAAGACCAGACTAATTTTGTTAAATCCTTCTGGATTACATTTTAGTATAATCATGTGGATCCTTATTACATATACCAAGATTTGGATGCAATGCATATTTATTTATAATTGCAACCTAAAATACATTTCCTCGGTATGAGCAATTAGCATTTCCTTTCATACAACCCTTATCAATGTTGACATGAATGTGTCATGTATTATTCATTGGTAGACAATTCAACACTGATTATAATATCGACATGCAAACATTTATAAGAGAACGCTATGCCCTTAATGGTTTCTTTGAAATTGCCACACAACATGAGGACTCATTATAACAATCAATTATCATTCTTTTCATGTAGGGAAACATACAAATAGTAATAGGATTAAGTAAGACATCATGGCAGAAGATAGTCTCTTTTAACTATAATTTATTTTCCTAGTTTCAAGTGTATGCATGAAAATAAGCTGTAATTATCCTAAGGAAAACCATTCAATAATTGCATTCAGCACACGAGTTGATTATCGATATACCAAGATTACAAGTTACACTCAATAGGGTTGCCACACCATGGCAATCATAGGAGAAAGTCTTAGTTACAGTCCTTAGACAAACATCGCTTCAAGAGAACATGCAAACATGATAGGGGTTACTCTGCTACAATCAACACAAACCATCAATTATCATCTCATTATATGCATAGTAGTAAGTTGACAACACTTAGAACTTAGATTGAACATTTATGTTTTTATTTTATTCATATACTAATAATCCCCGCAAAAGAGTCTAAACCTAACTCGAGGGTTAGCAATATGACAATCCTAACCTATCCTAAGACTTAAGACCCGATATCCCACAACTGGGCAACCTACATATCCACTCTTCGGAATCAGGGTTAGATGTAGTTCTCCATTTGTATGAGGGAACCATCTCCTCCACGAGATGTCATTTGAAAAGGGGTTGGCTATCTAAGCCAATGCGAGGAATACAAACTATCTTGATTCTAAAAGCTTATACAAGCTCCAAAAATGTAACACTAGAACATTAACTGTTTGCCTTCGTTAAAAACTAGCCTTTATTTCTATCTTTTAATGTTGGTGAGAGCAAGATACAAGGCATTCCAACATCCTAAGTTCATTGTGCTCTCACAAAAATACCATTTCACAACAATATAATCTAGAGTACTAAAATTATCGATGAAGCCTTCATTTTCTTATTCTTCAAACAATTTATAGAGTTCTATTACGAAAGTGAATTTCACAACAACTAGGAGTCATTTTGCTTCCAAGAGAGCTTCCATTAAAAACAATGATTTATTTAGTTATTACCACATTTCCAAGCTTTGTTCAATATTATAATAGACTCAGGTCATTACCTAATTATCTTTTTAGGGCCTCACATTGATCGGGCTTACATACTACATGGTTAACAAGGTAGGAAAGTACTCTTAGCGCACAAGAGCACCCTAATTGTTAGTTATTACTCCCAGCACCCACTCCCTAATTTGCGTACATATCGGCTTATGCTGACCTGCATAAGAGTAATTAGGGCTGGAGGTAGTTCATCTGTTTGCAAGCACGAGTGTTAGTCCTTATTGCGAAGGCAATTGGCCTTAGTCACCCAACCTCACATTGTTGCTCTCGTAGTTACCCCCACAAGTAATATTGCAACCACTAGCTGGCCTACACAGTTAGTACTTACCAGGGTTTAGAATAGATACCCTTACACACGCAACTATGGTTTGATTAGACTTCCCAAGTTTGAGGAAAGTAATACTAGTTCTATTCTAAGAATACACTCAAACTCTATCGCTAACAACTTTCTTTCCCAAGCTTAATAGAGTGCCATTGAAACACTATCAAAATAAAATGTTTATGGTCAATAATTCGAACTAACATTTCAAAGACATTTTCTAAGCTAGCAAGAGTATATTAATCACCAACCAATTTTATTTTTGAAAATACACACTAAACAATTTACCAAAGTAACTAACATTTCCATTTAGCAATTTTCACACCATTTCTAAGTCGATCAAATGCATACAAAAACACCATTTATTTGATTCACGAAATAAGCACTAAATTATTTTGATAGTTTGATCGTGTTATAAAATCGCCAAGCATTTTGAAACGACTTTTACAAGTTGGAAAATGCACTAACAAATTACTTGTGAACATGGATTTGAAATCCAATCAGTTTTATTTGTAGATACCGGTTATAAAATTATTTGACCATTGAACTGGTAATTCGTAGCCATTTAAAAAGCAGTAAAAATCTCAGAGTTAATAAATTTCATTTATGAGTATTTATTTTATTTCAATTTTCAACTAACTTTACTAAGCTATTCTAGAAGACAAAAAGGGGCAGTTTCAACCTTTTTACTTGTATTTTCATACTAGAAAAGTTGTTTAGGTATCTATTAAGTTATTTTGAGCTAAAGGATGAGTGATGCAATTACCAAATGTTCTGATTGCTTCATTGCTTATGAGTTTAAAGTTCTCATTCATGCTTCACTCAGTTTAGCGTTGATGCGAAATCCATTTTTGCAATAGACAAAGGGTTTACATTAAAAACAATTATTTTAAATTAAAAACCTTGGCTTAAATACATGAATTTCTTTTGCTTCATAAAAAGGAAAGAATTATGGTCGGAATTTCAATTCCACACTAAGGCCAAAATGCCACATGGGTCTTGTTCAAGTCTAAGGTTGTCTTCAAAAATTTTCCTTCAAGGTTAAATATATGCATATGAAAATTATAAACTTCTTTGAGCCATTTCATTATATTACAAACTTTTGGAGTTTAACTTGGGTGTAGTTAAGTCGTCTCAAGATAACCTCCATGAGTAATTACTAGCAAAGACATTATTTTCCTCACTCTGTTAATATTCTCAAGGCCAAGGAACCCACTTGGCACTTGAGCACTGTAATTATTAACACCATAAAAATGAATTATTATAGTTTATACCTATAACAAAAGTGCATAACTAAAATTTTGTTTTCTCCAAAAGCTCAAATGTCATTTCAGTAAAATGGGTAAGGCACATTAAGCTATACAAGAAGCCATTAATAAATGAAATGTCAAAAAGCTAAGAGGGTCACTGGGACATTATATACCAAATAAAATTTAAAAACCAAGTTTGAAAAGGGCACTCTTCTTAAAAGTGGGGCAAGTGATCTTAACCGTTGGATCAAGCAAACTCCAACCCTTAGATTAGAAACCTTAAAACAAAGTCAACTACTCTTCATTTCTCATTTGTTCATTTTCTCATATGGCCTTACCTTGCTTTTGTTTGATTTTACTTCTTTGTTTGTAGGTAAGTTTAATGAATGAGGGCTTCTAGGCCCTAATTTTTAATTTTTAATTTTTTTGGGAGGTAAAACACACACACTCTCTCTCTCTCTATATATATTTTAATGGGCAGCTGCGTATTTGTAGAGGAGGGTCGGGGTTCATGGTTGACCATTGCTGCATCAGATCTTCATAGTGCTGCACCCTTGAAATGATGACGTGGTGGGTAGTCACGTCCTATTGCCCCTACGCCCACAATGATGGCTGAAATTGTTCTGTCTCGGCTCCTCTTTTCAATGCTACTCGAACGACAATGTCGTCTCCTTTGCTATGCACGAAAACAATTAACTAGTTCAACACACAATAATTTTGTATTCAATCATGACATCATTACATTAGAAATAGATTACACATATAGGTTGAGTAGCTCCTTAAAACAAGGAGTCTAACTTATCCTCAACAACCAATCTATCCTGACAATATCTCCTCTAATCTCTCATGACTCATTATTCTCTCATTCACTTATCTACGTGAGTTGTTATCACAACTCACACATTATATTATCCTAGATAATATAATTACTCACAACAATAATTACACACATTACAACATCATATTATGAATACACTAACACTAACAAATTCCTAACATTCCTTGCTTAGTGTGAATGTGGGTGAAGAGAAATATATTTTGCAAATGTTGCTCCCTGAAAACATTGCTTAGACCAGGTACGCTCCATCAAGTTGTCTGGTAACCCTCTGAAGGGTGTAGTCTTGGGGAGCTGAATTTGAGGTTCACGATCCCTGGGTTCTGTATACCTTGTGGGAAGAATTCCTAAAGGTGATTGATCGATCCTCAAATTTTGAATCTACTTTGAATTCATTAAGCATCTGCACTAATTGGACAACAATCCATATTGAGCCGCCTCAAAATATTCTCATGCCCCCTAAGAGTCGGATTATTTGAACATGCATCTCTTCCCCAAATGTTACACTAGAGGTTTATTCAAAACACTTCACAAAACAGGAACTCTAAAAATGAAAATACAAGACATCACAACGCAATGAAAAGCAAATTAAAAAACATAAGCCATTGAATTTGTTATGCGACCGCGTTGCTAGTAGCTGACGAGAGGACACTAAAGGTCCTTCCTCCATTGCCTCCATCCTATCTTATGCTACTTAGCAAATTTGAATTTGAGGCTCAATTTTAGAATGCCCCCCCCACAATATGGATGTCGCATACAAGCGATAATGTGTTTAGTTACAATGGAGGCAATTTTTTTTTTGACACTTTTGACAACTGACTCAAATATACTATAAACTACTGACTCAAATACCTAAAACAAATAAGCTCTTTATTGTTTTAACAATACTCTAAACTATAAAAGTTAACCTATTGACTAGACCAAGAATAAGCTTTAACAAACTAAAATTGACTAAACCTAAATGTAATTATCTTATATTATCCAAGACATACATGTCACAATGAAAACTCCGAACCAATAACCAAATGAAAATTAAGAGCCTTACGAAGTTATCTAATGTAGTAAGAGATTATAAAACTATTAAATGTTATATAACAAAACCTAATGTATAGGTGCATGGTGAGTCAATGTAGACTTGATGTGGAAATACAAGGACTGCATGGCGAGTCAATGTTTCCTTGTGATCTGTGTGGAAAAACATTGCATGAAGAGCAAGGTGGTGGAGCATAGATAACATTACAGGCGTAAAGAACTGCCAATCCCATTAATGCATGATTAGGAGAATGCATAGATGAACTGCAGAAAAAATGCGTTCTAGATGAGAAAGACTCAAATTCAATGATGTGGTTGAGCTTCGGTGGACAAATGATTAGATGTGGAGTCTTGAACTGAATGTCGATTTGACAATGTTGAATGCAGTCTATCTGAACTAGAGGTTGAGTTATTAACCAACATGTCAGATATGATAGATTCACAATTTCTTCACCTTGCTTTTTTGAACAAGAGCCCTAGCAAGATAATTCTGATCAGATTCAATGGTTGGAATATTAATATCAGCGTGTGAAAAGATATATGCAGTCTTATCCGTAATATCAGCTCGTGGTAATGCGTTGAAGGAGGAAAACCATAGTTACCAAGTTCAGAAATCCGGATCTATTCAGGTGGGCAAAAAAATTTGAAATCCGGAATTCTTGAAAAAGTTCGGAAAATTCTGAACTAGAATGTGTGAGAAAAATATTAATAAAATAATATAAAATGTTAATATTAGATCATATTTATGGTTTCTGGGCTTTTTTTGCGCAGAAAACCTAAAAACCTAAAAAATAAAAAAAAATATTTTTTTGAAAAAAATCAAGGCCTACTCGGATGAACTTATTTAGGCTGGCCAAAAAATACTGATCCGACTGGATTTTGTCTAGATCCGGCCGAATTTGGTTACTATGAAGAAAACTGAATATGAAAAATACTGAAAATTCACTACGTCGAAGTCAATATGACATTCTCAATGAGAATTATCAAAACCTTGGTTACGATAGAGAGATCTAGCACAAGATGTCTAAGCAAAACTACTTAAAGCATGAAAATTGAAAGTAGATCACAACTGTTGATAGATGAAAAAGGCAAGCTGAAATAATACTTAATGGCTCTTCAACAATTACAAAATCTAATAGGACAAATGCTTAATCACTTCCTCATCTACATGGGCGAAATAGAATACAAATGCCAAATACTCATTTAAACTTCGCTATGGCATTACACGTAGGATTTTAAATAGCTCTAATACCAGATGAAAACAATTAACCAATTCAACACACAATAATTCTATATTCAATCCGGACATCAGTACATTAGAAAGAGATTCCATATATAGGTTGAGTAACTCCTTAAAGCAAGGAGTCTAACTTATTCTCAACAACCAATCTATCCCAACAATATCTCCTCTAATCTCTCATGACCCATTATTTTCTCATTCACTTATCTATGTGATTTGTTATCACAACTCATTCACAGACATTATATTATCCTAGATAATATAATTACTCCCAACAATAACTACACACATTACAGCATCATATTATGAACCCACTAACACTCACAAATTCCTAACAGTGCACAATCCATGGGTCGGGCGGGTTTGATCCCATCGAACCCTAAATCAATGCTCTTCTATAATAAACAAACATTTTAATAAATATTTCTTGTAATCTATTTTCATATACATATATATTTTTTGGTTTTTATTTTATATACTTACATTTATTTTCCCTGTTTTGGCATAAAACATGCCATTTGCTCATTTGTGGGATTTGAAATCGGATTAATTACCGTATGTATGTATATATATATATATCACATATTTACATATATATTTTATCAATAAATAAATATACTTATGATTTTGACTTTGTTATTAGTGTAATACAATAACAATGCAATACAAAAACAACTTAGCTTATAGAAGTCATATAAGTCTCAAGGGTAAGCAACATTTTACCCATTAAAATTAAGGTGGAAACTTTTGTTACTTATTAGTTTTCACATATGAGAATTCCACACTAGTATTTAGTAGAATCAATTAATCCGCACAATTTCTTCAATTCTATACTCTTAATGCAAATACAAAGTTATAAGTCTCTTATTATTATGTTAGGAGTGGAATTATTCCAATAATCACAATATTTAACAATTACCATCACACAAGTAAAAAGGCTAATTTCAATAAGTAAATCAAGTGACTTTTTCTAATTCAAATAAACATTCTACATTTTAGTGGTTGAGAGGTAGAGATATTTAGATTTGTTCCCAACAACTTAACACAAAACTCTAAAACTTTCATCATCATATGCAACCCATTCCTTCACAAAACTACAAGCCTTCCTACAACAAGATGCAGTATCCTTCAAATCAGTATTTGAGAGCAAGGAAGTAACCAACAATGGGGAAACAAGAGACTTACCTTGAGCCTCCAAGCCTTTCTTGACAACACTCTAAAACTGTTCTCTAAGCTCTCTTTTCCCAAACAAGCTTCTCCAACTCAAAACTCCAACAAGGGATGTTCCACCCCGACTCAAGCCAAAATTGACAATTAAATAGAAAATACTCCCTAACAAAAACTCCACCAAAACTCATAAATAAGGAGCTACTTTCTTACAAGTGCATTTATGTTTCTTACAAATCCATGTTTTCATTATAATTTTTATTATATGCTCATATGGTTTTACTTGCACAAGTAAATCCACCCTTACACGTTCTAACAAAATCATTTAATTTTTCATACATGCCCACATGGGCTCCTTACAAGTTCATTAAATGCACTTACAATTCCTCTTACACACTCTAACTAGTTGCACAACTCCACCAAACCTATCCCACAAGACTAGCTAGTGTTCATAGCCTTCCTAAAAGACATGCACACACACCTTTTAAATAATGGACTTTTAAAATTTAAAAATTGGTTTTATTACATTTTTTTAAAATATTTTGAAGGTTGAGTGGCTCATTTTAAGCATACATAACAACATATGAAAATTCAAACATTTACACAAGAAGGGGAAACTAGATTTGAATTCCCACAAGCACTAAGGAGTTGTTGAACACATCGAATGTGACGATTAAGCCGACTTCGACAAGGGGACCAAAACTCAACACGAGGGGCATTACACCTCCAAAACTCTAGCTTTTAAAGGACAGCAAAAGGTAGAGCAGTAAATGGGTGAGTTTGTGGCAGACAAATTCGCTGCTTACAGTGATCAAGAGATAAGAATTCCGTTTATGATGATATGATTAAGGAGAGTGTGGGCAACAACTACAAAAATTGATAAGGTAGAAGGCAAGGACATTACTAAGCTAATGAAGGCTCCGATGTAGGACCCAAAGCAATCCCTTGGTCGCATGAATATCTTTGAAGTGGCTCAATCCTTGAGCTATGTGAATATGCTCTTGAATGTATCCGGTACCTACACCTTGCACAAGGAACACATGGACTTGGAGGCATTACTGCATTCAGTGAGTTTGAAGGGGAAGGATCATTTGCTTTTGATCTTGGTGGCCCTGAAGAAGATTAGCAAAGGTCAAATATTTTTGGCTGAGAGATTGGGAATGGAGCTGCTAAAGGATTGTGTTTTCACCCCCCCTCGTTACTGCCCAAATGATGTGGTTGGTGAGCTTCATGGGTTCACAGAGGATACTGGGAATGGAATTTAGGCTCCAGTCGCTGTGGGTGAAGATGGGTGAAATTAGTCTTAGATTAGGGTTCCAAAATAGTTTTTTTTGGTTTATATATGTAGTATAATTTTGGTTTTTAGGGAGGCCTGCATAATTTGCCTCCCTTGTAACATTCAAACTTCTAGTAACTGGTAGTGGTCTAAAGGTACTCCTCTTGGAAAAAACTTATTCCAGCATGTGTGTGTATGTTTTATTCTACTTGTCTAGTATGATTTGTGTGGGTACAATGGATTCACACTGCACACACTACCTGAAGCTATTTTTGGGCAAAGAGTGCTGCTTTGTATAGCTTTGTTTTCTTCCGTTTGAACAAGGCATGTGCACACACCATGGCAACCCAAGATAGACTCTCTCTTTCCATAAATTTGGATATGAGGCATTTGTTTAGCATCCCTTGTGGATTCCTCTAATTTCTTTGTTAAAATGGTTAATAATATCTTTTGCACAACGGAACTGGTGTGGGCCTTTTGTCTAAGGACTGTGCATATTCTTTTCTTTTCTTTTCTTTCCAAGGCACTTGACACACTCAGATATTAGAGTTAAATTCATGAATATAGACCTTCGTCTATGGAAAATCGAAATAGGTTTTCAGCAGACAGGGTTTGGAACACTACTCACACACTTCCAACACCTTATGTTTGTAAAAAATGTTTAGCTTCGAAGCTCATTGTTGATACAGTCCAATGGGACGACTTTGAATTAGGTCAGATGGGGATATGAATTGGGCTATAAATCTTTCTTACAACTTTAGGATTCTTGTTGCCTCGCCCCTAGAAGTCTTTTGTACACACATTTTAGAAGCTTTCTACTCTTAGAGGTTTCAAACTTCTTAGGCTTCCTATCTAGAAGGAAGATGATAAGAGTTGGTAAATGGAACAAGGTTTATAAGAAGTTGAATGGATTTTACATGGGCTATCTGATAGTGCTTTTCTTTTTAGAGCAAGTTTTTTTTCTAATGAGATGGTTGTTACTTTAGGATGGACATTGGTCTTTTCTTCTTTGGTGAATATGGAAGTCTACTACTCAGTTAACATATTGCTACCTGCACAACTAGACCTCTCTTTACTTCTACTTGGTACTGTTGTGCCCTTCATATTCCACTCGTTGTAGGTGTTCGCCAAGTCGTCTTTTTTTTGGTGGTCTAAGGCCTTACCCTAGTTATCTCTAGCAAAGTAAAATAAAATAAAATAAAATCTTAAGAAAAACAAGATGTCAAGCATTAAAGAGAAATCAATTTTATAGAAAGCACAAGAATTTGCCATTGAAATAGGCGTCCCCAAATTTGTAAATTTTGAGTGTTTTGGTGACAACATATGGTAACTTTCTAGGGTAATATCCTTGAGTATTAATAGAATCTAAAAGCTTTGATTAGCTCAAAATTTAACAACACAAGCCATTACAGTAAAAATATAGTCAAATAAGTATAGTGAACCTTTCCATTAATACTTGACAACTGAGTTTTTTTTTTAATTGGAATTAATTGTGTGCATGAAATGTGAGTATTCATTTAGCAACACTATTAGGGATCGAACAAATTCCAAGAAGGTCACAATCTTATTTGAGTGCAGGATACAAGTTTTTCCTAATATAATTAGCTCTGTAGCCAATCAAGTGTATATAGCTTCGTCAGGCATATTACTTGCTTTGGTATTGCTCCACAACTAGTTAGGTGTCAATTGCCTTGATAGAGATACCTTTGATTTAGATCTATGCATAACTCTATTGCCATAGAGCGTCCATAGCTTTGGTAGAGATTATTTGAATCACTCCATAGTAAATATTTGATCATAATATTTGATCAGTGGATATCAAGTATGGTTCGGAACCACTTTTAATAGGAAGATGATTGACGAATAAAAGTTTTGCTAATGCAAGCTATCCCTTTTATCTGCTTATTATCCTCTTGGTGCTTTAAGTTTGGTTGCTTTGTGAACGATAACCCCCACCCAAATGAGACCCTTCTGATAAGAGTTGTAGGGGAAAAAGCTTATACAGATTAGATAAGACCACACCTTTTAGAGTTCGTATGCTTAAAGTCGGAATTCTACGTGAATCAAGATTCCAAGAATACGAAGTAAACCTAAGTTTTTAACAAACGTATTCCAAAACGTGGAAACACTGGTTTTCCAAAAACCCTCGAAAACAAAACTGCATGGAAACATCAATACAATAAATTATATAAAAATATAAATCTATATAAAAAATGCATAATACTCTTTTTTGTCCATAAAAGATAAAACACTTAAAAATATAGTATTCACAAAAGTTCAAAACATTTAACATGCGTAAAATTTCACATGTTCATGTGATATATCATGTTTTATAGGTTCAAACTTCAATATGTAAATGTAAAATCCCAAACTAATTCACCATGCAAGGATTATAATCTAGAATAAATTATCTAGATTCTCTTCAAAATCATTATCATCAATAGCACTATGAATGCCACTCCCATTAGCTCCACTCTCCATGCCCTGTATATAACTCTTTTGATTTTCATTATCGAGATCTAGTAATGAAAGTTGGGTGAGAGTGGTTGCTGAAGCATCTAAAGTCTGTAGCCTTTGGATGCATATTCCAAATTGGGTTCGGCCCTCTAGTATATCCCTTAGTCTTGTGTGACAAGAGGGGAAAATTGGAATGCACATATACTAAATCCTCAACGTTCTTCGATGTCAACTTGTTTTGTTTAGTTGAGTGGATACAAGAGTATTTACTCCAATTCTGGTTTGTTGAAGAGTTACTAGCCAACTATTACATAAATGGTTTTTGGAAATTAATAACAATTCAAAATATATGTTAATAACTTAATAAAGAAATATGAAATTTAAAAAATTACGTACATGTGATAGAAGTTTTGATGGAAATAAGTTGTAGGTACTTGGCATCATGGCCATGCACATAACAACACTTGATTGGAGACAAGCTATAATTGTCGAAACTACCCTCAATTTATTCCATGCTACCTTCTGAGGCTACCAACATTCCCATTTTATCATGGATGACACAATTTATAGATGGATTAAGAAAAAGTCTTTTGAATGTTGTCCCAGTTCCATTTTGAACTTCTATGTCATCGTATGGTGGTTGCCTATTAGGTAACCAAAGTATTTCACTGCTGTAATATTTGGGATTTTGTAATATCCACTTTTCTAAAAATAAAATGTTATTATTATTAAAATAAAAAGTATTTTTAAATATTTTAAATAAAAGTAATAATATGCTTTAGTTGCCAAAAGTGAATATGTCAGCAACTCCTTTGTATTTTTGACTTAAGAAGGGGACTTTTAAGTGTCATGGGGAATATGAGGCCCTTAAGTAAATTTATAAGGAAGTTGTTTTTTGATTGTTTGAATTTTCCCTCCAAGTGGAACGCACCCCTTTGGGGAAAGGATATAAAAGGGAAAGAGGAGTTTCTTTTGGAGACTCATGTTATGTTTATGAATTGAAATCACAAGTTTAAGCACGATTTGCTTGACTTCATCTATTGAAGACAAAAACCTTCATTGGAAGGCTGAAGTAAGGACGAAAACCCTTACCTTTCGGCTGGGCAACCTTATTTTCCTAGGTTGCATAGGGCATCGGTGATCTGTTGAGGTGTTTTGCATACCATTTTCAAGTTCATGCAACGGAAGGGGCATCAAGGAAGAGTAACGAACAAGTTTGGGAGGCTAGTGAGCTGATTTGGGAGCCTTAAAAGGGCAAAAAACTGTCTAGGGAGGGCAACAAACTTTTAAGGAGGGTAGTGAACCTCCTCTTGGGGTTTGTGGTGACTTTTTCAAGGCTAATTTAAGTTTGAAGGCATCAAAACATTTATGGTTTTTTTATCATATTTTTCCAGCCATTAAATTGGGATAAAAATCAGATTTGAATGGACTATTATTGGTTGTAATATTTATGGATTTTTTGGTAAATAAAACATTAATTTTGTGCCCTAATTGGCACTTTCAGAATTCTGAAATTTGCATTTGCTTAGGGTTTGATTTAAAAAGATTAAAAAAATTGCATTTATTGTAAGGGTTTGTTGGGAAACCTCTTTGGTTCTAATTATGCTCTAAAAGGGACATTATAGTGGTGTCAGAGTCATTTTATGGCCAACTGTGGGTAGCAAGTTGTTTGCAGACTCTTCTTCATGTAGGGCAGTGACAGAAAGATGAGGGCAACACTGGAAGTCATGAAAGAGATGTTGCAAGTTGTGAAAGAATCTTAGAGAGAACTAAGGGCAATGGGTCCCAAGGCATGGATGAAGTTTGTAGGGTTAAGCCATAGACCTCCAGAGTCTCCCTTAGAAGAAGAAAAAAGACCAATAGAAGTGATGAATACTTCATCATCACAAAAAATCAAGCTGCCCATAGAGGAATTTGCCATGCAAATTGAAAACGAAGAGCCCTCCAAAGGGAAAGTTATGGATTCAAATGTACAAAGTATTTGGGTAGAAGAAAAGAAAACAGAAAAGTCAAGGTTTGAATTCCAAAACCTTACAAAAGAGCAAAGGAATGAGGAAGCCAAGGAAGAAATATTGAAAAAGGAAATGCCATTGGTTGATTGCCCTAAGAGTTTAGCAGAAAGGAAGTGCATTAAATACATATGTGAGGCATAATTTCATAATTTAATGATCCTAGGATTGAAAGGAAACCAATCACCTTGCAAGCAAGCACGAAAGATGTGATAAGGACCCAAAGGAGGGGTGATGATTGGCTAAAAAGAACGAAAGAGGCAAAGTTGATAGCCATTCAAGCAAGACAACACCAAAAAAAACTTAAAGAGAAGGGTAAGCAATTTGATTATTTTCATAGCAAGTATTTTTTGTATCACCATCATACGATGTCCTTACAATATCTTGATCATCATGAGAATCATTTTAACAATGAGGATAAGATGAAGGGTACCAAATGGAAAGAGGATCTTTTCCAAGAAGTCCCTATCCATTTTCCGAGTATTTCAATGATTGAGCCTAAAAGGGTTGGAGGTATCTCCACAAACCCTACTTCATCCAAGGAGGAAGGGCTTTTTGTTGGCAGCCCGATGAATGATAGTGATGTTCATATTTCAAATTTGTTGCTCCCTTCTATGTCGCTGCAATATTTTTGTCATTTTGAACAACATACTAAAAAGGAAGATAAGGTAAAAGAGACAACTCAAAATTGGGGCCAACAAATTTAAAATAATGTTGATGATTTCAGATTTGATGTCCAAGTTATGATTGCTTATGTGTTGGCGATTGGAGATGTTTACTCTCTAGTCATGATCCATGGTATGCTAGATAGGACAACAACATTCTTCTCTCATAGTGTTGTTAATTCAGTTGATAAGCATGCATTTAAGAGGAAAACTTAAGGTCACAAGGATGGAGGTATCAAGGGTATGCCAACAATTCCTATTTTGGCAAAGGAAACATACAATTCCTATTTTGTTAAAGGAAACATGGGATCTGGGTGATATCTTGGAATTTAGAGAGGATAGAGTTTCTAATTCCAATATCTATATTGCTGATAATTAATTCATCTTATGCATAAAAAGAATCCAGCAGCTCAATCTTTCTTTAGGAAGGCACAAGGTAAATGAGGATTTCGATGTTGTTGATATTGGAAAGGAAGATTTAGTGTTTGGGGTACAATGGTGGCATTCTCTAGGCGAATTCACTCAAAACTATCAAACCATAGAAATGGAATTCAGATTTGATGACAAAGAAGTTTTATTTCGAGACATAGCCAATGGAGCTCCTCAAGTGGTCATGGTAAAGAGGATGGGAAGAGCTTTTAGAGGAGCTCAAGTCCCTTGGGCAGCTCATAATTTGATAAGTTTCAGATCTGAAGTTTCAAAACAACAGTCATATCATGATGATACTCGGCCCAAAATTGATAGACATGCCAAAATTTCTACATGGGAGTTTGATGCCACACACTTGGGCCAAGTCATTAGTGCTCAACGCATGCATGAGGATGCAATGCAAAAAACTTACGAGGAGATAGATTACAAGGAATTGAAGTCTCCCTTAGATCTACATAGTGAGACAGATAATGGGGTAAGGGCAATCCAAAATTATGATTCTATTATTAAAAGGGAAAGAAATGTAGGTGCTGATATCTTTTCCAGAATGACTACTTTTTGTTATGTTTCTACCCTCCATAGAGATTGGGAATTGCCAATCATGATGGATCAAACCAAGGATGCAATTGCTTCTAACATGTTAAGTAAAATTGTGAAAGATTTTCGATATGACAACTGCTGGACTTTTCTTTTACCAGCTGCCATGACAGTCATAAAAGAGCTTCTAGTTACTTGCCAACCTTTGGTCAATACTGGGGATGCACAATTGTTACAAGATCATTTCCAGCCCTTGCAAATCAAATTGCGAACGTGAAAACATAGTGTAACAGCCATGATATGAAGAAATCTTTGCTTGATGTTGTGTGTGGTAGGGTTCACCATATGGGGTCCTCAAGTACCAATTTTCCAACCGACACATCGCTGTTTGGGGAGGAATTTCGAGTAATGTATAACTTTTATGACCATTATACAATCCACATACATTTTATTCCATGTTTGTCAAGAGGTACAACTTAGGAGATCACAAAAATGGTTATGGATAACAAACACCTTGGCCTAAGAGTCATTATGAGAGCTGTTTACAATTTTTGCATTGCTGTCACTTTTCTAGCTGGTTCCACTCAAATGTTACCACCATAAAGGTAAATCTTGTCACATGGGAGATATATTTCCCACCCTTTGTCATTATGGGGGTGTTTGTTGTTGACACAAGTGAGTTTCTAGCCACTACAAGATTGATTTTGGGGAAAAAAATGCCATGCTACAGCGATGTTCGGAACAACATAAATGAACCCTTGGGAATCCATTTTAGAAGCGAAAAGTGTAAAGAAAATGCAAACCATAGAAGGGGGTCACATATCATGTCTATAAGGCAAGATGAAGTGATTGAAAGAGTGTTGTTAAACACTCTTATTTTTCTTAATACATTTGTTCCATGTGCAGGTCTAGGAATGGTGGAGAATACAACCTACAACATTGCACATGCTTGTGAGGAAATTCCAAATTAAGATTTGAACTTAGGCAGGGCAAACATTCAAAATTCAGAATTCAGATTTTTGAAGTCACCAAGTATGCAATGATTTCTACATCACGGATCTACATCATGTGTTGCTGTTTTCAGTCTTGAACAACTGTGGATTTGTGTATTTTGGGAGAGTTTTCTTGCATGATAATGTTAGTAGATGTCCGCTATTAGGAACAATCAACCCAACCATCTTAATGCTGATGGGGATGAGATGCGAGGGGGTTTGTGGCTGTTATGGATTATTTCGAGCTGACATGCAAGTTGCTTTGTGCCATGAAGAGAAGGGGACAACCCACAGTAGCATTAAGGGAATCATTGGAGCACAAGGCTACATCCATGAAACAAGTGTTTGGGATTACAAATCCCAAAGATGGATTTGGGATCCAGGTAGTGGAAAACAACATTGCTTGAAGACAAACAATTTCGAAAGGGGAGCACTGTAATGTCCCTTTTTTTAAAAATAAAGTAATATTATTATTAAAATAATTTTTTTTAAAAAATACTTTAAATAAAAGTAATAATATACTTTAGTTGCCAAAAGTGAATATGCCAGCAATTCCTATATTTGATTTAAGAAGGGGACTTTTAAGGGTCATGGGCAAGATTAACACTCAAGTGAATTTATAAGGAAGTTGCTTTTTGATTATTTGAATTTTCCCTCCAAGTGGAACGCACCCCTTTGGGGAAAGGATATAAAAGGGAAAAAGGAGTTTCTTTTGGAGACTCATGTTATGTTTATGAATTGAAATTACAAGTTTAAGAATGATTTGCTTGACTTCATCCATTGAAGATGGAAATCTTCATTGGAATGCTGAAGTGTGGACAAAAACCCTTACCTTTCAGCTGGGCAGCCTTATTTTTAAAGGTTGCATAAGGCATCAATGATCCATTGAGGTATTTTGAACACCATTTCTAGGTTCATACAGTAGAAGGGGCATCAAGGAAGAGTAACGAACAGGTTTGGGAGGCTAGCGAGCTGATTTGGGAGCCGTAGAAGGGCAACAAATTGTTTAGGGAGGGCAACAGATTTTTAAGGAGGTCAGCGAACCTCCTCTTGGGGTTTGTAGTGACTTTTTCAAAGCTAATTCAAGCCTAATTTTAGTTTGAAGGCATCAAAACATTTATGGTATTTTTATCATATTTTTCCAGCCATTAAATTGGGATAAAATCAGATTTGATTGGACTATTATTGGCTGTAATATTTATGTATTTTTTGGTAATTATTTGGTAAATAAAACATTAATTTTGTGCCCTAATTGGCACTTTCAGAATTTTGAAATTTGCATTTGCTTAGGGTTTGATTTAAAAAGAATAAAAAAAATGCATTTATTGTTAGGGTTTGTTGGGAAACCCCTTTGGTTCTAATTCTGCCCTAAAAGGGACATAACAAATTTAGTGTATAAGCAAAGAGATGCAACAGGGTGGTCATTTTATTCCACCTCCTCTTGATCACACTCATCACTTCATTGTGGAAGTTTTTTTCAAGGTCATGCTCTTTTTTTTTGTATAATATCTCTCATACATTTGAGCATAGAGTCAATTCTATCATAAATTTCTTCTATGCAAGCATTATTTGTATCTGTGTATTTTATCATAGATAAGATAGGTTCTATAGAACCAAGCAAGTATTCAATATTGGCCCACCAATCATCATCCAGGATCAAAGATTTTATCTTTTAGGCTCTATCTGTGGTTGATTGTCTCCACACACCCCAAATGTTGCTAATGACCATGTTGTTGAAGGATTCTCTTACCTTCACAGTTTTTGTACGATATCTCTCATACATTTGAGCATAGAGTCAATTCCATCATAAATTTATCCCATGCATGCATTATTTGTATCTGCGTATTTTATCATAGATAATATAGGCTTTACAAAACTGAGCAAGTACTCAACCTTGGCCCACCAATCATCATCAAGGATCAAAGATTTTATCTTTTGGACTCCATTTGTGGTTGATTGTCTCCACACACCCCAAACATTGCTAATGACCATGCTGCTTAAGGCTTCTCTTACATTCACAAGTCGTCTTAAGACGATCATGTACGAGACAAATCTTGTCTTGACAATCTAACAAAAAAAAATTATATATTAAATTTAAATTTTAAGTAGACTACATTTTAAATTGAAAAATTAAGACTTTAAAAAAAATAATAAACTATTGTGTATTTGTTGTTCTTTTCTTTTCTTGTCTCATTGCTATATTATTTTGTGTACTATCATTTTTCTTTCAGCTCTATTTGTGATATTTTAAAAATCTTTTACAGCATCAAATTGAGGGAATGCACCGCATAAGGTGTTTAAAATATGTGCTCATACTTGCCTCCACAAACAATCTTGCTATTATACAATTTTTTGTGTTGTCCACGATGACATGGACAACATTTTGGGGACCCACTGACTTAGTAGCTTCTATCAAAATATCGACAAAAAAAGTGCAATCAACCATATTTAAGAACGTTGCCCCTTTAGGGCACACTACAACAACATTTATCAAGGGTCTATTTCTTGTATCCTTCCATCCATATGAAATAATAGAACTCCCGTGTCTTTCCATGAATCCCTAATTGGCTGCAAAGAAGTTCATATAGGATCCATTTTCTGTGTTAAAATGTGATTCGAACCTTTTCATAATTATGAGCTTTGTGCCCTTGTGGAGCTGTTTACCATTTCTTGCCAATATGGTGACCTCAATATGTTGAAGGGTAACCCACAAGCATAATTGCATCTTGCAACCAATTCATCAACTATCTTCCTCTTCTCAACATTGAATGCCTTTTCTAATGTGCCTTTTATCTTTTTCAAATGTTGGTCTCTTCATATAAGGGAGTTTCAAGTGGCTGCATTTGAATGAAAAGATGTGTTGAAGTTGAATGTGTAGGTGGTTTCCCTGAAGGTCTCCTTTGCATAGGATGTGATCTAGACTGAGATTTTGCAACTTGTCTATCAGCTTCCTCTTGCTCTTTCATGTTCTCTAACATTTTCATGTTTTCAACTTTTGGACACTTTTTGATCCCCATTCCTCCAATCTCGGTTAAATGGCCGTTTAGTCGGGTATATGAGGTCTTGAATAACACACTACAACGATTGCATATCCAAGCACGGGACTTACTACTGGCAATGGCTTCCACAACTTTCACGTCTCCAAAAAAGAGAAGTGAGGTCATATTTTATGGAAATATTTCATGTGGGTTTTCTTCCTTGTTCCCTTCACCTTGACCTCTGCCCGACCCTGAACTTGATGCCATTTATTCCTCACAGCTGCAATAGGAATGGGAATTGTAAACAAATAAAATTAAACATTTAATAAAATAAAAAAAATCTAAAAACAACAAAAAAACCTTAAAAGAGTAAATTTTTCAAATATTGGACATTTATTATTCATTGAATCATTTATGTGGAGTTTGGACTGTTTTCATTATATAAAAAGATTGAATTTTTCAATTTTTTTTTGGGTAATGTGATCATCTGTGCATTGCTTGTGAATAAATTTACTTCTTCCATGTTCCATTCAAACAATGCACACATCATACATGATCATCATCCCATAATGAAAAACTCTTTTTTTTTTGCTTGGAAGCTTGTAATCTTTGTGGCTACTACTAAACTCATTCTTCTTGCTCCTAAACCCACTGTTCTTGCTCACTTATTGGGGTGGGTTTGGTGTAGGTTAGGTTACTTTTAGGTTTTTGTTTTTAAATTTTGATTTTTTTTGCTTTGCAAAAAATGACACAGAAATGGCTGTGCTGTTTCCGTGCTATGGCAACTTTTTCGGCACGTTTCGAAGCCAGTTCAGTGCTACACTTCATTTCGAAAATTGATTCTCTTTGATTTGTTGCCTATACAAGACATTTCTTGCAACTTAGAAGTAAACTTCCTCAGTCTAACATATAAGTGAAAATCACAATACAGCAGCGGCTTGGGCTTCACCCTCCTCCAAAACCCAACAAGTAAATCAATAATCAAGTAATGGTTGCGGCTGGGGTTCACCCGCCTGCCCACAAAACCAAGCAAAGAAAAAATGCCAAAAGAATGGTTGTGATTTGGGCTTCATCCCCCACCAAAACCTAGCAGAGTTGCGTAAGAAATCCATAACAAGCTTTGTTTTTTAAATGCAAGGATGCAGAGTTTGCATTCTCTGAAGTTTTTTATTCTCTCTTCCTCACATTGCACCCTACACACACAACGATGGCAACATAAGAAAGTAAGTTGCAAGAGAGAGACAACAATACAAGTGTCACATAAACAAGTAAGAGAAGTCGTTAACCAATCACAACATCAATGTATAGAAAATAATTTTCACTGAAAAACGCTGACAAAAAGAAATTCTGAGATGCAAGGAAGGTTGGAGAGACTCCCCAACTGTTACCAATCAAATGTATTGGTTCAAAGCTTTCTTTTTCGTCTTGCTATTTGCTCAAATCCTCTTTGTTGGAAACTTCACAGATCCCGCCTTTTTCTAGTGACATTTTTCTAACCCTCTTCACTTTTCCTTCTACTTTCTATAAAATTGATCCAGCCCCCTATAGAGATTGTTTATATCTTCGCTCCCTTTTTCTTTTTACTCCTCCCTAAATACCTAGTCCTTTGTCTTAAAAGTGAGTATGGGCTGTTATAGTCGCACCATGCCCACATATGTCACTTTTGGAAGAAGAGGTTGAATGTATTTAAAGCTTGCAAGTTTTGATTTAATTATTATAGGTCTCCATTGTGATCTTGCAACTTTATTTGACTTGTATGCACAAGTATGGGTTTTCTTGCAGAAGGCCATACTTTTAATTTAAAGCTTTACCAACACACTGTAGTCACACCTTTTAATGACAATTGCATACTCAATGACCAATCAATCCTCTCAGGAACAAGCTAAGTAGTGAACAAGAATCTACATGAGACATGTGACAATGTTAGGCTGTCTTTGCTATCTTCTTCCAAATTTGTATGAATCTCCTTCTCAGAGCATCTCATAATTTACACGTGCTAGTTGGGATTTGTTGAATGGCAAGTCACATCTCCTACCCTTCTAGACCCCTGGCATTTAATTTTGTAGCTGTTTTTAGTGATTAGTTCATTCCCTTACTGTCATTTTGGGGCGAGAGATTTGTAAAAAGGAAAAAGGAAAGAACTATGTGTCGGTTTTCAGAAACCAGGAGGTAAGGGTGTGAATGGCTGGAGTGGAGTGAAGAGGATTCTGGTTGGTATTGTCCTTGCTTGATCTCTCTTTGTGGTTTAATGTTATTTATCCCTATGAGTTTTGAAGGTCTCTGTTCTGAACAGAGAGAGAGGAGACAATTTCGTATTATATTTTGGTTGTGAAAACGTTTTTGCTGAATTATTTCTTGACACGAGTTAGCCGATTCTATTTACGACTATGAGTTTTACTGAAATGAGGTATAGAGAAGGCGAGGGAGCATTGTTTCTCTATCAGGAACGATAAGCTTTTGAGCAGATCTAGTGTTGGAGTAGTTTAGTAAGAAATATAATAGATTTGCAAGCTCTTAAACTTTGAATGACGGGAACAAATGAACAAGCAAAGAATATAAACCAGAAAACTCCATGAATGAGACACAAATGATATATTTTATTCAAGCAAATGGTCTGCTTGATTGCATATAAAGGTTTTTCAACTTCCTTCTCGACTCTTCTTTTCCAATGACTGACTCCTTGACATCTCATGTATCTATTTTCTCCTTTTATTACAGATAATGACAATTAATACTAAATATTTTTGCCCTTTACCTTTGCTAACACTCACCCGGACTTAAACAAGTGTCTCGTCCCGAGACACACAAAGGGCCTAAAAATTCAAGTTTTTACAATTTTGTTCCATTACAAATGCATTTGAGAAACTAAATTACTCTTACTCCTCTCCACGACCTTTCATGTCGGAGCTCCATTCCCTTCTATATTAACTACTCTAAGCACCCTCAAATACATTTACAATTTCACAAAATTTATACTCTCTTTGGTCTCGGCTCTTCAACTTTTCCTTACACACATTAACAATGAAAACAAGGGTATTTTTGTCCTTATCTAATTTTCTTATTCTCTACTTTGGAGTCAAAGTTGCTATCAACTACATAATTATCCTTGATCTAGCTATGATAAGAATAGAAGGTTCGTGCTATTCAGCTGCCACTCTGCATCCTTTTAACTGTAACTCTTTCTAATATGTTTTTTCACTCATAATCATTATTCTTCTGCATGCATGGGATTCACTAATGCCTTCCATAAAAGATTGAATGCAATCAAAGGCAAAAAGAATAGCAGAAATGTCAGACTAATATTGAGCCGACATCCTTTCGAGTCTTTGTCTTCCACTGCAAAGCTGCTCTCACTGTAGGGGACGACCATGAAGTACACCAAGCATTGCAAGTGTAACCATTATCGCACCGGGTATATTAAAAAAACTGACTTGCGTCTCCTTTCTTGCCAAAATTATTTGAAGGTTCAGTTGCCTTGAAATGGTTTCCAAGACGAATAAATGATTGGCGAGGGAGCTGAGAATGAAAATGTATCATTGTGTTGTATAGTGTTGGCCATCCAATGAAATTAGAATTCAATCCTAACATCATCTTCTCCTCTTTTGCTTTGCAGGGCGAATATCTACATAATCTTTGACTCCTTATGACATACGAAAGCTTCAAACTCTCGTCCACTTGTCCCTTCATGTGCAGTGTCAAGAACCAACTCCTGCAATAGTATGAAGAAAGAAATCATATTTCTCCACTATCAAGAATTGTCTCCACAACGAGCCCTGACTTGTTTTATATTTGGGCACACAGGAAATATCCTTGACGAATATATGCAAAGCAAAATATTAAATATAAAACTTATTCAACATCTATTATTTGTGTTCTCCATTCCGATATCTTCATATTGTGCATTCTTTCAACACCACGAAGAGCATTCATAGCAAAACGGGATAAAACAACTATGACTAAGACAACAATGATGAGCACACGCCGAGACAACAACTATTAATGAGACCGGCCACCTCCAGTTTCTTTTTAGAACTCTCACGGACCTCCTCATAACTCTTCCTTATGTCAGGCTGCAAAAGTTTAAGTGGGCATTTAGACGAGGATTTTGTTCCATGATATTTGCATGCCATAGAAACCTGGCCCATGTTGTATTTTCCAATCATTATAAACCCGAGCAAACCATAATATGAGAGACCAAAACTTCGAACAACAACAGATAATATCAATAAGCTCCAAAACAAATAAATAGACATGCGTACTCTTTGACAGCAGCCACACTTGTTGGAGTAATTTAGTGGCAAGAAGAAATATAACAGATTTGCAAGCTATTAAACTTTGAATGATGGGAACAAATGAACAAGCAAAGAACAAGAAGAAATAAACCAAAAAATTCCATGAATGAGACCTAAATGATTTATTTTATTCAAGCAAATGGTCTATTTATTCTTTCTTGTACAATTGCCTATAAAGGCTTTTCAAGTTCCTTCTCGACTCTTCTTTTCCAATGACTCTTTGACTCCTCTTTGACATCTCATGTATCTATTTTATCCTTTTATTACAAATAATGATAAATAATACTAAATATTATTGTCCTTTACCCTTGCTAACATTTAGAGAGAGATTAGTGTATGTATTAGTTTTTATATGCGTCTACTCTGTCTTCAATTAGGTGTTTAGTCTTCATTTTCTGTCTTTGTGACTAAGGGGAGGTGCTATGATGCTTTAGATCAAAAATATTTTTCCCTTCTGCTTCTTGATGGTGAGTTGTGAAGAGGTTTTGCTAGTTTGAACGTATGGTCTCGAGGATTGCTTTCTTGATGGTGGCTTGGGATGATGGGATGGTGAAGTAAATGCAGTATAGTTTAGTCACTGCATTAGACTTAACAAGCTTTAAGCCTCAAGTTAGTATGTTATGTGGCTTTTGTGTGAGTAGAGTGCTAATTTTTTAGCCTCTCTAGAATTTCATTGCCATCTTTCATGGACTTAGTGTAGTGATTTAAAAACCCCCTTGGTGTTGGCATCTCGCCAATGTTTTTTCGGGACTAGGGTCCCTTAATCCTAGGTAACTTTAGCAAAAAATGAATTAAACCGAAATCTACCAAACCATCCCCTAGATATCAAACAAAATGAATCAGGGAACACACAAATTGGAACTACCATTATCAGTATATGACTACATTCTTCCCTCTTATGTGTACGATGAAGAATCCGAATAGCAAACATATGGCCAATCAAAATCTAAGAGGAAAGATTATTGAAACCATAGTATACATAATCGTAACCAAAGAGTACTCGTCTCGGGGTTTTTTTTTAAACCAGAGAGTAACTGACGGGTGGGGTTGAATAATCGGGAATAATTGACAAAGGGAAAAAAATATTTAAATTTATCAAAAAAACATAAATTTTATAAATATTATAGTTGCAAAATGTATCAAATGAGTTTGTAAAACGTTGGGAAAATATATTTTATTAGATTTAAACACAAATAAAGTACAAAATTGCATAATCATGCAAATACAACTGACACCGTCAAGTTGTCAACAACAAATTGATACAATTATATATATATATATAAGAATTTGCAAGACTACAAGTACAAATTACGAGACTCTATAACTTTCTCTTCCCAGCTCTTTGAAAAACTAAGGGACCCTGAGAAAGTCTAGTCCTCCCACTCGGCTGCCCCTCCTTGCTTTGCCTAGAATGATGTGCTCCACCTCCACCTCTGCCTCTGTCTCATTTTCAAGGATGTCTTCTAATCCATTGTCTCTTTCTCTGCACCTTCCATAGCTTGCCTTTCAAAATCAGCAATCTCGTCCTCTGTGAACATGGAAGCCTCCCCACTGCAGTCCAATCACTGTAGGGATTGATCTCATCTATATCGATAGGCTCTTGTGATGCGTTCTCCAACTTCTTTGTGCGAAGGCGAAGGTTATATTGCATGAAAACTAGGTCATTGAGACATTATTGGCTCAATTTGTTGCATTTTTCATGTGAATGGTGTCAAACAAACTCCAGTTTCGTTCACATTTAGAAGCGCTACAAGGCTAAGATAAAATGCGAAAGGCTAGCCTTTGAAGATTTGGGGTATTTCCAACTCAATCTTCCCACCACGACCCTGCAAACAAGATATTCAAAACTTTGTAAGTAATTAATAATTGTAAACTTGTAATTGGTAAGGTACAAGTAAAGACTTCATTTTTATTTCCCTGGTGACTGCGTGGCTCTCCCTCGGATATCTAGGGCTGAAGAAAAGAGCCTCCCCCTAGCCTGCTTGTAGTTCTGCAACTCTGAAATAATGAGGTCTCTTACCTCAACGTCAGGGGTCATACTCTCAATGCATGTTGAGAGACCTTCCATAACCTCCCCAGTAGTATCTGCGAAGCCATCGGAGTAGAAAAATCTGAGGTTAATGTAGTACCTTGTTGCATGAATGGGTTGGTGGAGTTGATTGTTCCACCTCTGATCAATCAACTCCCAAATGAGAGCAAATTTGGCATGACCCCCTATAATAGTTTTGGATAACCTCTTTGGCCCTATCTATGACCTAATAAATATAACCCATTCGGTTTTGCTCCCCATCCACCAAGTGCTAAACCCTCACCAATGGCTCCAACACCTACAAAGTTACAAATTTATAAATAAAATAAATACCAATTTTAAAAAATTGAAAATAAGAGAATCGACTTGAAATTTAAATTTAAATTTCAAGTTATCGTGATAGTCTCTGTAGCTTTCTTTTCAAAAGCCTCACTAAAAACTGCCTTCTTTGCCTTGATTCCATGAGCTTTTTTGGAATATGACAAGTCCATCAAAGCTTGACTCACAAACATCTACTTCAAAGAATTCAACAAACTGCAAATACTTTACAATGTAAGAAAGTGCATTGTAAATCTGGTGACACCTACTCGAACAAGCTTTTTCTCTTTGGTGTGCTCTCTCATCAAGTTGAAAACCCAAAGGTGATTGTATATATATTTTGTGATTTTTCTAGCTTCTTCTACAACCGGTTGCACCTAATAAAGTTTGCCTATGTCCTCCAAAAGAAGGTCAAGGCAATGCGCTGCGCAAGGGGTCCAAAAGATTGATAGATGTCTCTACTTGAGAAGTCTTCAAGCTGCTACATATGTTGCTGCATTGTCTGTGACAACTTGGACAACATTCTCGTCACCCACCTCTAAAATAACCTGCTCGAGTATAAAGCTCAAAGTTTATGCATTTTTTATCTTGTTAGATGAATCAATGGATTTCAAAAAACTAGCTCACCATTTGAAGATGCCAAAAAGTTGATGAGGGTGCGGTTCTTTGCATCCGTCCATCCATAAAAAAAAATGGTGCATTCAAACTTACACCACAACTTTTGATCTTCCACAATTACCTTTACATCTTCAACGGCATTTTGGATCAACTTCCCACTTAAGTTTCTTGGAGAAGGTGTCTTGTACTCTTTCCCTGCAATTGTTAATGTTGTCATCAAATATTTTGAATACAGGGTTCTCATCACGTTGAAGGGAAGGTTGTTGAAGTACCAAAAAATTGTGCATGCTTTATCTGCTTTCACATGCACTTCTTTGTTCCATCCTATATGTTGCAGAGAAAGTTGTGCCCCAGTGTGTTTTTAAGCACAAAAAAATGTATCTGGCTTGAATTCGATGAAGATGTGCTATGGCATTTGCGTGGATCACGAGTAGAGCCCACAATTTTTGTCGTGGCTACCTCTTCTTCTTCTGTTGATGTGGGAGCAATGGCCATTGTTAGGGCTGCTTGCATCCTTGCCCTCTCTAATTTTTTTCATCCAACAATGCAAGTTCCTCAATCATTTCTCGTTTTGCCTCTTCCCTGACACTAGGATAAGGCGTGATGTTATAGCAAGGAATGCATGAAAGGTGGTATTTGAAGCGATTGATGCCTCCTACCATCTTCTTCGAACAAAATGAACAAATTGAAACCGTCTGAGATGATCCAACCTGCACGACATACTTCCAAGCAATAGTGCGAGCATTATGGGGACCTCTTTGCCCATCACTGACTGAATTTGACCCTGATGCATTAGTGAATGCCATTGTTTGTTAACGGATTACCTACAAACATATTCAAAACAACATTAAAAAATTAAAAATTAAAAACATTTAACACAAATTAAAATACAACATTTAAAAATATAACCTTACATTGTAACCTTGTAAATTTAATTTAAGGCATCTTGATGTAACTCTAGAGGGTAGGACAAAATATTGAAAACATTGAGAATGGTTCTCTACAATAAATAAATTATAATGATAAACGAAAGCTATAACAATTAAAAAACATTTTTAAACAAAAATTATAAAAAAATATGCATAAATTATAAATAGCATTCCACGGAATTGAACGGAATGTATGAATATTTATCAAACATGTTTGCAATTAAATTAACATTCATTTACATGCTAGGAAATAAAAAATAAATAAAAACAAAACAAATGTACTAACCTGAAAATATGTTTGCTGAATTTTGAATTCTCTTTCCAATATGAAGCTCCAAATTTTGATGCAATGAGGGGGTGTGTTTCAATTCATAAGACAAATCTCCTTGTTTTTCCGCGTTTTAGCAGTGTTTTTTCCATGTTTTGCCAGCTTGGACACATGCCGAACGCGTCTGGATGCGTCTAGACTTGCAGGGGAGTACTAGCCAAGTACCTGCCAGGTACTCGTGAGTACACAACGAATACTCACCTGTAGGCATAAACCTACAGTTAAAAATGGCGAGTTTGAGCAGCGAGTAATTGTTGCAGGTTTTTTCCTGCGAGTACCTGAGTAACCCGCGAGTACTTGCCGGTTATGTATGCTATGATTGAAACTACTAAATTCATTTCACAATGAAACTATTAATTATGTTTTCAAGACTCTAGAGGGCAGTCTCAAGACAGACTGGGAAGGATGTCCAAGTCTGAACATCAATGAAGAGGATGGCATTGTCTAGCATCGCATATTGATTTTTGACATCATAATTAAACCTATATTCATGATTGTTAACTTTGATGACATGAACAAGTCAATACCAATCAAACCAAGTCAAAATTTTTCTATTAGTATAACTACTTAAGTTGCCTGGCCTACTTGTCTAAAGTGCACCCACATTAAGTTTTTCATTCTGTTCAATAAATTAGGACTGATTGGAAGAACTTGCGTGACATCTGATCTATTGGAATTGTGTTTAATTCAAATTTGTATGTCATTTAGATGACCCGTTTTGACCATTATACGGTCCATTTAACTTCACCATATACTGGTGCAGGCCCCAAGAAAGAAGAGGCAGCAAAGAAGTCAGAACCAGCAAGCTGATTTCATCCCAAGCTGACTGGATTCCCCATACTGTTGAAATTGGCTCTGTCAACCAATAAACAAGGAGATGTCTATGGTCTGTTGACCTCCTGCAGTCAACTTTGACCAGATGCATCAAGCTTGTCTACCATTGCTGAGTTTTTGCAGCAACAACTTGATTGGGGAGATTTTGATTTCAGTCTTGACCAAAGGTTCTCGACCTTTTAGTTGACTTCTATTGAAGCTATGAAAGTAACGTTGACTTTATTTGATTGGATTATTGCTTTAATGTGAAAATATTGATTACTGTACTTGCGGGTTTGATTTGAGTAAAATATTAAAGGCTGAGTTTTGTGCCCCAGTTTAGGTTGGTTAATGGTTCCCACGTTCAATGGACAACTTATAAGCCAACTGCTCTTGGTTGGGGTGGTTCTTGATGATCAGTAGTGGATCAGCTAAATTCAATCATATTAAGAAAATATAGCCTGTATGACCATGAGCATACTGAATTGATTCCTCATATGAAAAAATATAGATTGAAGTGCTCAATATAAGGATCCATGTTTGATACTCCTGGGAAAATTCAAATACTTTCCAATCTTTGATGCAACCTATGCCGAAGGATAGAGCTCTTCAATAGCTTTCCAATGTTCCAAACAGTATGACAAGTGGAGCCCATATGACAGACACAGCTACTGGAAGTTTGCCTCTGTAATCCTGGAAGAATCTGTCATGTCTGCATCATTGATGGATTCAGGCCTGGTCGAATGTGTAAGTCCCATTGGAATCTGTCACATATGCATCAATGACAGATTTGGGCCTGGCCAAACATGTCACTGTGACAAAACCTGTTATGCGATGCATTTAGGACAGCATGAACCTGTCACCTAAACATCTGTTACATGTTCCACATATGATAGACATACCAGCAGTCATCCCAGATTGGAAGGTGAAACGTCTCCCCTTTCCTTGTAGAGGTGATTTCTCTGTAAGGCTCTTCTGCATTGTTTTATTGACCCAGTGTATGCATAAATATGTTCGTTGGTCTCTTACAATGACATTGAAGGGGATTTAATGGCAGCAGATCTTCATCTAGAGTTAGTTCTGGAAATGTTGTTGGCATTCTATGGTGAGTATTCAGAGTAGGACAAACTTATGAGAGCATGGTGATGGATGTATTAGTCCCACAGTGTTCTTGAAGGTTCTATGAGAGCAATTGGCTTGTAATCTTGCTGATTTAGTTGTCTTATGGAGTCACAACCCATTTCCATGCTGGAGTTTTCCCACATCAGCAGTTATCCCAGATTGGAAGGTGAAACGTTTCCCCTTCCTTGTAGAGATGATTTCTCTGGAAAGCTCTTCTGCTTTATTTTATTGACCCAATGTATGCATATATGTTCATTGGTCTCTTACAATGACATTGAAGGGGATTTAGCGGCAGCAGATCTTCATCTAGAGTTAGTTCTGGAAATGTTGTTGGCATTCTATGGTGAGTATCCAGAGTGGGACAAACTTATGAGAGCATGGTGATGGATGTATTAGTCCCATAGTGTTCTTGAAGGCTCTATGAGAGCAATTGATTTGTACTCTTGCTGATCTTAGTTGACATAAGGAGGCCCAACCCATTTCCATGCTGGAGTTTTCCCACATTAGGTTTCTCTAGATCATACCTTGTGTCCCTAATGTTGTGTGATGTTTTGTCTTCTTTATTTGCTTAATTGTTGATTTCTTGCATGCTGTTTTCATTTCCATCGCTTAGGAAAACATTCAAATTCTAAGTGGTTTTTAGACATAGTTCTTGATTTACATCAGCAAATAGAAGTTATTAATGTCTTCTCCGGTCTACCGATACATTTGGGTATGAGGGAATAACACCAGTGCATAAGATTAATTACAGCAGTAAAGGCATGAATTAGGACATGCACATTGTAATTTGAATGAAAGATCTAGATGTCAGCTATAGCTATAACAAACATCAGTTTTCTGCCTTAGGTATGTTTGTTTCAGTTGCAAATTGCATTGGATCAGCGCATAAGTAAATTAGAATCATTGTTGAAGAATTTTACATTGGAATATCCAAGTCAATTACGGATCACTTGATGCCCACGATTATTGAATGAATTATGAACAAACCAAGTCCTGGTTAGATTGGTTAATGTTGCCTACTTTCAGTGGATGATTAACGAGCCAACTATTTTTGAACACAAAGGTTGAAAAGCTAGCCATCTTGTAAAGGACAATAGCTAAAGTAAATTCAATGATATGAAACGGAAGGATTTGATTAATTGTGCTTTACAAAGTTATTAAAATTGATTTTAAGGCAAATGTTTTATGGTTGGGGCTTGGGGGTGATAGAGATGGAGTTGGTTGGAGTCCCAAATTAGTGATGCCATATGGCGATGAATGCCATGGGATGCTCGCTTGTGGGAAGTAGGTTGGTGATGGACTCAACTTACACCAGACCAATTGTGTCCTGGTTACTTGTTAGATTAATTAGACAATAATATGTAATACGTAACATTTAGTTACGTAAAGGTATTTACTTCGGTAAATAGGTGGCTAGGCTTAGTGGTTACCTACGTGGCTATTCTTGGTTAGTCTTGTTTGAGGCTATTTTTATGCCTTTGTTGTAGTTAGTTAGACGTAGGCTTATTCAAGCTTATTTGTTACTCCACGGTTATAGCTTAACCATGCTATTTATATGGCTCTATCATAATGTAATAATAACGTACTGTGGCTTCTTCTCATTCTCTAGTTATTAAATCTTATATGGTTTCAGAGCTCACGGTTGAGGGAGCTTGGGAGAGGATCTTGTGAGGAGGTGAGAGAAGGAAAAATCTTGTCAGGAGAGCACCAGGTGGAGATTTTTGTAGTGTGAGGAAGTGCTTAGGTTAAGAATTCTTTTGCTATTGTAGGCCATGTGTGAGGGCATTTTGACAACAAAGAGGCAATTTGTTTGGCAAAGAGAAAACGTGCCAGAATTTGTAGCTGTTCAAGGTTGCTCTAGGAAGGAGTTTTGGAGGTTAGGAGTTTTAGTTTGGGGGATAGGCATTTCATTTTGGATGGAGGCACTCCAAGGAGGAGGTGGCATGTCAAAAATAGAGGAATTTTGATATATTTTAGTGTTTGAAGACCAACAACATATAAGACCTGGTCTTACCAGTTTTTCATCAATTTAAACCTGCAAAAGGGTGTACCAGCTGCAAAAAGACGTCCCAGTGGAAGTTTTGAACGATGTTGTAGGAGGAAGGTGCTTTGGGACAGCATACCAACAACAATTTTTCTTTTCAGCTCTTCAAACATCCCAACATCTTTGACGAAAACTATGTTTTGGTCAGATAGGAAGAATCTGCTCATTATTGGTCCATCTGGACAGCCAGGAAGGAGGATGTAGGGGTGCACAGGTTGCGCCATTTCTCTGAGCAATAATAGGTTCTTTTTGATTGGTTTAAAGTCTTATGCAAGTTTTAATCCAAAGTTTTAATCAACCAATCATAAATAAAGAGAATTTGATTTAAATTAAAAAGTGGAAATTCAATTTCTTTTTCAAACTTTAGAAAACTTGATTTTTGCCTAAAAATTTGCCTAGAGAATCACAATTAATTCTATTGGGAGCAAACCGTAACATCAAAACTCTTGAAAATTTGTTATATTGTCCAAATTTTTGTTCTTGTCCACACAGAGTTTTTTTTTTGTAAACGGAGCTATACAACTCCAAGTTTAATTGTTTTTGTCTTTTTTAAGCAATTTGGTAAAAGATGAAAACTTTAAAATATCATAATTTGTTAAGATTTTTTTGCTGAAAATTGACAGCATTGTTCAATTTTAAGTTAGATTCAGTGTTCAAAAAAAATCTTTGTAAAAGTCATTATAGTTTTTTCAATTTAATTATTTTTGTGAAAAACTAGATAAAAATAACTAGTTTGCAACATTTTTTGTTCCCAGATTTTCAAAAATCGAATGGAAAATTTTTTAACTTGTGGAGTCATAGGATACTTACAGTTAGTGAGTATTGAAACATTGACTAGATTATGCTTGGTAAAGAATCTAGACCAGTTGATCAACCAGATGACTATGATAAACGTCATTGTGAGGCACTGATGCTTTTAAAACTATTTGTAGTAGACAATTTAATTTCAGAAGTTAGAAATATTGATAATGCAAAATAATTGTGAAAACACTTTAGGACAAAATATCAAGTTTTTAAAGCCATCATAATTTTGTATTTGAAAATCCTCTTATTTTCCACTAAGATGCAATATGGCAGTTCTATTTTTGAATATTTGTTGTGGTTGAAGGACATTTTTGATTAGTGGAAGGCAGTGGAAAAATCTGTAGATGAGCAAGACCTCATTGCTTTGGTTACGCCGAATTTACTATTTTCATATGATTCTTTTGTAGAGTCAATACACATGATTGCAAAGACACATACATTGGACTTTGAACAGTTGTCAACTCTTCTCATACAAAAAGAAAGACGATAAGAACAATTCATTACTTCAACATCAGAGTTTACAAAATGTGCACTCATGGCATAGTCACAAGGAAAAGGTACTTTTAAATCTAAATGGAAATAGTTTTATTGTAATAAACCTGGTCATGTGAAGATTGTTGTAAGCGTCAGTATGATTTGGAAAATCAAAGAAGTCACAAACTGCAAATGTGGTTGAAGAAGATGAACAAGATTCAGCGGGTGAGTTTGCATTTGTGGCGATACAGGATCAATCAACGGAGTCATGAATATGGTATTTTGACTCAGGTGCATCAAGACACTACATGTGTCACAAAGACTGGTATGTAAACTTTGTAGAAGATGATAGTTGCAATGAATCAATTTTCTTAGGTGATGGTTTACTATGTGAAAGGATATGGCGATGTTTGTATTTATTTCATTTCTGCTAGTTACATTTTTCAAAATATTTGATTTGTTCCTGACATAAACAAAAATCTTCTTTTCATAAGCGAACTAACTATGAATCTTAACCTTTGTGTGGAGTTTAAAGGAAACAAATACATGGTCAGTAGTCTTCATGCAAATAAAGTCATTGTTATTGGTAACAAGGGATTGTATAAGTTGATTGATCCCAAAATAACAAAAGAACATGCAGTAGCAATAGTTGAAAGTACTAGTGAGGTAAAACATAAGAGGTTTGGTCACCTTGATTATGAAAATTTGCATACATTAAGTCAGACTAACATGGTGAAAAATGTCTTCTATTCAAAATAGTCATAATGTATGTTCAATATGTCAAATAGATAAGCCAATTTCAAATTCATTTGACATTGGTAAGGAACAAAGAGCTAAGTATGCATTGGATTTGATACATGTGGGTTTGCATGGTCCAATGTAGACATCTTCAATATCAAGTGCTTTGTATTACTTGTTGTTTATAGATAATTTTTCGAGGAAAATGTGGGTTTTTTTTTTTGCATAGAAAGCCAAAATGTTTCTCTAATTTTGTTGCTTGGAAAGTTATGGTAGAGAAACAGGGAGGGAAACATGTAAAAGCTCTTAAGATTAGTTAATGAGAATTGAATGTCTCTGAGAAATTTATGGAATTTTTGCAAGAAAGAAGGTATAACTAAGCAAAATTATACACAACATAATGACATCATGGCAAGACATAACAAGATAGTGATAGAGATGGCATGGTGTATGGTGGAAAACTAGAATGCACCATATCAGTACTGGGCAGAAGTTGTGAATATAACAGTGTACACTCTTAACAAAAGTCCCACACAAGCCTTGCAGAGTATAACACCAGAGAAGCATGGTCAGGTAAAACATTAGATGTAAGTAATTTTCGTGTTTTTGGATGTAATGCTTCTATATTGGGCAAAATATTCATGTTGGTTATTGTGAGCAAAGAGATGCGTACAAATTACTAGATGTCTTTAGATGTAAATGAGAAGGTACCATTCTTTTCTAATAGCGGTCAATCTACTAATAGTAATGTATTGTTACATGCTGATGATTTTTCTAGAACTAGTTCTAGTACTAATTTTGAACAGAGTTCAAAAATGGAAATACTAGAAGTGTCAAGTTCTAGTGGTGACAAGAGTGTTTCTCAAATCAAATCAAATCAAATCAAGAAGACCAACACAAAAGGCCTAAGTGGTACCATATCACGAGGAAAGATGTTAAGGAAAGATGAATTGCCTTATTCATTGGAAGGGCAATTTACAAGGTTAGAAAAACAGGGTATTCAAAGTGAAGAGCAGGTAAATTTCGTTCTTACTACTGTTTCACATGTATTGAAACCTAGCACGAGTTCAAAGATCAAAGTCACACCAAAATAAAAGTTTTCCATGAAGGTTGGTGGAAAAGTAAGGGGCATACAAAAAAAACTCGAGTGTCGTGAAAAATAACTGTCCCAAAATTATTCAATAATAGAATGTAGTAGGTGGTGGGTTTTTAATAGCTCAACACAGAAATATCTCTTAGGAGATATGAGATGTTGTTTAGTCTTGATATACATTCTAAACTTTTGTCATAATTGATCACTCAAACAAACAAGTAAAGCATGACACATTCAAGACATGACAACAATTCAAGGAATAACAGAATTCAGTGAACCCAATATTCAACACCATTTCCTACTCTACTTGGCGGTTGCAGCGGCTCATTACCCATGTACTCCGGTAGGATGGATTGGTAACAATAGGGACATTTGGATACTTCACTACAGAGGCAACAACACTACATCCTGGTTGAGCTCATGTATGGAATTAATCATTTTTTGCAATAATGTCTAAAACATATGATTTAGTCATTAATGGAGGGTGTTAGATTAATTAGACAATAATATGTAATATATAACATTTAGTTACATAAAGGTATTTTCTGAAGTAAATAGGTGGTTAGACTTAGTGGTTACCTACGTAGCTATTCTTGGTTAGTCTTGTTAGAGGCTATTTTTATGCCTTTGTTGTAGTTAGTTGGACGTAGGCTTATTCAAGCTTATATGTTACTCCACGATTATAGCTCAGTGATGCTATTTATATGGCTTTGTCATAATGTAATAATAATGTACTGTGGCTTCTTCTCATTCTCTGGTTATTTAATCTTATACTATCGACTTGTGTGGAGTATGTGTGTAGAATTTAGCTTGTGGATTTTTATTTTGTTGTTAGGTGTAGATATTGGTGGGACAGTTCATAACACTTTAGGTGTTTTCAGAATTGAGAATATTATTTGACAAGAGTCATGCAAGTGATGGCTTGAGAATTTTCTAGAGACTCTTCGATATATCTTGACATCGCACTTGTTTTCCTTTACCTCCTTGTGTCTTGCTTCCTCTTAAATTTCCTATTGACCCTAGATTGACCCATTCTAGATTTTGCTTTGTGAAGTAGCATAAGCTTTCTTCTTGTGTGCAGACTAGCTCAGCACTTGCATTAGAGCACACTTTGATGCTTGATTTCATCATTTCGAACAAGGGCTTATAAATACTACAGCTGCCAATCTTGAGGAAATGTGAGCCTTGAATGAATATTCAGGGTGCTTCAACACTCCTTACTTTTCAGTATGCTTACCCCCCTCCCACCAATGACAGGATGAACACCCGGTTTAGGTGAATGACTATGCAACTTTCTTCCATAATCTAAGAATTTTTTCAGAAATTCCAATAGGATTATTGAGACCACAGAATGAACACTGAGATGTACTTATAAGTTTAGAATACAAATGCACAAAACATACAACACCAAATTCAACATTGCAGGCAGCCTTTGTATTAATATGTTTAATTGTTTTTTACTAAATGTTTTTTCAAGCCCTTTTGTTATCTTTTGTCTAGCATGAGGCCTTTTCTCCTACTTCAAAAATTATGGTTATGTACTTTGTACTCTGGCTAACAGGTTTCCAAGATTTTCTCCATGTAGTTGACAGATTTTTCCACGGTTAATATTTAAAAAATAGGTATCCTATTTGATGCTAATTTGAATATTGAATGACTTCTGTTTGGAATTTGGTCCACCATAACATAAACACACTTTTCTTTATACATAAAAAAATTGCGGATTATAGGTATGCACAAGTCACTCACATCACAAAATAAGATTGGAGATGTAATATAAATAGATCAGAGGCGATTTAAACCCTGTGATCATATGACTGCAACAGGTTGTAATCTATTTATCTAGGGTATGGGGGGTGGACCACAATTAGAAGTTTTAAACAGCATGTCATGCACTATATGGCCATCATTTCACCCAAGTATGATGATTTGAAAGTCATTGCCAGCACTATACTGCTTATAATATTTCTCAATGTGGTGTGGCAGGGCTTTTTTGGGATTAGCTACATTTTGGGATATGCATTCATGTAATGAAATTCCTTAGATGATTCACAACAATAGAATAATATATCGTAGAATTAGGAACAAAATAAGCAGGTCCAAAACAACAATTGGTGAAAGTAGAATATTCAAATATTATGATTGTGTCACTTCGAGGAGGCAACCTCTACAACAATGCAATAAGAACATAATTATTAATATAATTCTCTAAGACTAACTACTACCTCCTATATATAGTCTACCTAACCATGGTTATTCCATACGCTGACCTAATAGGAACATAGCAAAATGTGACAAGAATATAAAAGAGGTATGTATGCCACAAGTTGGCCACACATATCCCTAGATATGCCTTAGGATAAGGGCATAACATGCCCCTCCCCTTCAAAACAATGTTGTCCTCAATGTTGACACAACCTCGGTTGTTGCTGCAGGAAAGCTTCATCCTCCCATGTTGCATTTTCACAATGCAAATTTTTCTATTTGATCAAATACCCTTGAATTGCTCTAGTTCGTAGTTGCTTAGTGCACGTTTGAAGGATTGCTTCAAGCTCTAGAATAATCTGACCTTCCTCATCCATTTCAGGGAACTTAGTCTGAGTACAAACTCTGTGGCCAACTGCATTTTTTAGGCAATGTACATGGAATACTGGATGTATGTTGTGGACTAGGTGAATTACATTTTGCAGGCCACACTACCAATTTTTTGCAAGCTTTGATAAGGGCCATAATACTTAGGGGACAACTCGTTATCCTTTTTTTGCTATTTCAAAGATATCTGCTTATACCTCTGTAATCGCACAAAGACCCAATCACCTATGTCAAAATGCTGCTCACTATGGTGTTGACTTGCTGTTTCATGCGATTTTGAGTCATGGCTAAATTTTCTTGGAAACTGGTGAGGACCTCTTGTTGATGGTGAATGTGTTCTTCAACAACACGAACCTTGGGATGGACCTTCAAAGTTGAAGTGATGGATGGGGGGTGACATCCATAAAATGCCACAAATAGAGACATTTTGGATGAACTGTAAATAGAAGTATCATGCCACCATTCGACAAGTGGCAACCAATGAACCCATTTTTCCTAGTTTATCGAAAACAAAACAACAGAGATACCTTTCTAGACATTTGTTGACTACCTTTGTTTGTCTATTAGATTGAAGATGATAGGATGAACTATGAGCCGACTGGGTACTCAAACATGCAAATAATTCAGTCCAAAAATTACTAGTAAATATGGGATCTCGATTATTTACAATGATCCTTGGAGGACCATGCGATTTCTTGATGGTATTGAAAAAATAGAAGCTATTGTATTGACAACAAAAGGTTGTGATAGGGAACAAAAATGAGCATACTTGGTGAGTCAATCCACAACTACCATGATAAAAATTTTACCCTCAGTGTGGTAAACCAGTAATGAAATCCATGTAAACCTCCTCCCAATGTTCGCTAGGTTTGGATAAAGGCTGCAAAAGACCTAGTGTTTTAATGGTTTCACGTTTGTTCTGTTGACATATTATGCATTCTGCCCTATATTTTTGGACATCCCCCTTGAGTTCTTCCCCAAAAAAATCTTGCTTGATTCTATGATATGTTTTCAAAAATACGGAGTGACCTCCAAGTGGAGAGGCATGATGCTCTTGAGGATTTTTTTGAGAATGCTTACAGAGGTATATCTATCTGTATATCATAATGTGTTCCCATTTGATGTAAATTTTTTAGATTTGTCAGAACCCTGCTTAAGATTTTGAATCAAATCCTTGGTAGCATTGTCATACTCCCATTCTAATCTCGCTTCCTCTAGCCAATTTGCCTGCTACATGGTCATGGTGCATAACAATGCCTCAATTGATTCATCCCATTGGGAGAGGGCATCTACCACCACATTCTTTTCCTTTCTTATACACTATTTCAAAATCATAGCCTAACATTTTAGTCACCCATTTTTGTTGTTCTTCAGATGACAATTGTCGTTCTAAAAAATATTTGAGGCTATCATGATCAGTGTTTACCTGAAAGTGATGACCCATCAAATAATGCCTCCATTGCTTGAATGCATGTAAAATAGCCATCATCTCTTTCTCATAGATTGGTTTGAGCCTATTTTTTCCCTTTAGTTGGCAACTTTCAAATGCCAGTGGTCTGCCTTCTTGCATGAGTACAACCCCCATGCCATACCTTGATGTGTCACACTCCACAACAAAAGTTCTTGAAAAATCAGGAGTAGCCAAAATTGGAGTTGTGTAAATAGCCATTTTCAACTGTTCAAATGCCTTGGTAGCTGAATCAATCCATTGAAAGAGTTTTTTTTCAACAAAGAGGTGAGTGGTACTACAATGCTACCATAAATTCTGACAAACCTGCAATAGTAACCAGTTAGCCTCAGAAATCCTCAGAGGTTCTTGAGGGTCTTGGGAACATGCCACTCCATTGCTTGGATTTTTTTAGGATCAATTTTCACTCCATGTGAAACAATATGACCCAAGTATTCCACCTCTTAGACACCGAAAGCACATTTGGAAGGTTTAGCATAAAGCTGATGTTCCGAAATTGAAAGTACTTGTTTCACATGTTTCAAATGGTCTTTCTAATTTTTGTTATAGATGAGGATATCATAAAAAAACACCAATACAAACTTTCTCAAAAATAGCTTAAAAACAATATTCATCAAACTCTGAAATGTCGATGGTGCATTTATGAAGCCAAAAGGCATGACTATAAACTCATAATGGCCTTTATGAATTCTAAAAGCGGTTTTAGGTACGCTCTCATTGCGGATTCAAATCTGATGATACCTAGAGTGAAGATCTAACTTGGTAAAATAAACAGTACCATGCAATTCATCTAGCAAATCACCAATTCCCAAAATAAGAGACTTATCTTTGATGGTGTACTTGTTGAGTTCTCTGTAGTCTGAACACATCCTCCAAGTGTCATCCTTCTTCCGCACCATGACCACAAGGGAGGAATATTTGCTGACTGTGACAAATGATTCCTGCCTCCAATTTCTTGGACCATCTTTTCAATCACTCTTCTAGGCATAGGGATACCTGTAGGGTTTGATGTTGGGTGGTGTACTTCTCAGAATGAGCTTGATGGCATGATCATGCGTGCGGCTTAGAGGAAGTCCTGTTGGCATGTCACCAAAAATAACAGAATGGTCATCCAACACCCTTTGCAAATGAAATATCCCTTTTAGCTCTGAAAACTAAACAAAAGGGTTTTCCAACAAACCCTATTTAAATATGCAAATTTCTAAATTTATTCATGGGATATAGGGCATCAAATGGACATACCAATCTCAAAACCCTAGGCACTTAAGTGCTGGAAAATAGCAGAATTTTATGGAAGCCTTTCCACCATGAAATCCCAATATTCTATGATCAAACAATCACCAAAATTTGTAGAATATTATAGCTGATATAAATACCTTTTTTTCTGGAATATTTGAAGCAACAAATTAGTGGAAAAATACCAATAAAATAGTGGAAATATTAGGCAATATTTAGATTTGACTTCTAGGCCAAATTAGCCCTAGAAATGGGTGAAAACCATCCCAAAAGGAGGTCGCTCAGCTGTAGAATAATCCACCAAATAAAATATGCCAAACACAGCCCTAATTAAGGGGTCTTCAATCTCCCAATTGTAGCGTAGCCCAAAGATCAGTGTCTTCAACACAAAGATCAGCGTGTTGTCTTAAAAATGACTTCAAATCCCATCAGCTAGTGTCCAAACCCTAGTCGCCACACTAGGATGCAAGTTGCTACACTTTCCAAGATTTATTCTTGAATTTTCTGAATATTTGAGCTCAATTACAGCCCTTGAATGAGGCTTCCCTAGTTGAATGTAAGGGTTTCCATCCTTACTCCAACTACCAATGAAGGGTTTTGTCCTCAATGGATATGTTAAGATTTTTTGTGCTTAAGCTTACAATTTCAATTATCAAAATCAGCATGAACCTTTCAAATGGACCACAATCCTCCTTATATACCTTACTCCTCAAGTTGGGCTCTCCATTTGAGGGAAAGTGCAAAATGTTATAAGGTTAACTTTCTTTTAAAATCACTTAAGGGCTATGTGAGCCCAATCAACTCAAAGGCCCCCTCAACTTAAAATTAGAACAACTTGATTAAAAGGTATTTTTTTATAATTTGAAGAGGAGTTAGTGCTTTGTTTTTAAGTCCTTTTTCCGTTAGCCTAAGGGAAACACCAAAGAATAAGGACAAGGGTCTTTTTTTACTCTTATGTTCAAAAGGGGGAAATGACAATCATCTCTGCTCAAAAATGTTTGCCCTCAAGTAATAGTAACATCGAGAGGGCTACCCCAACTATTGGCCTCACCTCAATCCTTTCTTTTGCCACCTCCCAAGGAAGGAAGGCCTTATACTGATGCCTTTTACTGCTGCACCTGTGAAAAGATCGCTGCCCCCATGTGCTGGAAGCATTATGACAGCATGGTGTAGTCCTCTTTTCCCCAAACAAAAGTTTGTCATGGTTGTGCCATAGTTACTAGGTTCGGAAATCCGAATGCGTTCGGGAGGCCAAAAAAATGCAGAATTCTTGAAAAAGTACGAAAAAAATACGGTAAAATCTGGTTTGGAATATATATATATATATATATAGGAATGAACATTAATTTAACACTATTATTTTTATATTTTTTAATATTTATTATTATTTTAATATTTATTTATTTTATAATTATCATTTATAATGTAAAATATAAATAAATTGTAATTTATATTTTATATTTAAATATTTTTATTTTAATGTGTATATTTTTTAAATTAAAATTTTGTTATATATTCGATTTTATTTTATGTATAATTAAAAGTAAAATATAAATAAATTTATATTTAAATTATAATTTATAAAATAAAACAAGATCAAATATATAATAAAATTTAAATTAAAAAAATATATAAAAAAATAAAAAAATAAAAATATAAAATATAAATTATAATTACAAACTTAAACCTAAAATTAAACGTAAAGATTAAATAGGAAAATTAAAAACAAACAAAAATAAATATTGGGCACTTACCTTGCGGGTTGACTATTTACAACTTCGTTGCTCCCATGGTCTCGCTTGTGCTCCTCTGTGCCTCCCATGGTCTCGACTCTTGACGCCACCACTTGCCTGCATAGTCACAAGGTTCGAGTTCGACGAGGTTAAAATTCGATTCAAGTTCGCTAGTGGATAAAGTTAAAAAAAAAATCGTCATTAAATTTGAACTATAGATTTTTTTAAAATAACTTTCAAAATAATATTAAAACATGTCAAAACATCATATCGATCTTTAATAATATATAAACTTTAATAAATGACTTAAAATTAATTTAAAAAATCAAAAATCAAATGAAAATAAAATTAAAAATTTATATATTAAAATATCGATTAAAATAAATATAAATTAAAAAAATAATATATAAAAATATAAATTAAAAAAGATGATATATAAATAAAACATAAATACAAAAAATTAAATCTGACTTCAAAATAAAATTATAAATATAAATAAAAGAAACAAATCTTATGATTAAGATAATTAAAAAATTAAAGATATGAAATTAAATAAAAGTAAAGAAATATTAATAACAAATAAAAAGAAAGGTAAAGGTTAAAACCCAAATATATATTTTTTGGTTTAGTTATTAGCCCACACATCTATGCTTGGTTTGCAGCTCCACGACTTTGCCGCCAGTAGCGTTGCACACCCACTGTCGACACCAACACAGTCGATTTGACACAACAAAATGAATATGCCGGAATGTTATGGCAGAATGGAGATGCGAAATAGCAAAATGGAGATTCAAAACAACATAATGGAGATGCATCTGCAGAGATACAAAGGCTCCACAGTAGATCTTCCCCTTGTCCTCGTCCACATACGCGGCACAACCAAACACTCCCACTCTGCGCTTGCCCATTTGTACTGCATCCATTTTAGGGTTTTGAACTTTTTATTTTTTTAATTAAAAAAAAAAAACGAACTGAACGCATTAATCCAACAGGGCACAAAAATGCGGAAATCCATTAACGATGGTGCTGCCCCCATCAAATCTTCCTTTCCCCATGAATTGAAGATCATTTATAGCCAATCTATCACTCCTCCCTTCACATTTATGAATTCTCCTTTTTGTTGTATGCTTTTGGAAGGGCTGTTCCCACTTCACAAACCCAAACTTCGTGTCACAAGTGGGGCTGAAATTATTCATCATTTCCATAATTCATTGGGCTGTGTTAAACCAAAATTTTCAGAATTTTCTGTCTTCCTTGGGTTGAGTTTCCATCATTTTTTCACAGTTTGTTACCACACAAATTTCAGAACTTTTTGGTGCATGTAACAAACGGAACTTGCACACAAAACTCGAAATTTTCTGAGTATGTCATGAGCCCATTCCTTATGAAAATTTCAGATTTCCTTATACCATCTGCAAGCTGAATTTTTGCCCATTTAAAGAATTGCACAAAATTTTTATTTTCAAAATTTGAATCACTCACTGAATATGAAATGGGGTGGATCCCCATTCGCTGTAGTGGCTGGCCCAATTTAAAAATTGCAGCCTTCTTTGTCTTGTTGCCATTGCAACTGGCCCAAGTTGTGATTCTACAAATAGAGCAAACAAGTTAGTGAAAACAAGAGTGTTTAGCAACACTTTTCTGATCACCTCATCAAGCCTTATGAACATGATATGAACTCTTCTTCGATGTCTTGCTTTTCCCTTACAACTCTTCACTCGGATTTGAAAATATTTGTTTATATCATCCTTATCATGCCTGTAGCATGTTATTTTCTTCTTCAAACTCATCCTTATAGTGGTTGGAAATCCACTTGCACATGCTTGGACCACCTCCACGGTGTTGAGGGGTGGGAACCACATCTTCCTATGGCCAATATTCACCATAGTGATAGTAACCCTTAGAGGCAGCAAGCTGGAAACGTGAAAAACAATGGTCATCAAGTTACAAACAACCCTCCCATTGATCTTAAGATCATGGTATCTATTGCTTACCGCCATCTTCATGATTATCCAAACTCTATCCCTTGTCCAACAACATGAAATAGAGTGGAAGTGGCTTGTACATTGGCTGTAACAGTCATTAATTGCTCGGTTTCTCCTTCCAAACAATGATATGTACATTGCACAAATTGTACTTTGTGACCCCACATAGCCAACTTTTACATACACAACATTAATCAAGGTGTTCTCCTTCATACCATGGCTGTTGAAGGATTTTTTTTGTATGGAGTCTGATTTACAAGGGCTGGAAATGAGTCAATATCAGCTGTACATATCTCAACCTTGGCCAAGGGTTGTAAATCCTTGCCTTGTATGCTTCCCTTAGTCAAAACCACCCTATGTAGCATTTGACATTTAATAAGTAAATCATGATGCTTACCAAGACCCTTTCTCCATTTGGTTCCTTTCATATTATCTTCATGGTTAGCATGGCCCTCGTGATGATCAAAATAATGTAGGAGCATAGTAGGGGGTGATACAACAAATTCTTGCCATGAAAATAGTTAAATTGCTTACCTTTATACGTTGGTCTGAAAATTCTAGCAAGTGGAAGATCATCATACGAAGCTTATGAAGACCCTCCCTCATGTGCATACTTCTCAACAAGACCTTCTTAGGATTCCTCTTCAACAAGCTTGGGCAAATATGATTTTTCTTCAACTCGATCCATCCTTGGCAGCCCCACAATTTCCCCTTCTTCCTTCACCACTATGGAAGGACTCATAACACTACTCTCAACATGTGTTGGTTTAATCTTTGTAATGTTTGCATGAGAGGTCATTAATTCTAGGGTTGGCACAACTTCAATCTTGGATGTTTGACATCCCTCATGTAAAGCTTGTTCTTTTTTTTTCTTGGAGAGTTTTGATTTTTCTAATTTTCCTCCATTCTTGTCTTACCCTTTTTGTTCTTTTTGATGCTTATGAACTTGTTGGACAACTTTTTGTTACCCCAAAATTTCTAAATTTTGAACTCATAATTTTCATTATTTGGCAGCCTTTTATCTAGCTGAAACATCCCCTTTTGTTGCCTCAAAATTACAAATTTGTGAAACTCAGAAAATTCAACACTTGGCTGTCCCAAAGTGTTGCTCAAAGGGCTTCAAGGTACCAATTTTCTGCTACTCACTAACCCCATTCAATTCTGACTTTGTGCCCTCCTTTGGTGATGAATCCTTAGGGCAATTAGCTAATGGCTCTTCATCACAAAGGCAAATTTCTTTTCCTCTTCCACATGCAAAGCATGCCTCGAATCTCCTTGTGTAGCTCTTGGGGTTGACCTCGTCTCAATCCCAACTCGTTCTTCCTTCAATTCCCTTGGAGGGGAGGTAGGCCGGAATGACCTAGGTAAAGAATCACTTGTGACCTTTGGTGAGTGGAAACTAATGTTTGCCCTTGGAAGACTCCCTTCACCATTTAGTTTTTTCATGGTTTGAATCATTTCTACCATCACATCATTTAATCTTTCTTGCACTTGGGTAAGCTTCTCCAATCTGTGAATTGTAGCGCAACCGAAAGATCGTGGTCTTCAACACAAAAAACAACCCGCTGTCCTAAAAATGTCTTCAAATCCCGTCACCAAGCGTCCAAACTTTGATTGAAGGTGCTGAACCACCATTGAAATACTCATCCAAAGTATCAGACTCCATGTCGTCTTGGTGAGGAGTTTTAGGTGTTTCCTACCCTTTCTTGCGTCTACGAGTGTTAGGCCTAGCGATGCACAAACCCTAGGAGGGTTGTAGCATCAAAAAAAAAAGTATCGGCAAATGATATCGTTGCGATCGCTTCACCAAGATGAATCCGACGACTGCTAATGTGCTAATGTGCACAAGGGTGAAAAATTTGAGCCCGAAAAAGTGTACCGATACAATATACTATTGCGATCATCTCGCAGAGAAATCCAACGGCTGTTAATTTGCACAAGGTTAAAAATTTTCCAGATTTTTTCCTAGACTTTTATTATTATTATTATTATTTTCTTTTGTTGTAAAAAAAATCTACAAACAAAACTGTGGTGATAAAAAAATTCAATTCTCCGCGGATCACAAGTTATGTTTTTTCGACTTTCTAGTGCTCAGGACACCAGATCTGAAAAAAACCGCGTCGCATAAACTTGCCCAAGTCAAAGCTTTGATACCACTTGTAATGAAATTACTAAGATGATTCGCAACAATAGAATAATATATCGCATAATTAGGAACATAAGTAGATCCATAACAACAATTGACGAAAGAGCAAAATATTTGAATATTATGACTGAGCCATTTCGAGAAGTCAATCTTCACAACAATGCAATAAGAATAGAATTCGTACTATGATCCTCTAAGACTAACTACTACCTCTTATATATAGTCTAACTAGCCATGGTTATTCCATAGGCTGACATAATAAGAACATAGAGAAATGTGACAAGAATATAAAAGATGTATGTATGCCACAATTTGGCCTCACATATCCCTTGACATGCCATAGGATAAGCGCGTAGCAATTTATATCTTTGAGTTATCTTGATTGAAAAATTATAAAAAGCTAGATCTTTTGCTTTTATCTCCATAGGGCTTTCAATAAGAAAGTGATATGTCAAATTCAGATTTCTTTGGGCAAAGTTATGCCAATGATATGGGGTTCCTAGAGCGGCCACTTATATTTGTTTTATGTTTTATAGCTCCTATTCAATATTTTCCTTAAATATGGGTGCTTTGAGGTGATGTAGCAAGCGTTCTAGTTACCTACACAACTTGCAATTCCTCTGACTTTAGCCTTGGGAATTGTAATACACTCATCATATAAGTGGTCCATTAATATTTTGGAAGTTTGCAAACATGGACTCCACCTAAATGTCACATACCTTTTCATTCTTGTGGGTTGAAGGTGATTGATAATTAATTATATTTTTGTTGCATCGAGAATTTTCATTTACAATTTTTTGGAGTATTCTTAGACATGTGTTTCTTCCTTAAATGCTCAATATGTTGTTTGAAGCTTGGATGTACTTATTTATATGTAATATAGAATATGCAAACGCCTCTCATGAAATTGGATAGGTAAACTCTCTGCACTTGTAAAATGATAGCACATGTTTTTTCAATTACTCACTAATTTAGTCTATCGGTTTTGGGAGGAGTTTAATATCCATGTAAAATTTTGCCATTAAGAGATATCATCTGGGAACTATTTTTTTGGAGGGCAATGTGGATTACCTTTAACATACTTGGACACAATTTTGTGGACAAAATGGAGTCAAATGACAGGCCAAATACATCCTATGTTACTCATAATCATACCTCAAAATTGTTTGTCAGAGATCAATCAAGAATTTCCTATTCAGAGTCTGTGAGCTATGTTATTTAGGTGAGCTGCCTTGTCAATTTAGCAAATATGGACATGTGCTTTAGATATATTTTTTCTGATTCTATGATGAATTGAAAACTCTCTTGTGCAGTCAAATGTCAGGAGTTAAAGGAGAAGGCGGCCAGACCCTCCTTGCATCATATGTGAAGGAAGCGGAAAAATAAATTGCAGCAAATGCCAAGGAAGAGGTTTCTCTCTCTTCCCTGGAATGGAAACATGGTATATGAACAATATCAAAATTCCTATCACAATATAAAATATATGGAAACTGAAATTGACCATGTTTTTCAAATTATAATTAGACAATTGATTGAAAAGAGACGTCATACCTATGATGCATATTGTTTAGTTTTGTTGTGTCCATTCAAATTGATCCATTTGATCTGTTCCTGCGTGCATAACTTTTACAACATGCTTGTGTGTCTTGCAAGTCCTTGACATTTTGAAAATAAATTAGGTGAATCTGTATACAAAACTAAAAAGATCATTTATATTTTTACATTAAGCTTAACACAGGCAGCGCTCCATTTTGTGTTCAAAATGAACAGTTCATGGTGCCTCAGTGTGTGTTTTGGTACTAAAAGTGGGCATGCTGATGTGTATAGATAGCCCATGTAGTGATTAAATAGTAGTAAAAGGCTTCTGTTAAATACGTGTTAAAATGTGAAATTCATTGACGTTTTGGATCACATTAAGTGATCCATCATCAAGATGAGGATTTGTGTTAGATTGCAGATCAGACCTCCTTCTATAGGTAACCTGGATTGTACACAAGATGCCAAATGTGTTCCACCAAAGTAGAGTATTAGTTAAGTTTATTTATTTAATTAATATGTTATGTTAGTTGTAGAATAGCAATTAAAATTAGCTGCTAAAAACTAGTTGTTAAACTATTTAGTTACAACCACAACCAATAAATTAATAAATTCAATTTAACCTAGGTCGAGGATGCAATAAATATATTAATTAAATAGATAATTTAATTAATTTATCCTTTTGTTTGGGGGACCTCCTCCAAGTTTGAGTATGCTCAAGAGTGGCTCAAGCTCAGATCCTCATCCCTGTTAAGTTTTAGGATGGGTGCCAATCTCTATAGATTCCCTTAGCTGTTGACTGTAGAAATGTTCCTCCTTAGGAATGACCTCCGCTCCTCTGCAAATATGAAGTTTTATTCCATTAGAGAGCTTTGCTAGGGTTGATTTTTCTACTTTGTTTAGTTGAGTGCCAGCCGAGTGCTCCTTGATCCTGGTCTAAATTGATTTGCTTGTCTCCCCTATAAATGGCCTAACACAAGCTCTTAATACAAAAGAGCCCACAATTTAATTTTGACTCGAGGGTCAACTTGAACTCGTTTTGTGGGATGAAGGCTGTCTCAATACACCGTCACTTAAAAATATTGGAAATTTGAATGGAAATACCTTCAATTTAAGGTAGAAAAGCTTGTGGAGGGACTGAAGAATCCGTCATTATGCCATTGTGTACCACAACCTTCCACCCTGCCTTAAAACCCTTGTACCCGTTGCACCCATGTACCATGGCCAGGTGTATTTTTATTCCTTCCAGATCTTCCTCATTTGAGTTCCTAGAAGTTTGGGTCGTCAAAGTATGAAGGACCTCTTGCTTTTGTGTGGGGTGGTGATGAGAAAAGACCTGTAAGTAATGATTTGTGTGTGTGCTGTTCCTGTAGACCTGGGGAGCCAGTGATCCATCTTCTTTTCTCATAATGAGAACACCTTAAAAAGGGTAACAACCCCCAACTTCCACTTTGTGAGTTTAATGTTATCAAACAAGATAATCAAGTGTGCACGGAACTCCAAATTTTCCTTGCCATGTGGCCAGTTTAGATAGTTGTTGTCAATGTATCTCTTCCACCATTTAGGTTTAAATGGTAAGGAGTTAAGGTCTCTTTCTTCAAAATGCTCCATAAAAAGGTTGGCAACCCCTGGTGAAAGGGATGAACTCATTGGCACACCTTTTGTCTAATCATAAAACTCCCTCTAAAAACTGAAGAAATTTGCTTTCAAGCATAGCTTCACTAAAATTGCTTTCTCAAAGTGTATAAATGTTTTCACAAGTTTCTGCCACCATTTTAAGCAGTGTCTTATTGATTGAATACTCCATCAAACTCCCCACACAAGAATAATCCTACTTGGATTTAGATTTCAATGAACCAGTGCTTACTTTCCCTAGATTTTCTTCTATTTAGGTTTTTATTTCAGAAACATTCCGTATGTTTCCTGACGATGTTATTGCTCTTTTGGCTGCATGCTACAGGACGTACAAATCTCATACATTTTGCTATGCTTCCTAAAGGTGAATGGCCTAAATGGTAAGCATTCCATGTTATTCCTCTTGTCATCTTTTTCTTTCTGCAGAATCAAACATTCTTTCTTCCAGGACAAGTTATTTTTTTTTACAGTATCAAGTTTTCTACAAGCAGGTGTGAGAACTGTGGTGGAAGTGGCTTGATATACTGTTCACGTTGCCGGGGCACGGGGAAATACAGAGAGGGGTTATTCGATTTCCCCACAACAGATGCAGGGGCTTCCAACAAAGAGGCTATGGAAAAACAATGAGAAATTCAGAAAAGAAGTGTGAGTCATGGAGAAATACATAAACAGCTTGTGGAACTACGATGTTAAGTTGCAAGGAAGTCCACGATAAATTACATATTCAAATGATTATTTTTGGTGATATGCATTATGTTTATTCTGTAGTAAAATGTGCCTCGGTACTACATTTTAATTACTATGGACAAATGGTGTGAAAGGGAGAGTGCGTTTTCATGTATTTGGTTGTATGTAACATCATTGCTATTTTAAGGTCCAGTTGATACTGAGGATCAAGATTAAGAGTTTTTTTGGATCCGACTTTTTTTGGGTCATATGTGGAGTTGTTTTAGGGTCACATTGCAACCTCATTATAATTGAGAGATCATTATGAGTTATCTATTTGAATTATTTTGGAACCGGCAAAGGGTGTATTACATTTTTGAGGGTTGTATGTCTTATAGGAATTACATTTGTTTATTGCAGTTTAAAATGAAGCCTCTTGCAAAACCCGTTTTATTGGCTTTTCCTTTTCTCCTGTAAATGAAACTTTTTGGTTGAATTTCTTTTTTGGACAAATGCATTCTCCATCACAACTGAGAACATGAAAGTTACATAGTTTAACTATAGGGTTACAAGAAAAACATCTCCCTACAATGCTAAAAAAGCTAACATCTGTGCTTGTCACCCAAGGGGTGGAGACCACCTTTATGGAAACAAGCAACCATGGATATGACGAGCAGAGCCAAGTCTTGTTGGAAAATCCTCAACACACCCAAACTGACGGGGGAACATTCTTCGTTAAAACTTGCACATCTTGACATCCACAGGGAATCAGTGGCGGACAATTGAATTGTATGCTATAAATATTTTCAGCTCTACCTAATCATCCAAGTGTCTCCAAAGAGAGGGCCTTGCCAAGACATGGGGGTGATAAATAAATGGTTCAACTCAACCTGTAGGCATGCCCAAGAGGTCTCGGCAAAACTACACCTTCAGAAGACATGACAACTAATTCCTCTTTCCAGCAAGATATTGCATATAGAATTTGTTATCCGGGCCTTGTGAAGCTTAGTTTTCCTTGCCAAATCTTGGTGGAACTCTAGCCACTCCAAAGACTTTTGTTTAAAAGAATACCAAGACTTTCAAATAGATTTGCAATGCCTTTGGCGTCAACACTTCAGGATCATTCACCTCCTATCTCTTGTTTGTCAAGAAGCAATTGTTGAAGCACGTCTATCTGAGTTATATAAATCTTTGGTTATTTACTTGTTATAGAAGGGTTTCCTGTTAGTCCATTTTGAATCTATCCAATAAGGGTCAGTCCCTTGAAGTTGCATCTTGAAAAGATAAAGTTGAATTTTGGACTTAATTGTTTTGGCTACAGGTCATCAATTTCAATGTTTACCTTTCATATCAACATAGAAATTATGTCGAAGTTTTGATGTCTTTGACAATTTCAATGTATTGCATTTGACATCTACATCTAATAGAAAAACATTGACCATGTTGAAATTTTCACATATATGAGGTATTAGAAAAAGATTAGAAAAATAATTTATATCAGGGGCATGCCCAACAAGGCTAGGTTGTAATCGTTGTTGTCATCCTTGCTATAATCATGCTTTGCATAACTTGTAATTATTGCATTCAATGCAACGGCATATGAATGTTATAATTTGTTAAATAATTCACTTTACTTCTCTATGTTGCCACATTTTGCAACTGAGGATGCATTAGAGGGTTTATACCTTACATATTTCAAGGTTGCTACGTAAGGAAATGTACATCAATCAAAGTATGATCAAAAGTGGATCTTTGTCATATGTTGTAATTGCAAACATCGTGATAGACATGTATACGTAATGTGGTAGCATATAAGAGGTACGTGAACTAGTGTTTGACAAAACTTTTGAACCAGGTGTGGTTAAATGGACTGCAATAATGGACTTAGGAATTTTGTTTATGGTTTGCCAAACAATTCACTTGCCTTCTCTATGCTGCCACATTTTGCAATTAAGATTGCATTAGAGTATGTCATCATCGCACGAGGATACCCTGTAATCATTGCATTCAGATATAATGCAATCATTTCCTTAGCTTATCAAACAATTCATGTGCCTTCTCTATCGTGCCACATTTTACAACTAAGATTGTATTAGGGTCAACTCACTCATTACTTTAGGATACCCTGTAATCATTGCATTAATTTATCAAACAATTCAAGGTTGCTATGTGAGGGCATGTACGTCCATCAAGGCATAATCAAAAGTGGATTTTTATCATATGTTGTAGTTGCAAACACCCTGGTAGACATGTATGCAAAATTTGGTAGTATGCACAAGGCATGTGAACTACTATTTGACTAAATGACTCAATGAAATGTAGTTACATGGATTGCAATGATGGACTTAGAACATTTATGTATTGTGATTAGGCAAGGATCTTAGCATTATGCCGTGATATGCTAGTGACTTTAGTAGTTGTTGCTCTCATGCCTTCACGTTGGCTATGAAAATGAGGGAATTACCAATTGCTGCATTAGGATATCCTATAATCAGTGCATTGGTTTGTTGAAAAATTCGTGTGCCTATCCTATCCTCCCACATTTTGTAAGTGAGATTGCATTAGGCTATGTCACCATTGCATTATGATACCCTATAACCATAGTCACCAAAGAGATGGGATGAGAGAAGCGAATGGTAATTTTTAGACATTGGGTACACGGGTACTTAGAGATGTCCAATATATATATATATATTTATGAAAACTAGATTAAATTAAATTCTAAATTCATAAATATTGAACAGTGAAACAAAATTAAAAAAGATACAAAATGCATAAATATTAAAAAGTTTTAGCACACTATATGAGATGCACACTTCATGCTTAAGTTTTAAAGTTTGAATTTTAAAAAATATAATTTTAAAAAGTTTTAATAGGACCAATGATATGTTTCCCACTCTATATTCTTTATTTCTTGTTGCAAGTTGAGAACGGTGAGATGAATGGAGACGTTGTAGGCTTTTTTAACTACTACCTAATTCTGGTTGTAATAGACTTTCTTAGTACTAGGATAAAGTTTGTGCGAAGGACGTGGAATCGGGAAAAGCTAATGGAGCTCTCCTTGCTGGTTGGCCTCTAGTGGTTAGATTCTCCTCTTCTTTGCTGTGTTTCAGACCATTGTGTAGTTCGAAGTATATCCTATATGTGGATGTCTAGCTTTGTGCACACATATTTAGAAATTGATTATGCTATGGGTGGCCCCTCATATTGTAATTTTATAGTTTATTTCGAAAATGGGAGGCCATATAAAATGTATATTGGTCGTCTACTTTGATATCTTTTGTAATATGCTTTGATTGAAATAAAACCCCTTGACTTATCAAAAGAAATTGAAAAAAAAGGCAATGGGGATTTTTTTAAGAGACGTCCCTAAGAGATGTGTTAGACTCCAAATGAAGTCTTCAAGACTTGGGGGATGTCTCCGTTCCTGGTTCGTGTCTCTAAGTTGCATCTTCTAGTTTCTTTATTTGTAACCATTGCATTAGTTTGTCAAACAATTCACAAAATGGTTTTTACAAGGATGCTCTCAAATTTTTTGAACTAATGAATCCCTATGTAACATACCCTAAGCATTGTATAATGATAAAATGCATTTTACATATTCTGATAGACATGAATGCAAAAGGTGTCTCATTTAATAGGGTTTCAATATTAGCCAACACATTGAGGATTTCCACAATCTTCTGCAAGATTTTTAATATAGTACACGTGCCAAATAATCATTTTATACTTGTCATGTTAGGGGGAAACCTATCACAATTCCCATTGATTCATAAAGATCATAACAAGAATTAAATCCACATGAGAATAACAAGTATGATAGTGGGTATAAGACCCTTTCAAGAAAATACATGAACTACAATGCCGATTTGACAATTACGATGGGTAAATTTCCTCATTTTCATAACCAATGTGAAGACATTAGAGCAACATGTACGAAAGTCACTAGCAAAATTTGTAGCATAAGGCTAAATATTCACTGGTATTGGGGATTCTTACCTAAACACAATCTATATTTTGGGCTCTGTCAATGTCATCATTTTTTTGGAATGGTCAAAAAGTGCATTGCCTATTTGTGTTGATGTACCTTTGCAAACTGTGCAAGGGCATCTTTGGTAACTTCTTTAAAGATTTGCCGTCAAGATAGTTGGGCACACTAACAATTTCTATCAGCCTTTAAGATGAACAATTTGATTTTTTTGAACATGGAAACTTCTTATTGAAAGAAATATATCAATTTGTAAAAGTAATTCGTAAAAAAAAAAAAAATATATATATCTATCTCTAAAATGTATATATTGGTTTGTATAAGTAGTTCACTAGGTTTGAAAAAAACCTTAAAAGAATTAATATCTCCACAATGTACAATTGTTGACAAGACATTGTCAATTGCTGATGAGTGGCTAATTTGGTTCCATTGTGGCAGTCAACATATACTCAAAATGTTCTCAACAACTCTAATAGGTGTTCCTTTGGATGTGTTTTATCCAATTGCAATTGCTAACTTCTTTTGAGCTAAACATTGAATCCTTTAATTGAAGAGAATTTTGTTTGGACGCTGTCAAGATGAGCCTAACACCCTTGTTCTATGTTGTAGCTACCTTTCTGGTTAAAGGATTTTTGTTGAGATGTAACGTTATTGATGAAGTAAAATAATGCAGAATGCTTCAATATATTATTGATTAATAGCAGGTGTATATATACAGTGGGAAACAGTTCATAAATGTTCAAAACTAATTCCACGTAATCACCTAACCGTTGTTCTTTAGTTAGGCTAATCGCTTAACCAACACAACCACTTGCCACCTAACATCTAACCTACACTATGCTCATTCAGCACTAATCGATGCTGTATAATAAACCGCCAAACTAACTAAATTGACAAAAGCACCTAATAGTTAACTGAACAATGTAATATAATCAAATTTTGCCAACATACTCCCCTTTATTACATTGTTTCTACAAACATCATATTTCCTAATAGTGTTCCCCCCTTCATTACAAACACTGTAAAAAGATTTACACTCTCCGCGTAGCTTGCTCACTTTCTGAGGTGGCATGCCATCCTTGTGGCTTTAAGGTTTTGGTGTCACCTTGGTTTTTCCTTGTAGGATTACCAAAAACCTAGAAGTGTCAAAAACACTTCTCTCTGCTAACTACGAACCTGGAGGATTGCAGGCGGTTTCTACTGCACTTCGGTAGTTTCTCGAATGACCACAAACCCTTTTCCAAGAACCAAGCGTTACTTTAGTGCTTTTGTTCCCCATAATGCTATGTACTTTATTGAAAAACATACTGCAAAACATAAACAAACACACCAAAATTTGTCACCATAGCAATGGTGTGACCCCATCGTAGGTGACTCACAAGAGGATGCCAGTTGTCCTCCAACGTCCGTGTATCCTCTAGCGTCTAGTAAAAAAATTGCTTAATCAATTGATGAAGATTTGAAGCTCAGATGGATGTTGTTTTTTAGGACAAAACTCTCCCACTGATACATACGACTCAAGTCGTTGGATTCGTCCAATAATACATCCGTACAATTTTTTTTGAACTTTTGACAATATCAACAATAAACCCACAACAATATTGACTCTAAATGACATTTTTTTTCTTTTTCTTTTTAAAAACTTTTAAGATTTTTAACTCAATTTTTTTTATTGATAACAAAACTACTTTCTCACCTTAGTAAAACGGAAAAAGTCACTTTAATAACTATAAACCCTATATTTAATAGACTTCGACGCATTATTAATTATAACTTAAACCAACGAAACAAGACTAATTAAAAATTTTCAATTAACAAAATGACTTTTAAAAACTACAAACTAATAACTCATAAATGACATAAACCTTATTATACGCTTCAATATGAAATGAATGAGGGATCCACAATGGCAAAGCGGATGGAGACTGCAGAGATGCAGGATAGTAGAGAACATGTAAGTTTCAGGTTGCATGCCGACGTAGACGATAGCCTGAGTTGAATAGACAAATTCTGACAGAACCAAAAAAGCCGAATCCGTGTGGAGAATGGCGATAGATTTGTAGTCTGAAGGAACAACAAACAAGAGTACAGGTACCTTGAATATGCAGAGTCCCTTTATGAGCTGTGATACAGTCTGCGATGAAGTCTGAGATATTCGTTAACATATCTTGACATCAAGGATAGGTGGCACTTTGGATCGAACAACCCATCAGGCACAACAAATACTCCAATAGATCAGTCTTCAGCGAACAAGATGATGTTGAAACGGACTACACGAAATCATTCACAGCCAAATGAAATGATGTTGAAATGGATTACACAGATTCATTCACAGCCAATCGTAATGCAGAAATATATGCAAACCATGTAGTGCTGGCGGAAATTGAGGACAACAAATTTAGTATAGTTATTATGTGATTGCAGAGCACGTAGATCACGAACAGATCATACGACACACATATAACTGCATGCTAATTCCTTCTACACTACACTCTTCCTCCCCTTTTGTTGCCGCTGCACAGGTCTCAATGGTTGCTGGCTATTCTCCACATTGATATCTCTCGACGCTGCATTCACTAGGTGTTGCTAAGACACTGACTTTATACTCGCCCATTGCAATGGCTTCAACAAAGATCTCGTTTTCATAATCAGAGGCAAAGCTAACTGCAACTGCCCCTCACAATGCTCATGATCTCAGTATGAACTGCTCTGATACTAATGAAGTAAAATAATGCAGAATGCTTCAATATATTATTGATTAATAGCAGGTGTATATATACAGTGGGAAACAATTCATAACTGTTCAAAACTAACTCCACGTAATCACCTAACCGCTATTCTCTAGTTAAGCTAATCGCTTAACTAACACAACCACCTGCCACCTAACATCTAACCTACACTATGCTCATTAAGCACTAATCGGCGCTGTATAATAAACCCCCGAACCAACTAAATTAACAAAAGCACCTAACAGTTAACTGAACAATGTAATAGAATCAAATTTTGCCAACAATTGAAAGCAAATATTTGTCATATTTTGCAGTTGCAAACACCTTGGTAGACATGTATGCAAAATTTGGTAGCATATATAAGGCACATAAACTGTTTTGGCAATGTTTTGATTGGACAAGAAATTTATTTACAACACATGTTGAAGTAATAGTAGCTGTCATCTTTGCTATAGCCATGCTTCGCATATCCTTTAATCATTGAATTCATTGTAGCGATATATGAAAATTGTAGTTTGCCAAACAATTCATGTCACTTCTCTACACTGCCATATTTTGCAATTGAGATTGCATCACAACCTATATCTTACATGTTTCAAGTTTTTGCTACATGAAGGCATATACATAAATGAAAGCATAATCAGAAGTGAATATTTGTCATATGTTGTAGTTGTAAACACCTTGATGGACACATGCAAAATGTGAAAGGATACACAAGGCATGTGAACTGTTTGACAAAAGGATTCAGCGAAATGTGGTCACATGGACTACAATGATTGCAAGTTGCAAAATGTAGTAGTATGCATAGGGATCATGAACTGTTTGACAAAATGTCTCAATTAAATGCAACAACATATGAATGTTGTAGTTTGTCAAACAATTCACGTCCCTTCTCTATGTTGCCACATTTTGCAACTAAGATTGTAATAGGGAGTTTGTACCTTATATATTTCAAGGTTGTTACATTAGCGAATGTACATCCATAATAAAATGATTGAATGCAGATTTTTGTCATTTGTTTTAATTACAAACACCTTGATAGATTTGTATGCAAAATGTGGCAGCATACACAAAGCACATGAACTGTTTGATAAAACAACTCAACAAAATCTGGTCACATGGATTGCAATGATTGCAAGGTGTGCACAAAATGGCTTCAAACTAATGAAGCCCTAAGGAACATACCCTAACCAATTGTATTATGACTACATGATATGCAAAGTATGGCTATAGCACAATTGACTTACAAAGCGTAAGATCTCAACTAAAAACAAACCAAAACAAATTTTGCTTGCATATAATTTCTTTTGATGCCACAATACCTTAAAAGCATGTGTTTGATCCTTTATGAAACACTTGTTGAGACAAAGGGAACAAACCCATGCACCCAACCATTGTGGTTTGTAAACACGCCAATCGTCGGCTAACCTTCGTATCCATAATACCATAGCATAGAAATGAACAAGGGGCCAATACAAACCCTCACAAGTATTGATATCACAAATAAAATGCCCCAATCTTCTTATTATCAATGTGTTTGGCACAATCCTTTGAGTATTGATATGGTAAAATTGAGCATTGACGGTTAGTCTATCAGGTCCATGCCTCTTTGTCTTCAATCACCAAAATGACGCACAACATTAATAGCATCTACAATTAAAAAAGATTTAAAACTCAAATGAAATAATGATTGCACATGAAATTAAAGCTTTTAAATAAATGTTTTATCTTCTCAAGATAACTCTTTAGAATTGGTCCAAATAAAAATATCATATAAGATGATAAAAGTATTAATAAACAATGATAAATAGATGCTCTCGTCATCTTATTTGCATGTAAAATAAGATAGTGGAAGAAATAATGCAACAAATTTTAGACATGAGTGGGAAATACTTACAACTATCATCCCCTTGACATGTATTGCTACTTGATGAAACTTACATGGTTGAGGTTTGTTTCTAGAATACTTCATGAGTTCAAAGAGGTTAAAGACATCCTTACTATAAATATATTAGTTAAAAATTACCCAATAAAGCTCTTAAGGCATATGTACACTCTTAACATTAAAGCCTTTTGAAAATTAAAAAGCTTACTATTAACAAATGTTTTTTTTACTTTTCAAAACCCTTTAGCTTGTCTAAGCTTACAAGCTGTTCGAAAATCCTTCCGGCCATTGATCTTGCCTAGATCTATTGCCCCTAAATCTTTTAGTAGCTTTTTAACACATGCCAAAAAGCTACTCTAGTCCTCCTAAAATTGCTTTCTCCTCCTCGTTGAAGTAAAATATTTTTTAATTAATTTTAAGCTTTGCCTCAGGATTTTTTTGCTTGCTTCCCACCATCGATTAAGTTTTCAAACCTAGCAGTTCTCAGTTCATTTCTCCCCCAAAGCTTTACTCAAAGCACCCACAAAGCTCTTCTTTGTCGTTGATCCAAAAGCTTTAAATCACATACATTTCTTCAAGACTTCAAGTCTATGACCAGAAGGGTAAAAACTTAATACAGAATGAGATTCAATTATATACGTGGGAGTCTACTTTGCATCAGCTGTGAGCAGTGACCAGTGAGCACACACTATTATACGAATCCAGAAATCATTCATATAGTTGAGAAATATACATTTGGATAATAGTCCCATAAGCTGTTGAACTATGCCTATTGCTGTATCCATATCTCTTCTAAATAAAGAGGAGAACATAATGACTACGCATTCCTTATAGCTTTTACATAAGAAATTTGATAGTTTCTATACAAATTATTCAAACAATGGAAAACATGCAGAGCTGCAAACTGAACCATATCATTCCTTTGTAAGCTTTGAATAAAGTGCATAGGTGGCATTCTCCTCATGGAAACCAAGTACATGTACTATATCACTATCAATTTGCAATTAAGAATTCAAGTATCTTCATTTCCTCTTCATTTTGAAAACAATAAATGAAAATTGACGAGGGATAGAGAAGGAGACTGGTGCGGTCAAACCTGATGTTCGAGGTGCGAATCTGCCTTCCATCCATACCAACACTACAAAGGGTGTGTGTTGTTTTATTTCTCAGTCACCCTCACAGTGGGTGTAGGGATCCCTAAGTGGTAGAGAGGATTCTACTCTGCTCTAATCTGTTTCACTGATGCTTCTCATATCCTATTGCCATATAGATACAAATACTCAAGCTTAACTCAGTTTCCAAACTCACTCACTACCCCTTATAAATGTGTATTAAATATAAAAGCTTCACACCTTCCACCTTCCATAACTGATCTCTTTTCGCTGAAGGCTCAAGCAGAATAAAAAGACAAGACAGGTAAAAGGAACAAGTAGAAGGTCCACAAGGAACATTCAAACAGTGAAATTAAAGGGGAAGCTTTTACAAATGGAATATATAAAGATATATCCATCCAACCAATGAAACATAAAAGCTTAGCTGCTGGATACTCCAAAACATCTCCCCCAAAATTTCCCTGAGAAAATTTAAATATCACTTCAGGCATAGGAACTGCTCTATGCATAATAATTGTAAATCTGTGATTTGAGCTTCACCCCTGTTGACTGGGGTTTTGACATGTGCACAATAAGGGGTTTTAAGAACCCTCTTGACCTTCATCGAGGACCTACTTTAAAAAAACTAAGAACGAAATCCGATCCTAAAGAGGGGATTCGAAAATAAAACAAAATGTTATTAGTGAAAACAAAAATGAATTAGAAACAACATTGCTTTTAGAGACAAAATATGAAACAAATTTATTAACACTTGCAAATGAAAATATTTACTACGAGAATCTTTAAAAAAACGAAAGTTTAAATTTATTATGATTTATTATGATAAGATTAGTGTAGTATGGTAACATGGATTTAAGTCAACAACATTACATTAAATTATATATAATGTGTGTAATTTAGATTTGAATAGAACACAACAATATAATAGTAAACACAAACTTAATTGTGTAAAAAGGAATGTATTGGAATAATTAAAATTGATGAAGAGAGAGTTTTGAGATAAATATCAAATTGTATTAAACTTGTATACTATTGGAGGCTGAAATCAGGTGGAAATAGGTCTAATTATTAATCCAAAGACAACCCAAAAACATAAGCATAATTGATAAGTTGCAAAAAAAGACCAGGAGTGTGCTGGACCAGAGGTGAGTTGGTATGCTTCTTGAGAGAGAGAACACTCTTGGTCAGGAAGTGTACGCTTTTGGTCAAACTATGTATGCTACTTGTCAAATCGTGTTAGATCCCAAAACAAATTTGACGGATATCTTCTGCTTCTGTAATTAAAAAACCTTGTTTAGTTCGTTGCAATTCATTGCGGATCTCCCATAAATCCTTCTCCTTCATTGCATCCTAAATCAGCTCAAATCACCTTAGAAAGCCTTAAAAAATGGGAGTAGTTATGATGGACTTGCCTTAATTAGAAGCCTATTCTTTATCAACTTGGCAACCAAGACTCAATGCAACTCAACAAGTAGTCCAGTGTAATAGGAAGATCCCGACCCTTATCCTTACCAATGATATGCAAGCAACTAATATAGTCTATATGCTCTTTAATTAGTTCTTAAAATTTGCTTTTGGTATAGGGATGCTACTCTAACAATAAAATCCTTCGCTTTTACATTTTAATAGAAGCCTTAGCAATTCAAATATGTGTCCAAATGCATTAATGCACTCTTGTAATTATAGACTTCGTGAATTCAAATCAAGACCCTATTGGCACACAAGCCAACATACAAAGGGTGGGAAAGGTGATAAATAGGGCACACATAACCAAACAAACCAGGAGAAGGGGTTAAGGACACACAAAAAAGGAAGTTCAAGGGCATGCAAGTATGCTTTTGGTAAAAATACTAAGAAACCTAAAATAATGATTTCAATGCTCTAGGAGCATCCTGGTTCATTCTGAGGCAAACAAATAGTTGTTTTGTAGGTTTTTAGGCAGTTTGGATTGAATGGTGGTATTATCATTGGTATAGATGAATAAAAAATGGAGTTGCAAAGGAAACACAACACAAAAGGCAAACATAACCCATAACATAAGGAACATGTTCTAATAAGAGCATAATTAGAACTAATGATCCATAAGCACATTAACACATTAATACCATAACAATTAACTATTGTTATATTAAAATAAGGTGTCTACACTTAACATCCAAAATAGTAGAAGCCAAAATAAAACAACTTTACTAACTAAAGAGATTGACTCACATTAATTCCTCACAAATAATAGAGGCTTGAATGTAAAGAAGGAATGGTGCCATAAAGTGAACAATTTAATGCAATTCTTAAATATGCAAACATAGATATAACAAAGGCCCAAACCTTATGCGAATAATAAAAAAACCACAAAATGTTGATATATGTAATATGTTTCACTTGTTACGCTGTAATGAAATTACTTTAGCAATAAAGTAGATTCACAATAATAGATCACAATATGACTGAAATAGAGTAAAATATATGAATAAATTAAGAGCCACTTCGAGGGGGCACCCTCCCCACCTTACAATAAGAATAAAATCTACAATATGATAATAAAGTAATAACCATTGCCTCCTATATATATCATAATTATGCTATGGAAACAACCTAGGCTAACCCTACTATTAATATGAAGCTATATAAATGATCATATGGCATGATTAAAGGTTATGATAGCTAAAACCTGGCCATACATATCAAAAACATGTTATAGTCTAAGGGCCTAGCATGGCCCTCCCCTTCAATCCAATGTTGTTCTCAATGTTGATGATCATTGGATGCTTCTATAGGAACACTTCATCCTCCCATGTCGCATCTTCACTAGCCAAATTCTTCCACTTAATTAGATACTCTATAATCACCCTCATCGGCATCCTGTTCGTGCGTGTTTGAATTATTTCCTCATGTTCCAAAATTATTTTCCCCTCATCAATTTCTAGTTTATATGCTACACTGCCAATCTTCTGCAAGACTTCATAAGGACCATAATACTTAGGTGAAAGCTTGTTATCCTTTTTCTGTTGTTTCAATGACACTTGCTTATATCGGTGTAAATGCACAAAAACCAAATCTTTGACTTTAAAATGTCTTTCACTATGGTGCTGGTTAGCTTGCTCCTTCATGTGGTTTGCACAATTGTTGAGTTTTCTTTGAGATTACAGAGTACATTCTACTGGTGTTGAATGTGTTCTTCGACTACTCGAACCTTTGGCTGGAGCCTCAGAGATGAGGTGATGGATCATGGATGGTACCCATACGATGCCAAAAATGGAGACATTTTGGATGAGGTGTGGAAAGAAGTGTTATACTACCATTCTGCTAGTGCCAACCATTGAACCCATCTTTCTTGTTTATCTGAATCAAAATAATGTAGATAACCTTAGTTTGCCCATTATATTGGGGATGATAATATGGGCTAAGAGCCAACTCAATATAAAAAATAACTCAGTTCAAAAATTATTGGTAAAGATAGGATCATGACCACTTACTATTATCTTTGGGGTCCCATGGAGCTTTTGAACTATATCCTTAAATATTTTTGCTACTATACTTACTAAAAATGGATGTGATAATACATAAAAATGGGTATATATGGTGAGCCTATCCACAAAAAAAATGATGACATTTTACCCTTCAAATTTTGGCGGACCTATGATGAAATCCATGGAAACCTCCTCTCACCTATGGCTAGAAATAGGTAGAGGATGTAATAGACTTGGGGTTTTGATTGTTTCCCATTTATTTTCTTTCCTTGACACACCATATATTTTTCCATAAATGTTGGACTTCCCTGTTTAGTCCTTTTGAAAAGAAATCTTGCTTGATTCTATGATAAGTTTTGAAGAAGTTTGAGTGCCCACCTACTGGAGAAGCATGAAGTTCCATAAGCATCTTATGTTTAAGGGTTAAATTTATACAAATATAGAACCTATCCTTATACCATGGAGCATCCCCTTTCCACATAAATTTATTTGACATGCTCAGATCTTGTCGGAGATTTTGAATAAGAACTTGTGTAACAACAACATTCTCCCACTTTGATCTTTATTCATCCACCTAGTCTGCCTATAATATAGACATAACACACAACATTGCCTCTATGGACTATCCTTCTTGGATAGGGCATCGACTATGACATTCTCCTTTCATTTCTTATATACAATATCAAAGTCATATCCCAACATCTTAGTGACCCATTTTTGTTGTTCTTCTGATACCAACCTCTATTCCAAGAAGTATTTTAGACTATTATGATCTGTCTTCACTTTAAAGTGTCTTCCTATCAAATATGGTTGCCATTATTTTACTATGTGAAGGATGGCCATCATTTCCTTCTCATAAATATTCTTTAACAAATTGTTACCTTTGAGTTGGCGACTCTGAAATGCAATGGTTTATCCTTCTTGCATGAGTATCACTCCCATGCCATAACCTGAAGCATCAGATTCCAAAATGAATGTTTTGGAGAAATACAATGTATCTAGAATTGGGGTGTTGCCCATGGCCTCCTCTAGCTTCTTAAATTCCCAAGTGGTTGCCTCATTCCAATGGAAAGAGTCATTTTTCAATAAGGTTGTGAGCGGTGTTGCTATGCTATCATAATTTTTTATAAAATGACAGTAGTAACCTATGAGCCTCTAGGATTGGTAGAGGTTTTTAAGGGTTTTAGGCACTTTTCACTCTACTATAGCCTTGACCTTGTGCTGGTCCATCTTGACACTCTCATATGAAATAATGTGGCCCAAATACTTGACCTCTTTGACTCCAAAAATGCATTTGGATGGCTTGGCATAAAGCTGGTGTAATTCAAGAATATTCAAGACCTAATTCACATGATGCAAGTGTTCCTCCCTTATTTTTATACATAGTAAAAAATCATAATGGCTCTCATGGGTTCTAAAATTTGTCTTATGAATATCCTTATGTCTAATTTAGATTTGATGATACTTATAATGAAGATCGAGTTTTTTAAAATAAACAACACCATGTAATTCATCTAGCAAATCATCAATTATAGGAATAAGGAACCCATCTTTGATGGTGTACTTGTTGAGTTCCCTTTAGTCAGGATACATGTGCCAAATGCCATCCTTTTTACACACCCTCACCATTGGAGAGGAATAAATGTTCTGACTATGATGGATAATACTTGCTTTCAACATCTCTTGTACCCTATTTTCAATCTCACTCTTTTGGACATATGGGTATTTGTAATCCCTGATGTTGGGTGGTTGACACCCTAGCACTAGTTGGATGTCATGATCACAATCCCTTTTGGGAGGAAGTCCTTTTGATATATTACCAAAAACTATTGATTGCTCCTCCATAATAATGTGTAGATCTAGCAGTGTGGATTCCTTTGGTGGTTGTGACTCTATTGAAAATAGTTGAGCCTTCCTTTTTTAGAATCTTCTGTATCTAATGAGAACTCACTAATTATGGGGACTTTGCATATAACCCACATAGTTTCAAATTTCTTGCCCTCATAATAGAAATGCGTGAATAACTTTTGTAAATTTATCTTAATCATTCCTAAGGTAGTAAGCCATTTGACTCCCAACACAATGTCTGCTTCACTCATAGGAATGGAAAGCATAGGGCTATTTAGTAGATATTTTCCCATGGAAAGTTTAATACTATGACATTTCTTGAAACAATTGACCGTGCCACCATTGTAATCATGACTTGAAACTCTGGAGTTGGATAGACAAAATAGTTCAAGCGTATATCCAACTTATTAGTGATGAACTTTTGAGTATTTATTGAGTCAATCAATAACTTCACTTTTTTTTGTTGTTGAAAAACCCACTAGCTTAAGGGTTTATGCAGTGCTAATGCTGGAAGTGCATGGAAAGAAATAGTTGGTTAAGTTTATTCTAATTCCTCCCCTGGCTTATCATTAGCCTCTTTTTCTTCAATGATACCTTCAATGTAGAGCAATTTCTTTTCCACACATTTATGCCCTCGACTGTATTTTCTATCATAATTAAAACATAACCCCTTTGACCTTTTTTCTTCACTTTGTTGAGGCATCAACTTGGTAGGCTAAGGGAAAGATGATGTTAGGATGCTATGGACTTTGATGTTAGTAAATGTCTCCCTCTTGTTAAATAAGATTTTTTCCTCTGCCTTGTGTGCCATGATAATGGAATTAAAAACATTAAGTGAATTAAACATGGGTACCTCATGTTGAGTGTGGTCCTTGAAACCACTAAGAAACAAATAGTTTAGGTTTTTTAATTCATCTCCACACACAAAGAGAGGTTTTGAAATTAAAGAATATAATCCTTAACAAAGGCTGTTTATCGTAGCTTTGCCAATTGACAGGACCAATTCTCCTTCGCACTACTACTATAGTGTGTTTGTAGCTCCTGTTATAGGATCAATTTACACCCTTGGAGAGAGTTTTTAGGCTCCCTCTAATTGAGCTACACAATGGGAACAACCCCAGGCTGTGGGTCACCTATGATTGGGTTAGACCTTTGGAGAAGGCCAACTTCCTCTTTGATGCTCACCTAAACTAATTTTTTCATAGGAAAAAGGGTTAGAAAGAGGGTAAGGTCTCCTAATAAGGTTAACTAGGTGATTCCCCAAATAAAAATGGGAGACTCCCATAAGCTTGAACCCACACTAGATATGCAGAAGATAATGCTAGCTCACACAACCTCAAGATCAAGCTAGTTACATAAGTATTTCATAGAAGAGGTTTAGGAAGTAATGAATGTAAACAAAGAGGATCTCTAAGACTCATTGAAAGCTCACAATAATGGTAGAAAGAACACTAATCTAGACCTGCAACTCAACTTGAATACGCCCTAGAAAAGGAGCAAGAAAGAAGGACCATAGATGAGGAAGATTCTCCTTCACACAATGCCATAATGCACAACTCGCTCAACATAGATCCAAGGCAAGAGATAGGCAATTAAATTCTTATATTGCATAAAGAGGTAGTTCTTACGAATTCTTGATAGGGTCAAGCCTAATCAAGATGAGCATATTTTGTAATATCTTAGAGAGTATCCCTGTCTCCCAGAAATATAAAAAGGTCTAAAATTTGAGAACCTTTTCAAAGGAGAAGAGAATGGGATAATATAGAAAAAGGGGGAGAGAGAGATGGGAAAAATGCATTGGAGAGTGGAGAAAAGTCATTAAGATCAAGAAATGAGGTGGCAACTCATTGATTGCCTTCTAGATGCGTGCCTTGATCAATAAACGGATCTCCTTTTGTCCCAATAGTCCTCAAGCTCCTCTTATTGGCTGAGAGACCCCACTAAAAGACAAGGGCTTGTACCATGTGATGACAAAGTCTATTTGAGCGGGATCAATGCTCTTAACTATTCTTCCAACTATCAGTTCACCACCTTGGGACCCTAAGTCCACTTGACGTGTTTATGAGGATAAAATCCTCAAATATTGAAACTGATATGTTTTGGTGATAACATATGGTAACTTTCTAGGGTAATATCTTTGATTATTAATAGAATATAGAATCTTTGATTAGCCCAAAATTTAACAACACAAGCCATTAAAATAAAAATCTAGTCAAATAAGTATAATCAACCTTTCCACTAATACTTCACAACTGATATTTTTTAAAATTGGGATTAATTATGTGCATCAAATGTGAGTATTCCTTTTATCAACATTATTAGTGGTCTAAAAAAGTCCAAGAGGGCCATAATATTATTTCAGTGTAGGATATAAGTTTTTCCTAATATAATTAGCTCTACAACTAGTCACGTGTTTATAGCTTCAACATGCATATTACTTGTTTTAGTATTGATCCATAACTAGCTAGTGTCAATAGACTTGATAGAGATACATTTGGTTTAGATCTATGCATAACTCTATTTCCATAAAGCATCCATAGCTTTGGTAGAGATTATTTGAATCACTCCATAATGAAGATTTGATAAATAATATTTGATCAATGAATATCAATTATGGTTCATAACCACTTTTAATAGGAAGATGATTGATGAATAAAATTTATGCTAATGATGACTATCTCTTTTATCTACTTATTATATTATTGTTTCTTTAAGTTTGGTTGCTTTGTGAAGGATAACCCCCACCCAAATGAGACCCTTATAATAAGAGTTGTAGGGAAAAAAGCTTATACATATTAGATAAGACCACATCTTTGAGAGTTCATATGTTTAAATTTGGAATTATACATGAATAAAGATTCCAAGAATACCAAGAAATAAACCTAAGTTTCCAGGAAATGTAAATGGAAATGATTCCAAAATGTGGAAACACTAGTTTTCCAAAAACCCTTGGAAACAAAATTGCACGAAAACATCAGTACAATAAATTATATAAAAATATAAATATATATTAAAAATGCATAATAATTTTTTTTGTCCATAGAATATAATACACTTAAAAAATAATATTTTCCATTATATAAATAATGAAATGATTCCTTTATAATCTAAAAGATCATATTTATGATACTAATAAACATGAGAGTTTTCATTTTCAAAATTTCATACTGTTTCTTCTCGACGAGCTATAGTAATACCTCCTATTATAACTACTATAAGAATTATAGAAATAAGTTAGTATTCAAAAAAGTTAAAAACATTTAATGTGTAAAATTTCACATGTTAATGTGACATATCATGCTTTATAGGTTCAAACTTGAAAATGTAAATGCGAAATCCCAAACTAATTCACCATGCAAGGATTATAATCTAGAATAAATTATCTAGATTCTCTTAAAAAACATTATCATCAGTAGCACTCTGAAAACCACTCCCATTGGCTCCACTCTCCATGCCCATATCCAAATCTTTTTATTTTCATTATAGACATCTAGTAATGAAAGGTGGGTGAGAGTCACTGTTGAAGCTTCTAAGTCTGTAGCCTTTGGATGAATATCCAAAATTTGGTTAGGCCCTATAGTATATCCCTTAATATTGTGTGAAAAGAGGGGAAAATTAGAATGCACATATACTAAATCCTCAACCTTCTTTGATGACAACTTGTTTTATTTAGTTGAGTGGATAAAAGAGTATTTACTCCAATTCCAATTTGTTGAAGAGTTACTAGCCAACTATTACATAAATGGTTCTTGGAAATTAGTAATAATTCAAAATATATGTTAATAAATTAATAGAGAAATATGAAATTTAAATAATTTTGTACATGTGATATAAGTTTTGATGGAAATAAGTCATAGGTACTTGGCATCATGGCCATGCACATACCACCACTTGATTGGAGACAAGCTATACTTGTCAAAACTACCCTCAATTTATCCCATGCTACCTTCTAAGGCTACAACATTCTCATTTCATCATGGATTACACATTTTATACATGGATTAAGAAAAAGTCTCTTGAATATTATCCTAGTTCCATTTTCAACTTCCATGCCATCGTATGGTGGTTGCCTACTAGGTAACTAAAGTATTTCACTACAATAATAATTAGGATTTTGTAATGTCCACTTTTATAAAATTAAAATAATATTATTATTAAAATAAAAAGTATATTTAAATACTTTAAATAAAAGTAATAATATGCCTTAGTTGCCAAAAGTGAATATGTTGGCAACTCCTTTCTATTTTTGAATTAAGAAAGGGACTTTTAAGGGTCATGGGGAAGATTAGCCCTTAAGTGAATTTATAAAGAAGTTGCCTTTTGATTATTTGAATTTTCCCTCCAAGTGGAACACACCCCTTTGGGAAGAGGATATAAAAGGGAAAGAGGAGTTTCTTTTGGAGACTCATGTTATGTTTATGAATTTAAATCACAAGTTTAAGCATGATTTACTTGAATTCATCCATTGAAGATGGAAACCTTCATTGGAAGGCTAAAGTAAGGATGAAAACCCTTACCTTTCAGTCGGGAAACCTTATTTTTAGAGGTTGAATAGGGCGTCATTGATTTGGTGAGGTGTTTTGAATACTATTTTTAGGTTGATGCAGTAAAAGAGGCATCAAGGAAGAGTAACGAACATGTTTGGGAAGCTAGTGAGCTGATTTAGGAGCCCTAAAAGGGGAAAAAACTACCTATAGAGGGAAATAACCTTTTAAAGAGGGAAGTGGACATCCTCTTTGGGTTTGTAGTGAATTTTTAAGGCTAATTCAAGCTTAACTTTAGTTTGAAGGCATACAAACATTTATGGTATTTTTATCATATTTTTCCAGCCATTAAATTGGGATAAAAATAAGATTTGAATGGACTATTATTTGATGTAATATTTATGGATTTTTTGGTAAGTAAAACATTAATTTTGTTCCCTAATTGGCACTTCCATAATTCTAAAATTTGCATTTACTTAGGGTTTGATTTAAAAAGAGTCAAAAAATTACATTTATTGTCAAGGTTTGTATACACGTAATATTTTTAACTTTGATTGATTATTAACACTTTGTATCTTGTAGGAACCTATCAAGTCTCAATCTCTCTGAGTGCATGCCTTAAGGGGTACACTGGGAAAGGGGTGGGCAGACCTTTGGTGATTCATAGGATTGTTCCTCTTATTACCACATTATTAATAATCCAAATAGATATTAAAACCATTCCATAAGCTATTACTCCTCCCTTGCACACTCCTCCAATATTTTTCATCTTTTCATCCCTCTTTTCCTCACCTCGATCCCCTTTCACTAGTTGACTATACTAGGTTGACTGGGTCAACCTTATTTAGTTTTTAGCCTCTAATTACTATATAGGGTCGATTGGGTCAACCCTGTACTATTTAGGGTGTTTTTCACTTTGAATTTTATCAACCCTTTGGCTGACCTAGCTCGGGACCTAGTGATTTATCTCTTGAAAAATATACAGTGTCGAGTGGGTCGACCCTGTATAACTAACATTTTTGGGAGAATTTAGGGAAATATTTGCCTATATATACAAGTTCATTTCTAATAATTTACAAGAAGATAAGTGAAGAAGAGTAAGTGTGAATGAACATCTAACTATTGACTATTATAATTGAGTAATAAAGTTTAGGGTTCCATACTTTCTTTGGAGATACGAATCTTGTCTTGTGAAGAAGTCTTTTAGATGCATAGATAGGTTATGTAGCCTAGAGATGATTTTTATTTGTTATATTTACATACTAAAACCATATCTTGCTAAGCACCTTAGATAAGGAAGAGATTTAAGCTCGATGATTTCATCTTCAAAGGTAAGTATTCCTAACTTTATTTCTCCTTTGTAAGAGTAGATAGATAATGTAGTTGTGCTTATTTCTCCCATGTATTATGATTCTGTATACATTGAAATGAGTATATGTCTTAGATGCATGTTTAGTTTAATTTTTTTATTTCTAACCCCCACTTTATGCCATAAACTTTGGTATGCACTAGATTAGATTTACTTTCATGTTTATTAGAATAGATTGAACATTAAACCTAAGACTCTCTTAAGGTTGTTGCATGATTGTGTTAGACTGTAGGATTTGCAACCCTTCCTAGCATGGCGTATTGTGACAAGTGATCCCATAATTAGGTCTAGTGGATCCCCATATTGATCATGCCCTTGCTTAACAAATGTATCCCCAATCAAAAGTGTAGGTATGTTCTATCTTCTATGAGCCAGGATTGATTTATAGAAATGATGCATTTATGATTGCATACATTTTGGTGAGCCTGATGTGAACTAATCCTTACAAGATTTATTCATCTTATTTCATTTATTTCATCATTTTTATCATAAATTTACCATACTAGATTGACTTTATCAACCCAATATCTAACTTACGTGCACAAGTTTTTAGGTACAAGCTATTAGATCGATCATATCAACCTAATATAGTTTTTTATATTTATAAACATCTAGAATAGACTACTAAGTCGAACCAGTCAACCTTGTACTTTTTTAGACATCAAGTTCAACATACTAGGTCAACCCAATTGATCCTATACATTTTAGGCACTCAACAACAAGTTTCTCTAAAGCTTGATCAACCCAGTCGACCTAGTTAGTAGAATTTACAAGCATATATCAAGGTTTTTGAACAACAATATTCATTATTTGAATCTATGATCTACCAAGGTTCCTTTATTTCTCTTTGTATCTTTATTTATAGTCTTTCATTTCATAGTTTGTAGTCTTCAAAACTTTCCTTGCATAATCAACTAGATTGATACTACTGACCCAATTCTGTGTTTTGTGTGCTGTCTGGATAATTAGGTCAACTCTGTCGACCTTGTTCATTTTCAAACCTTGATTTCATAGTATAGGATCAACCATGTCAATCCTATTCTATATTATATGCATACATTGTTGACCATATCAACATTATACCTTGTTTCAAAGTTGAAATTATCCTTATATGCTAGTAATTAGTTCACACTTTCTTTTCTTGTTGTTTGTATGATTATAATAGATAACATAGCTTAATTAGGTGGTTTTCAACTAATCATTGAGTTCAATATTTTCTATTTTATGCACACATAACCAAATCATAAAATCTAAAAAAGCATTTTAACATTTGTCTACCCAAGGCCAACCTACTTGGATTTTATCACCAAGGGGGAAGCTGATTTGATACTTTGGTCAAGTATAAAGCATGGTTAATGGTATATTATGGCTAAGAACTCAACACACTTATCACTATGGTGTGTGAAGTGAGGGGGTAGGCCTAAATACCAAGCCTGTATCATTGCCACTACAGTCCCTTTCATCCCAAACTAATTAAAACCATCCTTAGATTGCCATTTTAATTCCTTGCTTATAGCAAACTTCCCCATCACATTTAAAATCATATCTTAATAATCTAATAAACATTAAGTTTAATAATTATTTATCTCTTTACTTTCCATGTTGATTGCTTGCTCTTTATTCAATTGTATTTTGTATTGTAAAAACTTGCATTAGCCAACATTGGTGCAATGTTTTGTGCTGTGTGCCTTAATTGGATTGGCCAATGTTAATCCAATGGAATGTTTATTTCCTTTTAGCTATTTATTTTCAAATTACTTGTAAAATTTGTCTTGTTTTAGTCCACAAATCTGTTATAGGCTTCTTAAATTTCCATCTCTATTGTACTGGGTTGACCTAGTTGACCCTGTACCTTTTTCCAGCCCCTATGCACTATGCTAGACTGACCCAATCAACCCTATATAGTTTACAAACCATATTTTATTTTCTTATAATTCTTGTTCACTATACTAGATCGACCCGATTGACCCTATATAATTTACAGACCCTATTTTTATGCTAGGTCGACCTAGTCAAACCTGTACTATTTTTATCATTCCCTATTTTCTTGATTTCTCATCTCTCTTTCATTTCCTTCATCATGGGATTTTTGTTTGATGATAATACTGAGTTGTAGTCAACAAACATGATGAATTTTACCAACCCTCATAGGGTCTCCCATAGACAGAGTAAGGCTCCTCTTTTGGATGCTAGTAATGTTCATATTTCCACTTGCATAATGAACTATGGGACCCCTCCTAATACCTCTTCATAGTGTAATCCTTTCTTCTCATTAGAAGACCAACCTGAATTAGAGTATACCCCCAAAATTCTCTTCTTTATCTTTGAATTTCCTCAACATCAAGGAAAGGATCCTTCTACCATTTACAATATTATGATTAGTGGTCAAGTTGAAGAGCCTCATTCACCTACTCATACATTCTCAACCAGATTTTGGGGTACCACTTTCTTTGATTCTCAACCTCTTCCTTCGATTATGATCCCTTATCATACCATGAACTCTTCTTCTCTAACTTCTTCCACCTCCATGCCTAGTATATCCACTAACATGGTAGGTTCTACATATAGTGGGCCTCTCATAAGATCCACTATCCTTAATCCTTCCACTAGTGCATTGTTTGATACCCAAGGTAATCATGTTACTAGTGATTTTTCTTCTCAACCATTCACTAGTCCATCTTTTTCTACACAATAAAATTTTTCCACTAGTCCCTCACATTCTCATAGTTCCTCTCAAGTTCCTATCAACACCAATAGTGGTACCCAAGCCACTAACACCAACTCTAATGCTTCTAATAATGCTAATCAAATACATCAAATATTATTACAAACACTCAATTAAATGAATATATTTCAAGCTCATAACACAAATAACATGATGAGAATGCAAAACCACCTTATCCATCTTCATTCTCATCTTCAACCAATAACTTGGGGCATATATAAATAGAATGTTCCCTCTCCTCTTCGATATTCTCAAGGCAATCTCATTCCTCAACCTCCTTTGGTTAACAAATCCATTAAACATTTCCAAAATTAACCTCTTACTACTCAAATTGATAACATTTATATTGAAGGTATCACACCTATAATTTATTATAATGGATCAACTGATCCCACCCTTCGTCTTAAAACATTTGGAAATATTTATAAGTATTGGGTCAAATTGAACACCTTTTCTGCTACTAAACTCTTAGCCAAAACCCTCATAGGTGATGCCTCAGATTGGTACAACCAAATTAGAACTCATTACATTCCTAGTTTGGAGGATTTAGTGAATGCTTTAGCTCAAGAATTCTAGACTAGTGATCTTCTTGAAAACACTTTGGCCCACTTCATAAATTGCAAACAACTTGAAAATGAAACGGCTCAAGCCTTTGTTAAAAGGTGGAAAGCTTTGTCAAACAAATGTGAACATAACATGGCTGATGATAATATTTTCCTTATCTTTACCAATTCCCTTTTTCCTAAACTTCAATATCAGGTCTTCATTCTCTCTCCACATACCTTGGAGGAGGCTATTTACCAAGCTAAATGACAAGATTTCATTATGCATCAATTCAAGCCACCCCAACCTTCTATGGGTCCTCGTCTCTTACTTAAGAACAAAAATCATAATGTTACTAATGATGGTGTTATATATTCTTATTATACCATTCACAATGTTCAAGCTATCATTCCTACCCCTTTGTTGGAACCAACTCCTTCTCAACAATATACCAATCCTTATTTATATTCACCAAATAATATTAATGTTCATAAACCTCTATCCTTAGCTGAATTGCTTAAGTGTCTACCTAGGCCTCTTCCATGATATCTTGACCCTACCTATCCTATGAAATCTTAGTATGATCCTAACAAGTTTCATTGGTTTCATGCTAGTTGGGGTCATTCTCATGAGACCTATAAAAAAATTTGTAGTTTGGTTATGGAATTTATTTTGGGTCCTAATTTTGAACACGATTATATCATTCAAAAACATCAAAAAGATTATAAAATTGCTTTTAAAGATTATAAATCACATGATAAAACTCAAGACTCAATACTTAAAACAAGCCAATGCTCATTTAGATTTATATAAAGACCCTCTTCCTAATCATCAACCTATTCAAGATAATCAAGACAAAGCCACCCCTTCCACCAATAATGTATAAAGTATTGTTGAACCAAATTTTGGAGAGAATGTGGTTAGCATGACTAATATGTGAAGGGTGGTTGCTTTTATTGATTCTCAACCTATCTACACTCCTTTATCTAGAACATATCATGTTATCTAGGATTCTTCTCCAACTCATTTAAATGAGTTGGGTCAAGATGACCTTATTACTTTTGATGATTCAATTTTTGATTCTCCTTTGGATAACACTTCATTTTATATTTCTACCACTCTTCTATCATCTTCTAATAATAATGACAATCAAATTTATACTAACATTTCTTCTACCAGTTCTTAAAATCAACTTGAATCAACTTCTTCATCATCAAAACATGATTTACAACTTTGTTATAAACCTTCTTCTTTTTATCAACAAAAAATCCAATGCACTTCAGCTCCTCCTTTCGAGGACCTCCTTAATCATTATGCACCTATATCTAACAACCTTCTTATGGGTTATGATGAGTGGGATCCCATCATGAAAATCACTAATATCCCATCCCAGATTCTGTTCCTTTAAATTATGAGGACTTTTCCCCATCATAGAAGCCATTTTATACAACTATCATTCAAGATGAATGTCCCTCATCCTCCCCTAACAGGATGAGAGGTAGCCTTATCTAAATATGAGAATAGTATATTACAAAAATGTGAAGAGATGTCTATCAATATTAATGAAACTATAGACACTTATCTTTCCTTAAAATTTCCTGTAGAATCTATGATTCTCAATGAGATTCTACTTCGTGTGGATGATCCTCCCTTATTCATTAGTGTTCAAATAGGCCATATCCAAGTTAAGCGTGTATTTATTGATGAGGGTTTTGGTACCTACATTTCCTCTCTTGACTTCATTAAGACCCTTAGATATTTAGAATGAAATCTCAAGTCTATATGCAACACCTGCCAAGGATATGATAGAAGGAAAATGCCTCCTTTAGGTTATGTGTGGCTTCCCATTACCATCCCACTTGTCACATTTCATGTAAAGGTGATGATATTTAACTTTCCCCTTTATTATAATATCTTGTTTGGTAGACCATGGAATCACCATATGAGAGCTGTTACTTCTTTTGCCTGTCAATGCATTAAATTCCCTCATAATGGAGCTATCTATAGGATTCAAGGTGACACTAACCCTTGGAATTTTTAACAATTCCAAGACCATGGTGTCTTCAAGATTCCTAATCTTGAACCTTTTCCTAGAATTCCATTTCATGAGTCACAACATCTTAATTTTCCCATCAATTCAACCTAAGGTTACAATGGTCATCTTAAACTCATTGGGAACATTTCTCTTAACCTCTTAGATTTTGATGATGATGATGAGCTTGATGAGATTAACCTAAATATTAAAAATTTTGATGTCTTGCCTCATCTCATCTCACAACTTCTTGCTTCCTTATAGCCTCATTCTTGCAAGCCTCCTTGTGATGATATTCCATAGTCTTAACCAAGACTTAGCATTCTATTCACCACACTTCCTTGGATGATAAGGTTATCCCTACTTGTGTCATCAATCTTCATACCTTAGATTACAATGATGGTTATTCCCTAGATGATCCACTCTTAGGTGGTCTTATACAGGCCTATGATGCTAAGATTATCTATTCTCATTCTTCTTTACTTGAGTCTTTTCATGTATCTTCCCATCTTCCTTTGTTTATAGTTCCTAATTTTAGCCTTTTCCTAGTTTTCAATAAAGATTGATGAGACATTAGCAACAGTTCATATCTAAATTCATATAGATTTATTTGATGTCTTGGATAATGTGTGTGGGTAGATATATTCATACTTATGAACACATGCATGGTGATTTTACATTTTGATTTTGATTGGACGTGTGCTTCAATTTCATTCTTATTTATCTGTTACATCATTTGACGTTGTGTCAAATTCACATTTTTATTATATGGTGATTCTTTACTATTTGGTACTATATCTTGTTTATATTGTCATTTATATTTACATATGATTGTCTTTCTTTATCATTGATATCTCTTTCTTTCTTGAGTTTTTCTCAAAACTCTATTCTTATGTATTCATGATTGTTTGCTTTCTTATTTATATTTTTCACATATAATTCTTATTGTGACTTGGTTATACAAACCTTGTTCCTTTTGGTCCTTATCTCATTTTACCATGTGATTAGTTAGAAAACAATGCATCTAATTATTCTTTAATTTTACCGATCCACCTTTGGATCTCCTTTTTCCCTTCTTCCTTTTTTTCAAACTAAGCATATACATAGTTGAGACTTGAGATCACATGCTAGTTCATTGTTAAGCCTAAGTGTCCTAGTTAGTATTTTTCTTAGGTTACTTAACTTAATTTAACCTTAGCCTATAGCTCATTCGTGTGTATCACTAAATATCTCATGATTGGTCATTCCAAATCTATATGGAGGAGGAATATTCAAAAGCCATAAAAAGTTAAAAGCCAAATCATTTTTACAAAAGGTAATGATATAAAAGGAAAAAATATTCTTAAAAGTCAAATCACACTATAAGATGTGATTCAAAACACATCTCCTTATTCTATTCAAAACTCAAACTCCACAATTTGCCTCAAACTCAAACTCTACCTATCCCCATAAATGCACTATCTGCACCTATTCCTATGCCAACTTGATCTGGGTCACTGTATGAGCCTGCATCAACTAGTTCTACATCATAATATGTGCTTATGTAATCTATGTCACTATATCCAAATGCATAGCTCTCTCCTCTACTAGGGTCTACCATGCCCATATCTCACCTACACCCTCTCTAATAGGGGCTGCATCCTGTCCCTCTATGCTCGTATCTACCTCGTTGCCTCCCTTGCTATTCTAAACTAGCTCATCTAAGTTGAGGTAGATAATACACTAGGGTCCTTTAATGTGGTAGGGTCATACAGCTACAAAGTCTCATCCAAGATGTCATGGAGTACTCCCCTCTTAAGGGACCCCCATATCTCCTCCTTATCCTCAATAATGCCTACAAAATCACACCCAAATAGATATTAGATCACTGTCATATCTCATAATATATATCTACCTCTAGTCTCTATTTCAAAATGAAAATTTAAGTAAAAATTTAATCATATTTATTACCTATCAATGTCTCAGCCACTATGGTCTCACCATCTATACAACTACCTAACACAGTCTCTCCATCTGTACAACCTCCTAACACCTCATCTGTAGGTTACCTCCTTAACTCAACTATAGATGTCATGGCTCACATATGCCTTAGCCTACACCTGAGTGACCTCTCTATCATCCATCTCTCCTCTGGCTCACTTTTTGGGTCCTTAGGGATGGTGATAGTCTCCACTCTCTCCCACTCCTCCCACCTCTATTGATGTTGTGTCCTTAGTGGTCATATCTCATCTCAATCTAGAACTAGTGGTGGTATATTTGGTACCACTACTTCCACATCCCTTTCCTCTTACTCTACTCCTTGTCATGCTCATCTTGTCCATGGTCACTCATGATGTGGTTTGAGCATCGACCTCATCACTAGTGGCCCTAGTCCCCTCCTCCCCCATGGCTCTCTCACATGGTGAGGCCACTATGTGAGCATTAATATCAATACTACTAGATGAGGTAATCCCATCTATCCTAGCACCCATGCCACTAGATGTGGCTCTCTCTGCCAAGTATAGTATCTAATCACCTCTATCTTCATTATAGCTAGTGCAACTATGGACTAGCTTAACCATGTAATCACTATGTACCCATATGGATTCCACACTATGTCTATGCATCTTACCATATATAATGATAACATGTGGGGCATGGCCCACACTACTTGGTCCTCTCTCCATCTCTACACTCAAGGTGACCTATCATTGACTGCATGGGGCAACCCAATGGACTGATACATGAGAAACCTCTCATAGATCCAAAATATTAATAATATGATCAATTCTATAGACTCTTTCCCTCTGACCAACACCTCATATAGATCATGTATGATCTGGACCTAGATGACAGAGCTGATATCATATAACATGCCCTCCTTTAGGATCCTCCTACTCAAGGCTACCATGAATAATGGTACCTTACCATTTGACTTGTGACATATTACTCTCTATTTCACAAGTCCTATCATAGCATTACAAATATCCAAAATCTATGATGCATACATTTCAAACATACTAAATCACCTACCTCCTAATATAGTATCTGATCCTATAGACTACATAACTAAGGCTCTCCTCTCCTCTAGGCTATTTGGTATGCTTATAGTCACTATTGCTCTTATCACTGATAGACCTAGGATGGCATGCACATCCTCCAACATGATAGTTACCTTTACCACATCCCCATCTACCTCCCATCTAAAGGTATCAGTCAATCATTCCTAACATCCAAAGAACATGACTAATATATCTGAACTCAGGGGAATCTTACACCTGTAAACTATCCCTCGTAGGCCTACAACTACTAACCTAGCTCTATCACCTATGGTCAGAGGCTCTAATAGATCTGGTAGCTAAGACATGTCTACCAATCTCTAAAATTGGGGTCATCCCTACAACTCAGAAATAATAAAAGATGTATTAGATCCTTGATGTTATGTATAGTCAAAATACATTCTTTTTACAATTTTAATAAAAACAAGCTTAAATTTCTTTAATTCATTCATTTTTACCTATTTTTACCTTATTTGTTCCTTTTGCCCTTAATTAGTCATTTTAGGCCATTCTAGCCTTCTTTTGGCCTTTTGCACACATTTTCATATAATTTTGGTTCTTTGGTCAAACTAGTTTGACCAAAATTTCCCAATTTTAAACCTAGTTGACTTAACAATCTAAGTTAACCCTCTTATTTTACCCTCCTTAGTATTACACTGTCATTCTAAACTTTTCAGATTAGTTGGAAAACTATACTAGGTTGATAGTCTATAAAATGTATAAGGTTAGCACACACCTACTATGTCGATAGTGTGGAATTTGTCTACTTTTAGCCTATTGGGTTGACTGGGTCAACCTAGTTGTTTTTAGCTGCTGACCCCTTACAATTTCCTAAAAAATTACTTTTTTGCTATTTTCTTCTAAATTCTTCTAAACCCATTTCCCATTTTGCTATTTTCTACCTATAAAATCTAATTTTCCTCATTCTAACATTTAGAAATGCTAAAAATTAATTTTTTCTAAAAATTCACTAAATTCAACAAAATACTTAAAAACTAGCTTAAGATTCATATTTGCATACCTGTAGTGCACCCACTATCACTCCTGGAGCCCCTCTTCATGTAGCATATCGTCTCCTCACCATTATATCTCATTTGATCTCCAGAGCTATTTTTCTCTCCTTCACAAGCCAAAATAACCAAATGACTTCTCTTTCTCCCTATTTAAAAACACTTTTCAAAATTTAAATTCTTCAATTATTTTTCAGTAGAATCCTTGTTTTATCTATATATTTATTTTTACTCATCTATTTTCAAATTCATAAAATACATTGGATTTATTATGACATATAGAATCTTTTCTGCTATTATATGCCTATCTTCCAAAATTTTTGATTTTTTGCTATTTGTTACACTAAATTCTATAGGCTTGCCTAGTGTTCTTCATATTGGGTGCCTTCACTTTATATTTCAGTCTACTTCTTTATCTACAACACTAAGGTAAGTAAAGGTATGCATTTTTCAATTCTATCCTTTCATTTATCTTATTTGCTGCTTACTACACTTTACTTAGCATCAACATTATGTGTTACCATGTTCTATTTCCTGAAGTACCATCCTGTGTTGAAATTACATGACATGTGATGAGATTTGAGTGGGGAATATGTATACACATAATACTTTTAACTTTTATTGATTACTGACTCTTTGTATCTTTTAAGAACCCATTTAGTCTCAATCTCTCTGAGTGTATGCCTTAAGGGGTGCATCAAGAAAGGGGTGGGCAGACGTTTGGTGCTTCATAAGATTGTAGTCCATTATTGGCACATTATTACCAATCCAACCAAATCTTAAAACCATTCCATAAGCTATTAATCTTCACTTTCATACTCCTCCAATATTTTCCCTCTTTCCATCCCTCTTTCTATTTGATTGTACTAGGTCGACTGGGTTGACCCTATATAATTTTTAGCCTCTGATTACTATATAGGGTTGACTGGGTTAACGTTTTACTATTTAATGTGTTTTTCACTTTGAGTTTTGTTAGCCCTTCAGTTAACCTAGCTCTAGACCTAGTGATTAATCTCCCAAAAAAATACAGGGTCGATTTGTCAACCCTATACAACTAACATTTTTGGGAGGATTTAGGGTAAGATCCACACACACACACACACACACACACACACACACACACACACACACACACACACACACACACACACACACACACATACAAGTTCATTTCCAACCATTTATAAGAATATAAGTGAAGAATAATAAATGTGAATGAACATCTGCTTATTGACCATTCTACTTGAGGAATAAAGCTTAGGGTTCTATACTTTCTTTGGAGATACAAATCCTATCTTGTGGAGAAGTCTTTTGGATGCATAGATAAGTTGTGTAGCCTAGAGATGATTTGTCTTTGTTATCCTTACATACCAAAACAATAGTTTGATAATCACCTTAGCCAAGGGAGAGATTGAGGCTTGGCGGGTTCATCTTCAAAGGTAAGTATTCCTAACTTTATTTCTCATTTGTAAGAGTAGATAGATAATGTAGTTGTGCTTATTTATCCCATGCATTAGGATTTTGTATACATTAACATGAGTATATGTCTTATATACATGTTTAGTTTAATTTATTTTGTTTCTAACCCCCACTTTGTACCACAAGCTTTGGCATACACTAGATTAGATTTACTTTATTATTTATTAGAATAGAGTGAACATTAAACTTATGACTCTCTTAGGGTTGTTGCATGATCATGTTAGACTATATGATTTTGAACCCTTCCTATCATGGTGTATTGTGACAAGTGATCCCCTAATTAGGTCTAAAAGATCCCCATATTGGTCATTCCCTTACTTAACAAATGTATCCCCAATCAGAATTGTAGGTATGCTTTATCTTCTTCGAGCCAGGATTGATTTATATACATGGTGCATTTTTGATTGCATACAAGGTTTGTTAAGAAACCCCTTTTGGTTCTAATTATAATATATAAGGGAAATTATAGTGGTATCAAATCCATTTTCTATCCAACTATGGGTTTCAAGTTATTTTCATACTCTTCTTCATATAAGGTAGTGACAGAAAGATGAAGGTAACAATGGAAGCCATAAAAGAGATGTTGCAAGCTATGCAATAATCTCAAAAAGAACTAAGGTTAATGGTCCTAAGGCATGGATGAAGTTTTTAGGGTTAAGCCCCTAGACCTCCAGATCCTCTATTATAATAATAAAAAGGACTAATATAAGTGATGAATACTTCATCATCACAAAAGATCAAGCTACCCATATAGGAATCCATCATGCAAATTGAAAATGAAGAGCCATCCAAAGGAAAGATATGGATTTGAATGTACAAAGTTTTTGGGTAGAATAACATAAAATGGAAAAGTCAAGGTTTGAATTCCAAAACCCTAGAAAGGAGCAAAGGAATGAGGAAGCCAAGGAAGAAATCTTGAAAAAGGAAATACCATTGGCTGATTGCCCTAAGAGTTTAATAGAAAGGACGTACATAAAATACATATGTGAGGCATAACTTAATGATCCTAGGATTGAAAGGAAACCAACCATTTTGAAAGAAAGCATGAAAGATGTGATAAGGACCTAAAGGAGGTGCGATGATTGGATAAAAAGAGTGAAAGAGGCAAAGTTGACATCCATTCAAGCAAGGAAAAACTAAAAGAAACTTATAAAGAATGGTAAGAAATTTGATTATCTTCATAGCAAGGATTTTTTGTATCACCATCATACTATGTATTAATCATCATGAGAATCATTCCAGCAATGAGGATAAGATGAAAGGTACCAAATGGAAAGATATTTTCCACGAAGTCCCTATCCATTTTATGAGTATTTCAATGATTGAGTCATTACCATATGAGATAGATTTTTAGAAAAACATTGTGGAGAGACATGTGTTTGAAGAAAATATTGGGAATCACAAAGATAAAAGGGTTAGAGGTATCTCCACAAATCATGCTTCACACAAGGAGAAAGTAATTTTTGTTGGCAACCCAAGGAATGATAATGATGTTCATATTTCATATTTGTTTTTCCTTCCTATGTCATTGCATTATTTTTTTCATCATGAAAAACATTCTAAAAAGGAAGATAAGGCAACAGAGACAACTCAAAATAGGGGCCAATAATTATAGAATAATGTTTATGATTTCATAGTTAATGTCTAAGCTATGATTGCTTATGTGTTGGTGATTGGATATGACTATCCTATAACCATGATCCATGGTATGATAGATAGGCCAAAAACATTATTCTCTCCCAGTGTTATTAATTTAGCCAATAAACATGCATTTAAGAGGAAAACTTTGGGTCACAAGGATGGAGGTATCAGGCGTATGTCAACAATTCCTATTTGGTGAAGGAAACATGGGATCTGAGTGATATTTTAGAATTTAGAGAGGATAAAGTTTATAATTCCAATATTTGTATTACCGATAATTTATTCTTCCTATGCATAAAAATAATCCAACAACTCAATCTTTATTTGGGAAGGCACAAGGTAAATGAGGATGTTGATTTTGTTGATATTGGAAAGGAATATTTAGTGATTGGGGTACGCTGGTGGTATTCTCTAGGTGAATTCACTCAAAACTATCAAACCATGGAAATAGAATTTAGATTTGATGATAAAGAAGTTTTATTTGGAGACATAGCCAATGGATCTCCTTAAGTGGTCATGGTAAAGAGGATGGGAAGAGATTATAGAGGAGGTCAAGTCCCGTGGGGAGATCATCATTTGATAAGTTTTAAATCTAAAGTTTCAAAACAACAGTCATATCATGATGATACTCAACCCAAAATTGATAGACATGCCAAAAGTTATACATGGGAGTTTGATGCCACACACTTGGGCTAAGTCATTAGTTCTCAAGGCATGCATGAGGATGCAATGCAAAAAAATTATAAGGGGATAGATTACAAGGAATTGAAGTCTCCCTTGGATGTACATAGTGAGCTACATAATGGGGTAAGGGCAATTAAAAATTGTGATTCTATTATTAAAAGGGAAAGAAATGTAGGTGTTGATATATATTTTAGAATGACTACTTTTTTTTATGTTTCTACCCTTCATATAGGTTGAGAATTTCCAATCATGATAGATCAAAACAAGTATGCAGTTGCTTCTAACATGTTAAGTAAAATTATGAAAGATTTTCAATATGATAATTGCTATGGTTTTATTTTAATAGCTGTCATGATAGTCATAAAAGAGCTTCTAGTTACTTGAAAACCTTTGGTCAATACTAGGGCATACACAATTATTACAAGATCATTTCTAACCCTTGCCAATCAAATTGCAAATGGGAAAACATAGTGTAACAACCATGATATGAAGAAATTTTTACTTGATGTTGTGTGTGGTAAGTTTCACCTTATGAGGTTCTCAAGTACAAATTTTCCAAACAACACATTGCTATTTAGGGAGTAATTTTGAGTAATTTATAATTTTTACAACCATTGTAAAACCCACATACATTTTTTTCCATGCTGTTTGTTAAGAGGTATAATTTGGGAGATCATAAAATGGTTATGGGTAACAAACACCTTGACTTAAGAATCATTATGAGAGATATTTACAATTTTTAGACTAGTATTATTCACCTTTCTAGCTATTTCTACCCAAATGTTACCACCATAAAGGTAAATATTGTCACATGCGAGATATATTTCTCACCCCTTGTCATTATGGGGCTGTTTGTTGTTGACAAAAGCGAGTTTTGAAATGCTACATGATTGATTTTGAGGAAGAAAATTCCATGCTAAAACCATGCTTGGAAAAACATAAATTAACCCTTGGTAATCCATTTTATAAGTTGAAAGTGTAAGGAAAATGAAAAACATAGAAGGGGGTTTCATATCATGTCTATAAGGCATGATGAAGTGATTAAAAGAGTGTTGTTAAACACTCTTATTTTTCTTAATGCATTTTTTCTAGGTGTAGGTCTAGGAATGGTGGAGAATACAACTTTCAAAATTTCATACAATTGTGAGGAAATTCCAAATTCAAGTTTTAACTTAGGTAGTACAAACATTTAAAATTCAGAATTCAGATTTTTGAAGAGTCACCAAGTATGTAATGATTTCTACATCATGGGTCTACATCATGTGTTATTATTTTTAGTATTTAAATACTGGGAGTTTCTATATTTTGGGAGAGTTTTCTTGCATGATAATGTTAGTAGATGTTCACTAGTAGGGACAATCAACCCATCCATCCTAATGCTGATGGGGATTAGATGGAGGGGGTTTATGGCTATTATGGACTATTTCTAGCCTACATGCAAGCTATTTTGTGCCATGAAGAGAATGGGATAACCCAAAGTAGCATTAAGGGATTAATTGGAGTACAAGGCTACATCCATGAAGCTAGTGTTTTAGATTACAAATCCCAAAGGTGGATTTAGGATCTAGGTATGGAAAACAACATTGCTTGAACACAAATAATTTTGAGAGGGGAGGACTATACTGTCTCTTTTTTCTAAAAATAAAATAATATTATTATAAAAATAAAAATAATTTTTAAATAATTTAAATAAAATTAATAATATGCCTTAGTTTCCAAAAGCGAATATGTTGGCAACTCCTTTCTATTTTTGATTCAATAAGGGGACTTTTAATGGTCATGGGCAAGATTAGCCCTTAAGTGAATTTATAAGGAAGTAACTTTTTGATTATTTAAATTTTCTCTCTAAGTGGAATGCACCCCTTTGGGGAAAGGATATAAAAGGGAAAGAGGTGTTTCATTTGGATACTCTTTTAATGTTTATGAGTTAAATTCAAAAGTTTAAGAATGATTTGCTTGACTTCATCCATTGAAGATGGAAACCTTCATTAGAATGTTGAAGGATGAAAACCCTTACCTTTTAGCTAGGTAGCCTTGTTTTTAGAGGTTACATAAGGCATTAGTGATATGTTGAGGTGTTTTTAGGTTCATTTAGTATAAGGGGCATTAAGGAATAATAAAAAATAAGTTTGGGAGGCTAGCGAGCTGATTTGGGAACCCTAAAAGGGTAGCGAACTATCTAGGGAGGGAAACAAACTTCTAAGGAGTGAAGTGAACCTCCTCTTGAGGTTTGTAGTGAATATTTCAAAGATAATTCAAGAATAAATTTAGTTTGAAATCATCAAAACATTTATGGTATTTTTATCATATTTTTCTTGCCATTAAATTGGTATAAAATCATATTTGAATGGAAAATTATTGGCTGTAATATTTCTAGATGTTTTGGTAAATAAAACTTTAATTTTGTGCCTTAATTGACACTTCACAATAATTTTGAAATTTGTATTTGATTAGGGTTTGATTTTAAAATAATTATAAAATTTAATTTATTGTTATGGTTTGTTAGAAAACCCCTTTGGTTCTAATTCTACCCTAAAAGGGACATTACAGATTTATTCTATAAGCAAAGAAATGCAATAGGGTGGTCATTTTATTCCATCTCCTCTTGATCAAACTCTTCACTTCATTATGGAATATTTATTCAAGGTATTGATATATTTTTATATAATATCTCTCATACATTTAAGCATAGAGTCAATTCCATCATAAATTTCTTCCATATAAGCATTATCTATATCTATGCATTTTTATCATATATAAGATAGGCTCTATAAAAATGAGCAAGTATTCAACATTGGCCAACCAATCATCATCAAGGATAAAAGATTTTATATTTTGGGATCTATATATGGTTGATTATCTCCACACACTCTAAATTCTACTAATGACCATGTTGCTTAAGGTTTGTCTTACCTTCACAATTTTTGTATGATATCTCTCATACATTTGACCATAGAGTTAATTCCATCATAAATTTATCCCATGCATGCATTATTTATATCTACGTATTTTATCATAGATAAGATAGGATTTATAAAACTAAGTAAGTAATCAAATTTGGCCCACCAATTATCATCAAGCATAAAATATTTTATCTTTTGGACTCTATCTATGGTTGATTGTCTTCACACACCCCAAACATTGCTAATGACCATGCTGCTTAAGGCTTATCTTACCTTCACAAGTTGCCTTAAGATGATCATGTGTGAGACTAATTTTGTCTTGACAACCTAAAAAAATAAAATATATATTACATTTAAATTTTAAGTAGACTACATTTTAAATTCAAAAATTAAGACTTAAATAATAATAATAAACTATTGCGTATTTGTTATTCTTTTCTTTTCTTGTCTCCTTGCTATATTATTTTGTGCACTATTATTTTTCTTTCATATCTATTATGATATTTAAAAAAATATTTTTTAGCATCAAATTGAGGGAATGGACTGTATAAGGTGTTTAAAATATGTGCTCATACTCACCTTCACAAATAATATTTCTATTTTATAATTTTTTGTGGTGTCCATGATGACTTAGACAACATTATTGGGGACCCACTGGCTTAGTATCTTCTATAAAAATATTTTGTAGCCAACCATATTTAAGAACATTTCACCTTTATGGAATGCTACAAAAACATTTATCAAGGGTCTATTTATTATATCTTTCCATCTATATGAAATAATAGAAATCCCCATGTCTTTCCATGAATCCCTAATTGGCTGCAAAGAAGTTTGTGTAGGATCCATTTTATGCATTAAAATATGATTCAAACCTTTTCATAATTAGGATCCTTGTGATATTATGGAGATTTATTAATGAATTTTACCATTTCTTTCCACTATGATGACCTTAATATGTTTAAGGGAAACCCATAATCATAAATACATCTTGCAACCAATTCATCAACTATCTTCCTCTTCTCAATATTGAATACCTTTTCTAATGTGCCTTTTATATTTTTCATGAGTTGGTCTCTTCATATAATGGAGTTTTAAGTAGCTACATTTGAATGAAAAAATGTGTTGAAGTTAAATGTATAGGGGGTTTCCCTAAAGGTCTCCTTTGCATAGGATGTGATATAGACTGAGATTTTTAAACGTTTATATCAGCTCCCTCTTGCTCTTTCATGTTATCTAACATCTTCACCTTTTCAAAATTTGGACACTTTTTGATACCCATCCTCTAATCTTGGTTAAATGGTCATTTAGTTAGGTATATGAGGTCTTGAATAGCACATTACAATGATTTCATATCTAAGCATAGGACCCACTACTGGTAGTGGCTTCCACAACTTTCACGTCTCCAAAGAAGAGAAGTGAGGTCATATTTTGTGGAAATATTTCATGTGGGACTTCTTCCTTATTCACTTCACCTTGACCTCCACTCGAACCTGAAATTGATGCCATTTATTCTTCATAGCTGCAATAGGAACAAGAATCGTAAAGAAAAATTAAACATCTAATAAAATAAAATAACATTTAATGAAATAAAAAAAATCTAAAAAACAAAAAACCTTAAAAGAGTAAAATTTTAAAATATTAAACATTTATTATTCATTGTGTATGCCCCTAAATTCACTCGCTTCATTCATCATCACTAATATTACTATTAGTTGACACTAATTTTTCTTATCTCATTTATCTCTTCTAATTTTATCCTAATATCACCCCTTCTAGTCATTATCTAATATCCCCCTTCGTTATTCTTCATCTGCTAACCTCATATTATCCCCACCAATCTATTAATTATTTTAATCATGTATTATCCACTAACTAATCTTATCCATGATTTGGGAATTTAAAATTCCCATGACCCACCTACCTACCTACCTTAGCCTACTCCTAGGCTATCCAATAGCCCTAATCCCTATTCACCTATCGAATCACCTATCCTAATCCCATACTAATCTTTTTTAGCCCCTAAATGGATTCTATAATTCTCTCTATCCCATCCTTTCCTCTCTAGAAGCCTATATTTTAAAGTCTTCCAAGGAATTTTTAATTCCATGGATAATCCTCTACTATTGATCCTCTTCACCCCAAATTTGAATATTGGCCATTGATCTTCCCTCCATGGCCTATTTAATCAACCATCCTTCCATTGCCAAACTAATTATAAACTAACTAGAGAACCCATGTGCAATCTATTCTAAAATATTCTATCAACATAGTCTTTTGATTAAGTCTAAAGTTTTTGTTTTCTAACTATGTTATTTTCTCTATTTATCTATTGTCTACTCATAGGAAAGGAGAGGTTTTTTTTAGATCAACATCAAACATCCAAATACTCCTTGGAATACCTAGTGTAATATCAAATTTTATGAAAGATGGTTTTATTTTTAATAATTAGTTTTGACTACTTGGTGTAATACCACATTTTACAAAAGGTGGTTTTGTTTTAACAAGTAGTTTTATATATTCACAAGCGATTTTGACTTAATCTATTTAAATATTACATTCACCTAATCAAAATCAAAATATAATCTTGTTGTAAACTTTTCATATATTCTATGAATATTTTAAAATACCTTATGCATAATTTTCATTTCTATTGTTAAAATATATTATGTTTTCCCAAAACCACAAAATCACATATCACAAATTGTGATATTGACTTAGACCTATAGTATTGCATTAAGCACTAGTAGTTTCGCCTTAACCACATGAACACATAACCCTTTTTCAAAACCACATTTTTTAAAGTGTAGTATTGATCCTAACCTATAGTATTACTAAACCATAAGATATTTTGATAAAACCGTGTGGTTAAGATTAGTTATTAGCTTGTAAAATCACATATCCCCTAGTTTTAGTATTGCCTAGCAGTTATAGTTTTGTATTTTTTGGAATTAGTTTTGAATTAGCTGACTGTGTATCTATGGTTTAATCAATCAAGTTACAATTTTTCTATTTACTTTGCCTTTAATTTGTCCTTTTTGATTGCATTTTCAAGGTCATTTTCAATGAATTTTGAGTCATTCCAAGGGTTCTACAAGTCCCAAAATGTGGAGTGCACCTAGGGTGCTACCCTCAGACCTTGCAAGGGGCACTACCCCTTGACCCTACTGGAGGTTTCCACCCTTATAGACTCACATTTTAGCCTCTCATCTAAAAAATTTATAGTGAAAAATCACAATTTTTTTAGTGTTTTTACTAAGGCTTATTGGACTAACACTGTGTTTTTTTTATAGGGGTGAATCTAGTGGCAATTTTGGCTTGCTAACATCTTGTCTTACAAATGTCTAACTTCTTGTCTTGCAGGTTACCCTTCCAAATTTCTAATTAAAACTACTAATCCCTTGTGTTTCATGTCATCTATCAAAGATATTTTAGCATTTTTGAAAATAATATTGTATATATCACATCTAAATTAAATATTTAATAACTATTTTTGTTTGCTTATGTGTCACTTGAGGGATATGGTGGTGTATGCTCTCCTCCATTCATCCTAGTGATGAGTTTTAGAGGATCAAAAAACACTAATAAACCCTCCCATTTTGATTTTTTAAGAGCAACGTGATGTGGAATTCACACCTACACAATTTCCATAGTCTTAGGAGGATAGTGATAATGGATTTCACCACCATGCACTAATGCACACTCCATGTTCTGGTGGAGTATAAATATCAAGGATAACTATCATTAGGCTAAGTATTTGACCCCATATAGGTATTTAATGAATGGGAAGAGTTAATTCTATAAACTAGGCATTAGATAACTCCATATATAGACTTTGGCCCTATTGTACCTAGTGTATATCAGGGAATCCCCTAGAGAGCATGTATAGCTTAGCTTATGACCTTTTGACCATAATAGATGACTTGTTATCATAGTAAATATTAGATCCTAAGTGAAAATCTTGTGAAAATAGGGTTGAGAGGGTTTGGGAGATTTCATAATGGGTCACTAACTTACAGCCTCACCTATGAATCTATTAGATAATGTATTCATCAAGTTATACTCCCAATCAGTTTACTAATCTTAGGTTTGTGGTTTTATTGATTTGGTGAGTGTTTTTATAGACTCATGCTATTTTTTGGCCAATTTAACCTTTAACCCAAACCTATACACACCTATCTAGGTATCCTTTGCATATCACCATCTTGTATATCATTGTCTCATCAAATATCCTCTTGTACATATTTTATTTATAAATTTGTATATCTTTACATATTATCTTATCTCTCACTACCCTCTTGTGTCAGTCACATATTAGTCTAGTCTCATCCACTTATCATTAGTCATACCCCCATCACCTACATATCATAATCAAGTCTTGTCATCCATATATCACATCTTATCATAAATCCAACCTTATATTTGTCACTTAGCCTTAGCATTAACTATCTATAGTGTCATCCTTAAGACTAAAATCCACTTTATCCATAACCAATCTAGGTCACATCCTATTCATTTTTACCACCATATCCTCATATCATCTTGTCTTTTATTACTTATCCTTAGAGTCTTAGTCCAAACCATATTACCCATCATAAAACATACCTTAGTCAACACCTTATCACTTGTCTTGACCTTGTATAGCCTAATCACCTTATCCACCATTTTATCCCTTGAAACCTAATCTAGTCATAGTACTTACATTGTCATCCCATTAACTATACTAGTCATATTTTTAACTCTATATTCATAAATTAGTCCTCATCCACATTGGAAAATATTCTTTCCATATCAGGGTCATCATCAATAACTTGCTTACATCTAATCAAATTTGAGTCATAATCATAATCCTATCAACATATTTATCAAATCATCTCATCTTATTTGAGTCAATCACCTTAGTCTTGATCTAGTCTTAATCTAATCAATCCTTAGTCAAAATCAATCTTTTGGGCTAGCCTATCCCACCATCAAATCTTAAAGCTTTTCATATCTCACCTAGTTGAATCCAATCTAAATCATCAAAGTCTAGCTCATGTCCTAAATTGATTAGATTGAATATTATCTTATCCCATCCAATCACATTAAATATCTATTCAAACTAAGGAAAGACTTTATCCAAATTTGTTCCACTCATTCCATCATCATCCCTTAGTTTTTCTATTCAATCTCCTACACCTATAAATTGGGGCTGACAAACCACATCATCCATACTTTCTCCCATATTTGTCCATGGCATCTAAAATAGATTTGGTTAATACCCTGATTAAATAATGCCTCATCACCAATAGAGATATGATCCTTTCTCACCTTCTTGAGATGATAACTCCATGTGCTATAGACTTTGATCTCATCCACCTAACATTACCTCCAATATGAGCCCATCTATGTAAGTCAACTCCTAGGCCTCACACAACCTATTCCCATTTAAATCCTCCATCCACTAACCATAACCAGTCATCTACCCCATCCTACATTAGCAAAGGGAATCCTATATTGGCCACCTTGTCTTCTACTAGTATACTCACCCAATCATATCAAAAACCATATGATCTTAAGTCGAATGCTTCTACATCTAAGTCATGAAGTGATGATATCCCCTATACTCCTCTTCCTATATCATTAGAAGCCATTTTCCACCATCTTATTAACAATGACATGATGGTCTATCCACCCATATGACATCTTAATCCACCAAGCCTAATCCCTCTTGGTATAAATCTAACCAATACTATGTATATATCTAAACCTAGGGGCATACCATTAATCAATGTCATAATTTATAAAATTATGTCTAAGACCTCATCAACTATGGTGACATAAAAATCAAGAATGAATCAAATGAGTTGACATCCTTGGGTGAACAAGAAGAGGAATTCCAAGATTCCATTCCCAATCATGTTTAAGACCTTCCATTTCTAGCCAAGGTTAAGACACCACATCCATCTTCCATGGTTCCCCCATCTTTGAAAAATCCTCCATCAAAGATGAGTCTATTTCCATTGAACTTAATATTTCCTTCCCTCATGATTCCTCCTTTCATGGACATATATTTGTTGAATCCATTATATCCCCATCATCACATCAAAAACCCCATGTTAAGAGATCACTTATGAATAATGAATCATCTAATAACATCATTGAATGATGTACAATAGAGTCAATAGTGGAGACAACACCAATCTTATCTGCTTTAAGATCATGTTCATCACTAGTATTTGAATCACATTCCTCATCAAAAATATCATCCCTCAAAGATATTATAGCAGATGATGACTATGAATATATTTTTAAATATACCTCTAATTCAAATGTCAACCAATCATAAGGCATATGTTTTGATCTTGGTCAAGATGATGAAGTTATAACAGAGTTATTACAAGCTTTATCTTTCAATGATTATGAAAGTGAATTTGATCCCATGTCTAATGCATATACTAAAACTAGTCATAGTGATCCTTTTTTTGATCTTTAGGTGATATTCTATGATGTTTAAATTGGGTCTCCTAGGTATCCCTATGAGGACCATGCTACCCAATAACCACTCATTGACCTCATCATACCATCTACCCCACATTCATCCATAATATATCCTTTTCTTTTGGTCAATAATCATTTAATCACCTCCATCCATAGGGATGAATAGGAATATACATCATTGAACCCTCCATTGAGTAACATAATAAGTGCTATAAATACAAATGTCTAAGACCTTAGTAAAGAAATCACACATGATGATCAAATCACCTTTGAGCTATCAAGTCAAAATAAAAAAAAGTCAAATCATAGACTTAATCAAGAAGTGTCTTCCCCTAGTGAAACCCTCTTTGAGGCACTAAGAAATCATCAAAGTCAAAATAATAATTAGCTATCAAGTTAAAAATCTAATTCCTATGGTGAATCCCAAAATTAGGAACCAAGGGGTAGTCAAATTCAAATCCAATCAATAAATCAATAGAATGTCAAAATAACTATCACTATAAATGATAATCCTTCAAATAATTAGATTAAAGATGAACTAAAAATTTAACACATCTTTGATATCCTAAAATATTTTATCATATGGCAATAATCAAATATAAAATGTCTAACATCTCCAATGATGTGTATGACTGCTAATCTCGTCATCAAAAACCCACCACAACTTCATATCATGATCTTACCATCTAGTCAATTATAATACATCCCCATCGACATACAAATCTAATCCAATCCACACCTCACATCACCTTCTTGGGTAGTATTGTCTCTCGTAGGGGTGAGGAAGACACTTTGTCTAGATATTTAGAGGGTTCCTAATAAAATGTCATGAAGGTCACATGGACATCAATACATACAACATAGACAACATAATCTTATCATCACATCTATATAGAATAGGTGTTGGCTGAAGATCATGAAATGTTTGCAACTTACATCTCACATGCCTTTAATTAGTTTAGATGCAAAAAATAAATAAAAGAAAAATCATTCATCCAGTGGTGAAAACTAGTCTTTTGGTGCATTGGGTGAGTACCATGATGAAAAACTATTTCTAGTGTCATTGTAAAATAATATATTATCTATATTTTACCTCAAAAATTGGGGGAAAAATATATCTCTTATCTCTCTTATACCTCTATCCATTATTACTATGCATTATCCACCATCATATCATGCATCCTATTGTGTCCTTCCTTTATTATAGTCTTGACCTTCATAAGGGAGTGGAAGATATCTTGATAAATGTTCTAGAATCATCTTGGCATATCCTCTAATGAACAATTAGATAACTAGACATTTGGTTCCTTTATGACATGGTCATTGGTGAACCCTAGTCCATTCTCCCTTGGTCTTCATCTCCTTTTTAACATCACCCTCATCCTTTTTTCATCCCATCCATTATTCCATCTATCCTTATCTTGGTTTCTAGGCTTGGTATTATATTTGATAGTAACCCTATTTGTATAGTGTACATACTTATTCCAAAAAGACCTAAAAATTGAAATATTACAAAAACCTAAAGATCATAGAACCTAAAAAATCCCAAAATATATAAGTTGTATTTTTTCTTGTCATCTTGATAGATGTATTGAGTATCTTAGTCATCTTATCCTATGTCCTAAATTATCCATCTCATTTTCATCTTACCTTGTCTTATGTCCTAATGGTCTTATCATTTTATCATCTTGTCTTGTCTTATGTCCTAATATTCATACTCAAGTCTTTGTCTATAACCTTATCCTAATCATAGTCAGTAGTCCACTCAAAATATATACCCTTGTCCAAATCCATATCCTTGATCCACCTTCACATCAACATCATCAACCTATTCCAACTCGTCACTTGATCAATCATTTCATTGAGTCTCATCAAGAACATTAGACAAGACATTATGACACTGCATGTAGATACTTATGTGTTATTTGTCATATGTTTTGTTTATTTGTCTATGTTTATTTTTAGTCTTACATCATGTCTCTTTTTGTCTATTAGGTAATGAATGATGATGCTATGATGACACCAAAAGACATAATGATGCTTTTAGGTGCCCTCAATGATGTGGAGTTTTTTATTTTTCCGTTTTAGCCTAATGCACTATAGCACATCTTCTTGGTCATATTTATATCATGCAACATATTACCTAGTGATATATTTACATCAGATTGCTTAGAATATTATGAGCCTCATTAAAAAAATGATATATTAATAATTGACTACACTTATCATTTCCCTTATCCTCTATCATATGCTTAATAATTTAATCATCTTTATCCCATCATCAATTTGATCATCTAGGTATAAGAATCTAACTGCACCACATGCCATAACATATAATATCTCATATATAATCACTTGTCCTAGTTTTCTATATTCATGTTTAACATCTAAGTCAAATAGTCACTAATCATATCATCATCATAATTCATTATAATAATTTATTATCTAGTTTGAACTACATTGGCATGAGGTCTTTTTAGATTATGTAAGTAGCACTTAGGCACATAATGTGTCTAAGGTCAGCTCAACCAATCTCTCCTCTTTACCCCATCATTCATCATCACATGTATCTTTCCATTTATCATCTTCATGTATTTCATCAATAAAATCCTTGAGTTATAATATCACTCATTAATCAATCATTCTATTGATCAATCACTATCCCTATAACCATATCCTTAGTCTTCCTATTCAATTACATACACCTATCAATTGGGCCCAAATAATCACAACATACATATTTTATTCCATAAATCATCCATTATAATTGATTGGTCCATTCATCATTTAAAGTTTATAGTTCTTCCTTCAAGTGGGACATGACCAAGACTATAACTTTATTATCATCTCTTGCTCCTTTGCATGTGTCCTTGTTAGGGGAATCACCAATATTAATCATATTATGGCTCAATTGATTTAATATAGATAGGTTATTTCCCTTTGTTCACTTGATCATATTGATTCTTCTCTCTCATAGCCATCATCATATCACTTGACTTTAGCCTTGAGCTATAATCATCATTAATCCTATCAAATCATTATCTTATCTTGGTCTATAGATTTTATTGGCATGTGTCCTTACCTAAGATATTTATAAAGTTTGATTTATTTTGTATTATCATCATCATATTATGGTTTATTCCCCCTTGGGTTGTGTCAACAACCATGACATAGTCACTTCCACTCCCTGTGCATATGTCTTTGCTAAGGGCATCATTAATTTATAGGTCATTACTTATGTCAATTCCATATTTTTCATCCTCTATGTCATATTTAACACCCCATCCCATTATCTAATTCATCACATCCCATTCCTCATTTCTTATTTTCAAGTGGCCATCTGGATCCTTCCTCCCTACATGTCCCCTCGAGGGGGCGTCATATCCACTAACATAATTTACTAACATTAATACATGAAATGGTATTTATTTGAAAGATAATTACTCCTTTTACTTCATCCACTTTCAATGCCATTTTAAATAGAGGAAAATGTATGCACCTAAATTTGATTTATTCATTCATTATTACTAATATTACTATTAGTCGACAATAATTTTATTTATCTCATTTATCTCTTCTAATTTTATCCTAATATCACCCCTTCTAGCCATTATCTAATATCCCCATTCATTAGTATTCATCCACTAACCTTATATTATCCCCATCAATCTATTAATTATTTTAATCATGTATTATATTCTAACTAATCCCACTTATCCATTATTTGGGAATTTAAAATTCCCATGACCCACCTACCTACCCTATCCTTCTCCTAGACAATCCTACAACCCTAGTCCCTAATCACATATCTAATCACCTATCCTAATACCCTACTCATATTTATTAGCCCTTAAATGGATTTTAGAATTCTCTAATTCTATAATCCTCTCTATCTTATCCCTTCCTTTCTAGAAACCTCTATTGTAGAGGCTTCTAAGGAATTTTTAATTCTTTGGATAATCCTCCACCATTGATCCTCTTCACCCCAAATTTGAATATTGGACATTGATATTCCCTCCATGGCCTATTTAATCAACCATACTTACATTTAAAAACTAATTAGAAGCTAAGTAGAGAACCCATTTGCAATATATTCTAAAATCTTCTATCAACATAATCTTTTGATCAAGTCATCAAGCCAACATCATGCCATGTTGAAAATATGAGTCTTTGCTGTGTAATCCATAATCTATAATCCATAATAAGTAAGTCTTTTTATTGTTTAAAGGATTTAGCTTTAGGTTATAATGCTAGTTTTAATGTCTATTTTGCTTACATTATATTCTAATGGCTCTAAATTATGAAGTAGATTGATTTTTTGAGTGATTTTGGTTAATTTGCATATCTAAATCTATTTGAGCAAAATTTCCATCTCACACATTGAATCATTTATGTGGAGTTTGAACTATTTTCATTATATAAAAATAATTGTTTTTTAATTTTTTTGGTAACATGATCATGTGTGAATTGCTTGTGAATAAATTTACTTCTTCCATGTTTTATTTAAATAATACACACATCATTCATGATCATCATCACATAATGATTTTTTTTTTTTGGCTTGGAAGCTTGTAATATTATGGATAATACTAAACTCATTATTATTTCTCCTAAACTCACTGTTCTTTCTCACATGAACCCTGTAATGGATGCCATTCAAATTCTAAAAGGATGAAATGCAAAAGAACACATTGTTGTATTTTCATGTTTTTTTAAAAACTTCATTTAACTTTGATATGATTTAAGATTTTTTGCTTTTATTTTGTGTTTGAAATGTTTAAGTGTGGCTATAGGGTGGTTTTATTGTAGGTTAGGTTAATTTTAGGTTTTTGTTTTTAAAATTTGATTTTTTTTGCTTTACAAAAAATGACATAGAAATGGCTATGCCATTTTTATACTGTGGCAAATTTTTTGGAATGTTTTGAAGACATTTCAGTGCTATAATTTGTTTTGAAAATTTATTCTATCTGATTTATTACATATACAAGGCATTTATTACAAATTAAAATTAAACTTCCTTAATATAACATATAAGTGAAAAATCATAATATAATAGTAACTTGGGCTTATCCTCCTCTAAAACCCAATAAGTAAATCAATAATAAAGTAATGGTTGAGGTTTGGGTTCACCTTATTACCCAAAAAACCAAGTAAATAAAAAATTACAAAGGAATGGTTGTGATTTGGGCTTCATCCCCATCCAAAACCTAGCAAAGTTACGTAAGAAATTCATAATAAGATAAATGTAAGGATGTATATTTTGCATTCTCTACGTTTTTAATTTTATCTTCCTCACATCTAAACTCACATGCAAAACAATGGAAACATAATAAAGTAAGTTTAAAGAGAGAGACAACAATATAAGCATCACATAACTAAGTAAGAGAAGTCATGAACCAATCACAACATCAATGTATAGAAAATATTTTTCACTGAAAAATGCTGACAAAAAAGAATCTTTGACATGCAAGGAAGGTTTGAGAGACTCCTCAAATTTTACCAATAAAATGTGTTAGTTCAAAGCTTTATTTTTATTCTTGATATTTTCTCAAGTCTTCTTTGTTTGATACTCTATAGATTCCACCTTTTTCTAGTGACATTTTTATAACTCTCTTCACTTTTCCTTATACTTTCTATAAAACTGATCCAACCTCATGTAGATATTATTTATATATTCACTCCCTTTTTTGTTTTAATCCTCCCTAAATACCTATCCATTTGTATTAAAAGAGAGTATGGGCTGTTATAGTCACACCATGACCACATATATCACTTTTGGAAGAAGAGGCTGAATGTCTTTAAAGCTTGCAAGTTTTGACTTAATTATTATAGGTCTCTAATGTAATCTTGAAAATTTATTTGATTTGTATGAATAAGTATGAGTTTTATTGTATAATTCCATGATTTAAATTTAAATTTTTACCAACATACCATAGTCACACCTTTTAATGATAATTGCATACTCAATGAGCGATCAATCCTCTTAGGAATAAGCTAAGTAGTGGTCAAGAATCTACATGAGATGTGAAAAAAATTATCCCTACCAAATTAAAATTCAAGATTGATTACAAAATTTAATTTAAAAGGTTTTAATCAAATTTAAATCATAAATTTTATCTTTAAATAAGCCTTTAAAAGCTAACAAACTAGCCTATAAACTAGGTAGTCATAATTATCCTGTTGTTGCGATTTACAACGTGAGAAAGGGAAGTGGAATATTAAATCCCTAATTAATAGGGAATCCCATATAAAACTCCATGAGGATATATCTACCACTAACCACTAAGCATAAAAACAATTGTACATGTTTTACACATTGGTAACATATATAGGGTGAAATACAAAATATAGGCTAAAAACCTATTATAAGCACCATAAACATCCATATCATTCCTCCTCACAATAATAGATATGGCTTCTAAAGAGTAAAATTTGTAAAATATGAAATGATAAATGAGTGAAGTGACAATAGGAAATGAGAACAATGTTGCATTTGGTTTGTCAAAGTAGAAAAATATATCAACAATGGAAAAAGTGAAGAAAAATATTTGTTCCCTAAAGTTGCATAAATAAGAATGTGGTATTTTGAAGGTATATACGTGGCACACCAAATAATCCTCTACAATAGTCATCATGAAGTGCAAAAATCATCCTCTACAATAGTCAAAGGGTATACACAAAGGGACCATCCCATTTAACAATCATAGGGTCTACATGAAGTACAACAAATAATCCTTTACAAGGAAGCAAACAAAACTTGATAAGCATAGTGCAATAATTGTGAATTGTAGTGTTGTTGCCAATAGATTTGGAGAACTGTGTGGAAATAACTACATTTAAATAATGAATATATTAGTGTATCTAGTGATAAAACATGAAAAATTCTAAGAAAAATTATCATGTCCCTTTTTTCTCATAAAGTGAAAAATAAGAAAATTAATATTTTAAGTTGTCTAAGTGATTTAATTTTTATTTTATTAAAAAGTGACAATTTAATATTACTTTATTATAATCATAAATAAAAGAAAAGGGAAAATTAAAAATAAAAGTGTACTTTATTAAAGTAAATTAAGCTACTAACTTGGGAAAAAGAGTTATAAAAAGTTATAAAATAGGGCCTTAGGGGTCATTTGGGATCATCTTAATTATTACACCTATTTTGAGTTTGGGCATGTAATTCTAACTTCTACATTTGAGGACAAAAACCTTCTATTGCATTCAAATTTGAGGGTGAAAACCCTCTGATATTATGTGGTAGCTATATCTAGGGTCTATATTTGAGCTTCACTTCCATTTGACAAAGCAACATGGTAAAATTTATAACTGTAGATTAGCCACACCAACTAGGGCATCATATTTCAGTGCTATGTTTGATGTTAAGAGGATTTATGGGTTGTTTTAAGGTTGATGTCACCTATCTAAGAGCTAATGCCATCATAGGGAAGTGATTCAACCTATCTTATAATAGTGGTTGCCTTCTAGGGTTTGGAAACCACTGATTTATTCTTGGGACATCATCATCAGCTAACTAAATTTGTATTTTCCAACAAGTATTCCATTTCTATGGTCAGTGGTGATTTTTTAATTTGCATCATACAAATAAATAAATAAAAATTGGTATTTGAGCAACATTTGATCTCTACATTCTATAAAAATAAGATTGTCATTTTTAGCAGGCTTATCAGTGATTTTCAGACTCTTCCCTTTATTTATTATAAGGGTTTATTGCATAATTAATATTTATTTATTTCTACCCTAAGAAATATTTTAGTATAAGGGTTTTATTACAAAAATTAGTATTTTATTAATTTTAATCTAGGGTTTCTGGTGAATCTAGAATTATTTAAAAATGTCTATTTAGAGACATTACAATGTCTAAGATATTTCCCTATAGATTAGAAAGTGGTCCCAAATCTAGACCCAAGATCATGACGGAGCTTGAAAAGGTCAACAAGAGGACTAGGTGTGCTAAAGTTCTTATACAAAAAATAACATATGAAAAGAGGCCTGCTCTGATACTTGAAGATGTGAAATAGATGTGGATCAATGGAAAAAGATAAAAAAATGTAGCATTTTCCACAAAAAAATGGACAAGGTGATAGTCTACTAGTGAAAGAAAATAAATGCCAACTTTGGCTTAAAATTGTAAAGGGGGTATATCTTGTAACTTTTGGGATGATACAATAAAAATCTCCTCTTTAATTGTATTTTACTTTGTTTTTATATATAAATTGTCCCATAGGCCCCACCCACAAATTTATCATTGGCATAAGTAAAAATCTTAAAATTACAATATAATTATAATATATATTTTTTAATATAATATTTATTACTATAATTTGAAAAAAAATATAATAAAAATAATTATACAACTCTATAAAATATATATAGATTTTAATAAAATTTATAAGTATTCAATAAAGTTTATAAATTCATTACCATATAAGACAAATTTTAGACACTTTATTGAAGTTTATTAAATTGCATGCTAAACTTTTCAAAAACTATAAAAATCTAATATTACTTACCCTCGATCAAAAAAATGTTGTTGTCATGTAGGGTTGATGAAGTAGGCCGTGGGATGTGAATATGTAGGTCGTGGAACCTTAGAATAAGATAACTAAGTTTTGGTCCTGTGAATGTGATAGTGGGGATGGCAAGACTATGGAACTAGTCAGCCCCTTTTTTTTCCTTTTTTAAGGTATTTGCCTATACTTATAACTTGCAAAAATAAAGCTTGAGAAACTATATTTCATAATATTATGGGCTTTGATTATTTGTTTAAGATGAAATAAAGGTCTAAACATAAAATTTAACATGCTTTGGACATAATGGTGGAGTCAAAATTAGCCAAACATGCTCTTAAAAAACCTGTAAAGATCAACTATCTATGAATTTTTTTGGGATGCAATTTATTGGGAGTCAAATGTCCTTTTCCCATGAAATGAACATTTAATCCTATGAAAAGGACTACTCTAGAAGCAATGGTGGCATCAATTTTTTCCTCTGAGCCTTCAAAAATAAATTTGTTAAATGAGACTTGTGTATCCTATTCCAATACAAATCACAAAATGATTAACTTGAAAATAAGGGACAAAATTCATTGGGCCTTGGTAGTGAGCTACAACTCTTGTATGAGAGTACCCAACTTCTGAGGTCTCTTGAAGTGGAACTGATTTTATACCAATGATGAGGATTACATATTCAATAAGAGATCAATCCTCTCAGGAATATGCTAAACAATAGTCAAGAGTCTACATGAGATATGCAAAAAATTATCTTTGCTAAATGAAACTATAACCTTGAATGTAAAAGATCATTTTCAAGCTTCTAACTAATTTATATTCACAAATGAAGCCCTTAAATAGACCTTTACAAGCTAACTAACTAGCTTAATAATGAGAGAGTCATACTAATCCCTTTGTTGGGATTTTCAATGTGATAAAGGGAAGTGGAGTATTACATCCCTAATGAATAAAAAATCTCTTACAAAACCTCCATGAAGATCTATCTACATCTAAACACTACGTGTAAAAATATTATACACTTTTTACACATGGGTAACATACATAGGGTGAATTATGAAATATAGGGTAAAATTATATCCTAATCACCCCAAACATCTATATAACCTTTCCTCCAAGATTTCATTTAATAAATATTTATTTTTTCATTGTTACTTTTGACTAGCTTTCAAATATTTACATATAGCTTATTATTTAAAAAAAATAAAAATATTGTAACACTTTTTCATCGACAAAAGATTTTAAATATTTAATTGAGGAATATTTTCTTTGATAAATACATTTCAATTTAGTGAAAACTTATCATGCCAAGTAGTTCATGATGCCATGCCACCATGACAAGTAGTTCATGATGCCATGCTACCATGCCAAGTCAATTGATCAACCAAATTTGACCAATATTCATTCTTTATAAAATACAATGAGTGGCTGGTCAATGAATTTTTTTTTGCAAGGATCCCATTTCTAAAGTCCTTTTTATCCCAAAATTCTTGTCTTTAGAGCCACCTCATTAATAGGTCCACTTAATTATCCTCTTATGAAACTGTGTAGCCCCTTCAACCTTGCATATTCATGGTACATATCTTGTGATCTATGGATAAATCAAATGGGATCACACTATTGCTATAGTTGTTGTTTCTAGGACCCATGCACATTAGATTTAGGATTTTATTTCATTCCCTCAAGTTTATTTCCATTTTCACGTAAATAAAATATAATTGGGAATAATTCCATGAATATCCACAAGACTAGGGTTAGTTTTTATTGTCATCATAGTCATTTTTTGCATTCATATCATTTTTTTTCATCCATATTAACTTTTTTCTGCATTCATGTCTCCTAGTTGCTTTATTATAAGTTTGATTAGGAAATTTTTCCCCCATCTCTATCTCCTCATTTTTATAAATAGAGGATGTCATTGTGCAATATTTTATGGAGGGGATAGTAATTTTTTTTTTGATAAAGGTAAAAATGGGTTTTGAAAGGATTTCATAACCTTTTACAAAAACCAAAACAAAAAAATAAGGAAGCATAAAACAAAAACAAACATAAAATAGGCCCATCAAAGAATAGAACTCAATATAATGAGGATTTAGTTAGCTAAACATGAGTAGAAAGTCTCCCAAATTACATCAAAAAACCACAACATAAAAATCTTTATTTTAATGGATAACAAAATCATTTAAACTCTTTTCCACCTTCATTTCTTCTTATAGAGCTTGGTTTTTGGTTACCAAGAAGTCTTCCTTTATTTCCTCTTAGTCTACCTTTTATTTATTCTTTTGGCCTCTAGTCCTCCTACTAGGACCATCTTGTATTTATTTGGCCTTCATTTTCCTTGTGTCACCTTGCATGACAATGTTGCTGATGGTATTCACTTTATTTATCACATTGACTTCTTCGAGCTTGCCTTTAATCATTTGCATCTCTTCATCCATTCTTTTCATTTTTTTTTCCATGATAGCAATTTCCTCATTTATCTAACCAATATCATGTACTAAGTTCCTTTGTTCTTGAGGTTCTTTCACCTTCTCCATCCTTTCTTTATCCAACTAGATCTGCATATCTTTCATATCCATATTCATTTTCTTATTTTTATTTAAATTTCCAATTCAATATTTAGGGATTTCTCCAATTTCCATACCCTAGGGATTGTAATTATTTTCATAATAAAGTTTGTCATTTATTGTGATCACTATTTTTGTTAGATATTTGTGTTGAATGTGTTTGAATATAGAAGGTTATTTATTTGGGCAAGGCATATCCTTGTGAAATGTACAAGATCGTGTCTAATTTGAACATGGTAACTGAGCTAGATTAGGAGCTATAAACACTAGAGTGTGGCTTGAGTGGTGATAGAAGAGAATGAACACACTCTAGATTAAAAATAAGATAATAACTCCATGGGCCTAGTAGTTCAATATAGTGGTAAAACACCTAAGCATGCACAAGGGATGTATTAGGTTTGATTCCTAGCTAACCCATCAACCTAATGTTATTATTGATTCTTTTTATATTTAGAGTGATTTATTGCCTTTGAACACATGGTATCTCATATTTAACATTGAGTAACCAAATCTCAACTCTTACATGATAATTTGAGAAATTCAAATCATAAAAAATCATTAAATATTAAAAACATACTCAACTGATAAAATGCCACATCATTATAAATGCCACATACAAAATATGTGAGATCCAAATAAGTTTATGAGTATGTCTAAGTCATATATGGCATGATAAAATGTTTGAAAGTATAAAATTTTCATTATACTACAAAGTGTAACCAAAATATATAGTACTAAGAACAAGGAGGCAAAATTATAATAATATAGTCCAAAGATGCACTAGATGTCTACAAAATGGGTGCTAAATAATGAGGAACTATAGGGAGAAGGACTAGATTGACATCGCTGTATATTTTTTTCATTGAAAGATTTGAATTCTTGATATCCTTGATCATTACTACATCCCTAGTCTATTCACATTTTATTCTTATTCATTTCAATGAGTTGTAATGTATGAAAATTTCCCTTTAACTCTCTTGATATGTGATAGCTGATTAAAGCCCATGATACACATGATGAAGCAAAATTTCATAAGTAAATAATTAATTTTGACACCATTGGTATATATCCTTTATTTTCTCTGAAATCTTTTCTTTTTTATAAGTGATTTCCCATAGTCCTTCACTCTTATAATTCTAATATACATAATTATCACAATATAGGATGAGGATCTCTAAATTTGAATCCATATGATTTAGATAGGTGCCAAAAAATGGTTGTTCTAAGTCTTCCATTAATCAACACCAATGTGTACATATTTTTCCAATTTTTTTTGGTTCAAAAAATTCTAAAAATGAAGTTTGTATGTTTAAGTCATGACTCTTGGAAGATCATTTTTCATACCTAATAATTTATGAAATTGAACTTAAAGAAAATATGTAATTTTTTTTTGAAATATGAATTGATTGTGCTCAGTGTGACCACATTATACATAATTTTTTTGATGACTAGGCACTAAATAGGCATGCACAAATATTTCCATTTCCCTACTATATACCGGCTCCTAGTAGGTCAATTATTTTTTTGATTTCATGTACCTATACCTATGTATATATTGTAACATACTAGGAGATAATTTATTTAAGGGTGAAATAAACATAATGATAATTGAATCATGTATGCACCTTAAATTTTCTTTGATAACATTTATTTTGTCTAATATTTAGTGCATTAATATCCCATAGTTAGGATTGGGGTGGACTAGTTTTGACCCAACTTGTGACAGATGGGTTGTGGTTAGATATATACCACCTTTATACCACCTTTGTATCATCTTTCTTATTTTACTCTACCCTCCTTAAACTCTCCTTTATCTTTCCTACCCCTGACCAATGTCACTAGCCATGGCAAGTGACATGCTATTTTCCCCAAATTATCTCCTTTATCTCAAGCCAAAGTTTTTGGCATTTCCTATAATGAGTTATAATGTAGGAATACATATCTATATTTATAGGGTCATTATTAGTCATTTCCATATAAAAAATTTGACATTTTATCTATATGCGCTTGTAAATCCCTTAGGGTTTGTAGAGAGGAATAGGGTAAAGGAACTTCACTAGAGGAAGACAAGTTGAAATGAAGTTGGAGATTCAAGAATAGGAACTAGACCAAGACTTTATTGTCTCTAATTATTGTCTACTTAGGGTTTATTTTATCCATCTTGATTTTAACTAAAATCATCTCTCATAAAGTGCTCAAAGCCAAGGGGGAGATTAATGCACTTAAAACTTGTCTCAAGGTAAGTACCCCTTTACCACTTATCCTTTTATTTTATGCATGGTAGAATTATGTATGCTAAGTGTTTCATCATATTTATGTTATAAAACATGCATATGACTATTTTACTTATTTCTTTCTTCACTTTATTATAACCTTTGCCTATTGTTATGGTCCATAACCTAAATAACATAGCTCGTGCTTATTACCTTGTTAAAACTAGTTATAGAAAGGTCCTCTACCCTTATTTATATGTATAGGTTGCATATATAGGAATGTATTACTAGACCCACTACAACCATTATTTAAAATCAAGTTTATTAATTTCATTAAGCAATAATGACATTTTTCCTATTACCTACATAGCTTGTTGCAAAATTTCATGTATGTGTTAGATCAAGAACAACCTTATACATTTTACCTATTTAGAGGCTTATATATGTAGAGACCCATTTATATGCTTAATACAAATCATATACCTTTCACCTTATCTACCTTAGTGCTCGTGAAGTAGCCAAGTGGGTTAGCCCTTTTAGTCAACCCCCTAAATATTTTATCAATGACTATATAAGGGCTAATGAAATTTTGAGTAGAAAAGGTATTGCTCAAGTGGACATAGTCACTTGATGCATCCAAAACCTTCATGTGGTTTGCACACACCACACATCCCTTTGGGAGAGTTCCCTATTAATGCCAGGTAGGTACCTTGCCTACCATGCAACTTTTTTCTACCAAATTTTCCTACCATGTTGAATTATCATCGCTACATGACTAAAAACATTACTTTGCTTTCACACCACTCAAGGGTTCAAAATATTATTTGGAATATTCTCTTTTCAAATTTGAATTTTCAAAATTTTTGGGGGGGGAGTAGGGCAATTTTTCAATTGAGGATTTGAAGGTATAAATTTAAAAATAGTCAAAGGTAAAACTACACCAACTAATTGTTTTTTACAAGGATTTTAAATATATAATTGGTTTTTGGAAATTCAACCTGTAGCTCCTCGAATTTGAAATTTATGAAAATCTATGATTTGACAATTATGGACAAACTATGAAGAATTCGTAGCCAATTTTTTTGCCCTAAATTCTTGTTGACCTGATCCTCCTTTAGATAAAACAACTCCTAAAAATTAGCCTCCAAGCTCTTGCATTTGTAATATTTCTCCAATATCTAACTATATTCCATATCACTTGCCTTAGATTTGTAAATTTATTTTGAAGCTTCATAACCTTGGTATGGATAATCATAATGCTTTAGTAAAATCTTGAAAACATAATCTAGCAAGACATAACTCAATATTATTGAATCAAAATCATGCTTTTATTCCACATCACTCTCTATAATCCATATAAAGAATAAAATTACATAATAATAGAGGGAAAGGGAGATAAATATTTAGGGCATAAAAAACTTTGTAGTTGGTGTCAAGAGACATCATTGAGCTTGTGTTATAGAACATAAGGCACCTCTCATATTTATACACTACCACACAAGGATTCAACTAATAGTTAAATGATAATCTTCACTTATAAGGTGGGTCATTTAGTACTTAGGGAGTAGTACCTCTGACTCAAACATTTTAAGAGACCCCCTAATGGTACACACATGTCCTCTACAGGCTACATCACACCTTAGGTTCTACATGAGAAATATTTATCATAAATTAAGTGAATCCTAAAAAGTTAAGACTATTGATGGGGCCACTTATATACCAAAAAATGTCTAGATTAATTAATAGATAAATAGAGTCTTAGACTAAATATACTCTACATGGAAATCTTTGTTAAATATTTCATAACAAGTAATTGATATCCTAAATTAAAAAAAAAAGCATGAAAACATCTTTTAATATTTAGAGACAATTAATGTTGGGAATCAATCACAATCCAAGGGACAAACCAAAATGTTAAAAAAAATGACGGACAAAATGATAATATATCATGTAGCAAGGAAATAAATATGATGGGAAGAAAAATTACTTTTCAAAAAATTAATTTATAGTAATATCATACACTTGACTAGAGAAGTAAATCTCCTTAAAACAATGTGGTTATGAGTCTCAAGCTTTGATAACCTTAGAAATACATAATATGAAAGGGAAAAATAAAGCATAATGCCAAAATCCATGGACAACTAAAGGATTATAATGAAATACCAAATAAATATAACTAATATAGAAGACCACAATTATCCAAAATAAGGGTGTATGCTCATCTAATACTTAAACCAAAGAAGTCATTTTTTTCCTAGTAATGGGCTTTGTGAGGATAGGCCTAAAACATAAAGTAATATGGTACCCTTATCTAAGAGAGATAAAATTGAATTTTGATGGAAAATAAAATGGCAAACTTGGTCCTATAGGGAGAGGTGTTGTTTTTAGAGTTTTAAACAATCAATAGATCTTGATTTTTGCATTAAATGTGGGCAAAGAAACTAATGATCAAGCTAAATCCTTGTCAATGCTGAAAGGTATTCAAATTTTAGTCATTATGGGATGGAATAAGATGAAAATTGAAGGTGATTTGTAAATTTATAGCAATGTAATAAAATTTGGAAGTCATTATCAAAGAAGTTAAATAGTTGGTGAGAAAATTCAAGAGGATATCCTTTCAATATGTTTGGCAATAAAATTCAAGTGGATATCCTTTAAAAATATTTTGTAAGAAGGAAATAAAATTATTGATTTATAAAATAATAAGGGTGGGAATTTTTGAGTCCGAAGGGGTTTTGGAGAAATTGTGAATTACTCCTTACCTAGTAAGAGAAGTCATAGTAAGGGAAGCTTCCTGTCCTACCCCTTAGTCTATTTATTTTTCCCCCTGGTAATTTGTATCTTCTAATATTTATTATATTAAGAGGGTACTAAACTCATTTATTCCACTTTACATTTAATTATGAAATTGAAATCATTTTTTGGATCATTCTATTGTGGAGCACGTCACCTTACTCTTGGTCAACATTCTTTGTCAAAATCTTGATTTTGGGTAAGTACTTTTAGATGGGGTTTATGGGTCTTGGTTTTCATTCTTAAGTGGCATCTCTCTAATTTTTTGTTCTTGGTTTACCTTCAACCTCTCCCTTTCCTCTATTGGTTTTAAATTGGAAGCTCTTTATTGAGTTGGATCTGGTTTATAGGATAGTTGCTGTGTGGTTATGCCTTTTTATCTATTCTTTACATCCTTAGAAATTGTAATGTTTGTGTTGGGGGTTTACTTGGGGTTAAAAGTTAAATGGTGAATCTTGAATTTTTGATAAAATAATCTCATGGATTATTCTCTCTGCTCATCTCCTTCCTTTGTAGGTGGCTGTTTCTATGGTTTCTTTACTTTTTTCTTTGGCCCTTTGCTCCTACCAATGATAATTTTTGGATCGATAACTATATTTTTTTAGGTGTAGGGGATTTTAGAAGGCCATTATATCTAATAAATATTTCATTCCTAATTTTTTTTCCAGCTCGATACTTTTCATCTTTGGAAAAAAGTAGAGGTGGAAGTAAAAATTACTATTTCCAAAATCTAGGTATATCTTTCATCTTACATGAATAATTGGAAAAAAAGTTACTCATCTAAAGATGTTGATAGAGCCAATATATAAATGTGGTGAAATTGGATGTGGATGATGATGTGGACATTGAATTAGTGGGAAAAAAGATGATGTTGGACCTTACACAGTTCATTGGGAAGAGGAATGTATTTCACTCTCTAATTGGATACTATCCTCTCTATTCTTAGCAACTCCTTCATCTTGAATGAGGATTATAATAATATTGAGATGGTATTGCAATAAGTGCAGGAGAAACACAACTATCACTTCCACATGATATTGGATAGGCTTAGGATAATTAAAAAATAATAAATGGCCAGGGCTAACCACTTTGACATTTAGTTCTCACTAGAAGTAAAAAAGTTCATTATTGAATACTGCATCATCTTGGACTCAGATTATGATGACGTAGTGGAAATTATAGAGAGAGTGTAATAGGATATTTAATTTTTTTATAAAATTTAATTTTATGCCCATGTTATTATTTAAATACTATTAAATGTACATTTTTTATTAAGCCTTGTAAAACTACTTTTTATGACCATCATAGAACCATCTGATGATAAAAGGTGGAGATAAAGGTAACGGAAGTTTTTTTAGGTCACTATAAAACCAAACAACAATTTTGGGCTTATTTTTCCATTTACCTTATACATTTTGCAATGAGGTGTACAATACTACCCCCTTTTAGATTTGAACTTATGACTTCCATTATGAATTACACATAGCTCCATTAATAGGCCCTTATAGGTTGTATACTTCTTAGTTTAATTATATGATTTGATTATGTTAATGAGTGATGTTGGATTCAAAGAGATATGTGATTTGGGGAATTTATCTTATTTCTTTCTCTATTTTTGTTGTGTGAAATATGGGTTGAGAAGAAATGAAATAGGGGAGAGATAGGTGAGGTTGAGGATTATTTTCTTTCATTTTATTTAAATCCTTTATTTTCTTTTATTGAAAGTCTTTTTTTATATTTTCTAAAGAAAAAATTTAGATAAAATGAGAGGAAGAGAGGCATAATCATCTATTTCAAAGGATGGGATTGATGCAAACATAGATTAGTCATTTTGACTAACTTATAGTCACAAGTTGAAGCTGTTGTTTGTAGTAAGGAGATAGTTTAGAAGAATATATTGATGGTTTATTGGGTAGCTGAGTTTAATCTATGCTCAATTTATGTTATTTCTTGTTGCTTTTAGAGTAGAGGTATCTTTTTAATTTTGAATGAGAGGGAGGGTGAGGATTTATGCTTTTCTAATGGTATAGTTGATCGAATATATTTTTGAATAGATTTAAAAGGAAAATGATTAAAATGTTAGGCTTTTGCTACCTTATTTTGAATTTGTATGAATTTGCATGTGTTAGTTGGGATTTTTTAATGGAAAATCATATCTCCTAACCTTATAGACCTCTAGAATTTAATTTTACATCTATTTTCAGTGATTAGTTCATTCCCTTCCCATCAATTTGGGGTGAGATATTTGTAAAAAGGAAAAAATAAAGAACTGAGTGTCAGTTTTCAGAAACTGAGAGGTAAGGGTGTGAATGGTTGGAGTGGAGTGAAGAGGATTATAGTTATTATTTTACTTGATGATTTCTCTTTTTTTGGTTTAATGTTATTTACTCCTATGAGTTTTGAAGGCCTCTATTCCAAACAAAGAGATAGGAGAAAATTTCATATGATATTTTGGTTGTGAAAATGGTTTTGCTGAATTAATTCTTGACATGAGTTAGCCAATTATATTTATGACTATGAATTTTACTAAAATGAGGTATATTTGTTGAGCTTGAAAAAGAGAGAATGTGAGGGAGAGTTGTCTCTCTATCAAGAATGATAACCTTTTGAGCAGATCTAGTGTTTTAGTAGTTTAGTGGCAAGAAGAAATATAATAGATTTAGAAGCTCTTAAACTATGATAGGAACAAATGAACAAGAAAAGAATAATAAGAAATAAACCATAAAAATCCAGACCCAAATGATATATTTTATTCAAGAAAATGGTCTGCTTATATTTATCATATAATTGTGTATAAAGGCTTTTCAACTTCCTTCTCGACTCTTATTTTCCAACAACTCTTTGACTCCTTATTGACATCTCATATATCTATTTTATCATTTTATTATAGATAATGAAAAATAATACTAAATATTTTTTCCCTTTACCCTTGCTAACACTCACTTGGACTTAAATAGGCATCTCATCCCGAGACACATAAAGGGCCTAAAGTTTCAAGTTTTTACAATTTTATTTTACAAATGCATTTGAGAAACTAAATTACTCCTACTCCTACTCTCCATGAACTCTCATGATAGAGATCCATTAACTTCTACATTAACTACTATAAATACTATCAAATACATATAAAATTTCACAAAAATTATAAATACTCTCTTTGGTCTCAGTTCTTCAACTTTTCCTTACACACATTAGCAATGAAAACAAGAATATTTTTGTCCTTATCTAGTCTTATTATTATTTACTTTGGATTAAAAATTTATATCAACTACATAATTATCCTTGATCTAGATATGATAAGAATAGAAGTTTCATGCTATTCATCTACCACTTTGCATCCTTCTACTATAACACTTGCTAATACATTTTTTTCACTCATAATCATTATTCTTATGCATGTATGGGATTCACTAATGCCTTCCATAAAATATTGAATGTAGTCAAAGGTAAAAATAACATCTAAAATTTCACACTAATACTGAGTCAACATCCTTTCGAGTCTTTATCTTCCACTACAAATCTACTCTCACTGCAGGTGATGACCATAAAGTACACCAAACATTGTAAGTGTAACCATTATCACACTAGGTATATTAATTTTTTTGATTTATGTCTCCTTTCTTTCCAACATTATTCAAAGGTTAAATTTCCTTTGAATGGTTTATAAGATGGATAAATTATTGGCGAGGGGGATGAGAATGAAAATGTATCATTATGTTGTATAGTGTTGGCCATACAATGAAATTAGAGTTTAATTTGAACATCATCTTCTCTTATCTTTTGCTTTGTAGGGAAAATAGCTATAGAATCTATAACTCCTTATGACATACAGAAGCTTAAAATTCTCATCCACTTATCCCTTCATGCATAGTGTCAAGAATTAACTCCTATAATAGTATGAAGAAATAAATCATATTTCTCCACTATCAAGAACCATCTCTATAACTAGCCCAGACTTGTTTTATATTCAATCACATAAGAAATATCCTTGATGAATATCTACAAAGCAAAATATTAAATATAAAACTTATTCAACATTTATTATTTGTATTTTCCATTCTGATATCTTCATATTGTGCATTATTTCCACACCATGAAGAACATTCATATAAAAATTGGATACACTAACTATGATTGAGAGAAGAATGATAAGCACATGTTGAGATAAAAAATATGAATGAGACCACCCATTTCTTCTAGTGGTGATTCCAAAATATCATCTAGTTTCAAAGAAAGATTAGTGCCCATATTTAATATCTTTAACTTTAAGAGTTCTCTTGCTCATGAAGATAAAATGACTGAGGTCATCCTTAAAATATGACTCATCTAGAAAACTTGTCTTGCTCCTTAGTGTTCATCAAAGAAGAAGGAGACAAGTTTGAAGGCCTGTTGAAGAACTAAGTGCAGCTATTGGGAATTATGTGGGCTATCAAAATTTTGGTAATCTTAAGCATCTATTTGTTGAAATTCCTATTGTTAAATATTATCATAATTCTTTCGATGATAGATTTCCTAGTGATTCAGAACCTTATAACTCCATTTATTATTTAACTCTTTCTCAACTCGCTAAATCCCCTCCTAAATTTGATCGACCAAGTCCACCTCATTCACCCCATCACATCCCTTTGTCATTTGTTCCTAAACTTAATATTAAATAAATCATGAGGCATAGGGATAAAAATGAGAATTAGTGCCCTATATTTATAATTCCTAGATTTAGACCTATCAATTTTGATGAAATGGAAGGCCATCCTAATGAAGTCCCAAACAAAGTAAGGAAATGCCTTCCAAGATTGCAAGGGAATAATGAAATTAGTGGTGATCAAAATTTGAGGTATTTTCACAATATCATTGAAGACTATGAGGTTGAGCATGAGGATGTGTGCATTAAATTATTTATGTACATGCTAGAGGAAGATGCTCATGAATGATTTCATTCCCTTCCCCATGGATGAATTGATTTATGGGAAGAGATGCTGAATGTTTTTAGAATTCAGTATGATGATAGAATTGATCCCAAGTTTCTTTTAGCTAAGTTTAAAAATGTCAAAAATAACCCTAATGAGTTGTGTAGGACTTTAACACAAGGTTCAATAAGGCTATGATGTGGTTACCTAAAAATAGTTGGCCTAGTGAGATAGTGTGCTTGATCAAATATTGTGATGCATTTGATAAGAGGGCTTTATATTACGTACAAGATAAGGCTCCCCCAAACCTATGGTTGGCATTCAATATGGCCATCCAAATTTAAAGTAACATAAAGGCTATGGGTATGCCCTTAAGTAAGTAGGTTGATGCAGAGTTGGTTGATCCAGAAAAGACATAGTCTAAGGCAACCAAGCTTGAGGAAAATATTAAGACTTTGGCCTCCACTATCAAAGAAATGTCCTATAATTTGGCTAGAGATGAGAAAGGGTTGCCTCATTAGCTTGCACATGATGTTGGAAGTCAAAATAGAGGTACTATAAAGGATGTGCCTAAACCATTACATACCAAGGTAAATGCTATGAATTATGAGTTAGACATTGATTGGTGTGACAGGTGCTTTTTTTCACATCCCCCATGTGATACAAATGAATCTAATGATGAATGTGTAGATGATCTTGAATCTGTGTTTGATGGTGATGATGAGATTATGATGTTTAATTATTAGGAATCTCAATGTGATTCTCTACCTCCATGAAAATGATGAATGTTACTACTATAGAACAATTTTGGAGTGTAGTCAATAGGTCATGTGTCCCAACATATGACTTTTCTTATGATGATAGTATAAAAAAGCACATGAGTTTCCAAATCATGATGTAATTGAAGATCCAAAGTGTTCTTTGAAATAAGTGCTAGACATGGAAGTAGTATTGGGTGACTCCATTGGAAATATGGACATTGTTAAGCAACTAGTTATTCTTGACGCTAGGGTTGACAACAAGGGTGATGTTTGGAAGATGTCATTCAATGAAGATGGGATTATATTTTTTACCCATAAATATGAAAATTTATAGACCCCTTTCAAGCATTACTTTGAGTATACAATTGACATTTCTAATCTCGATGCACTCTTGGTACTCACATGATTGTAGTTGAGAAACATGTTCATTTACAACTACTAAAGGAGTACCAAAATCTTTTAGGTTGGTCTTATCTAGATATGAGATCATGTAAAGAGGATTTGATTCAATGTGTCATACTATTATAGCCTAGTAGTAGGACCTTCAGATAAGTTTAGAGATGGGTTTACTTCATCTTGGTCACCAAGCTACTAGAAAAGTTCAATAGACTAAGGGATGGTAGAATTCTAGAACCGCCAGTTAATGGAAAATATCTAAAGCATTTCCTCAATTGAGTCTGATTTATCTACAATATTTTATAATATTTTTATTTTTTTGTACTTTTGTTGTTTTGTTTCCCCTTTACTTTAGGTCTTATTTTTATAGTTTCTATTTTGTGTTTCTATTGTGTGTTCATTTTTAGATCCTCTTGATCTATTTTTATCAAGTCTACCATGTTTTATTGAGACTTCACAAATGTTTGTTGGTAACTTGATAAGAATTATATCCATATCCCAATGGATTGTCACATAGTCTTGTGTTCTATGGTTCTTTGCATATATTTAGGGGGTATGCATCCTCAGGTAAGAGCTAGTGTTCGTGCCTAGAATTGCACTGAAGCAATTGGGCCCTTGCCAAGTGAAAATGCCTAAGTCTATCCCAAGTTGAGTATTAATGTCTAAGTCATTATCCCAACTACTATTTCAAAGTGTTCTTTTGAAAAGGTCAAGTTTATGTTTAAAAGGCTATGTGATTTAACTTGGTCTTTACTTAGTGTATTTATTTCATGAACTTTACATCAGACATTTTCTTGTGTTAATTTGGTCTATTTTTGGTACAAAATCCTTAGAGTCTTTTGGAAAAAATGTTTGTGTAGATTGTCTGAAGGACATATTATTTCAAGGTTTTTGTCCACACAAAAATTCTGAAGGGCCATTTCCTTCAGGTATTTTGTCCACAAAAAATCCTAAAGGGCTATTTCTATTATTTTAGGTCATTTATTTTAAACTTTTTGTCTATGGCAAAAAGTTTGAAGGGAATCTACCCTTTAGGGATTTTAATTGCAAAAAAAATCCTAAAATAATTATATGGACTTGTTCATTTCAACCAAAGTGTCTACAAAAGTCCAAAGGGTCATTTTGCATTTGAATTTTTTTTGAAGGGTCATTTCCTTTAGGCATTTTACCCTTACAAAATTCTTGAAGGGTACCTTCAAAGGTCTAAAGGGTAATTTTGCCTTTGCAATTTTTTTGAAGGGTCATTTCCTTCAATCATTTTGCCCTTAGAAAATTCCCAAAGGGCACTTTTAGAAAATATGAAAGATAAGTTTGGAGGGTGAAGGGCACTTTTAGTAAGTCCAAAGGGAACTTTCAATAGGTTTAAAGGGCCATTCCAAAAGGTTGAAGGGTAGCTTTGTAAGAAAAGTACTCTTGACAAAACTTCTGAAGGGTATGTTCAAAGGGCTTGAAAGGTCATTTTGGCAAAGTTTCTGTAGAGCAAAATTCCTTTTTATTTTGGGCATTTTGCTTGAGTAAAAAGTTTGAAATAATTAAATTTCTTCAAGAAAATTACCAGGTTTAAATTTTGTAGGGAAATTATTTTGGATAAAATGTCCAAAATAATTGTTCTAACTAAGACACAAGGAGTTAAGTCTCAATTCTTTTGGAAAAATTGCAAAGGTCCAATTCATTTAGGAAAATTATAAAGCTCAATTTATGTGAAGAAATTATTTCAAACAAAATGTCCAAAATAATTATTCTAATGAAGATAGAAATCTGAAGACTCAATTATTATGGTAAAAGTGTGAAGTTAAATGACTTTGAGGAAATTGTCTATACATTTTATATAAAACAATTATTCTGACATAATGCCTGAAAGAATTGTTGTGGGATAATTCAAAATAGGAATGCCAAAGATAAAGACTCAAAAAATTATCATAGAAAAATTCCCCAAAGAAATATTTCCAAATTGTAGATATGACAGTCTTGTGGATGTCTTTTAATGGGTGCACAAACATAAAATTTAAGCTATAAGGACTATTCATTAGGATTTGAATGTTCAAAAATGATCACACAAGCATAAATTTTAGACCATGTGAAGTAGTTATTCATTTTTAAATTGAGGCAAATCCAACAATATGTATTTTCATGGAGCAGGATGATCCGATGGTGCACAATCAAAGCTAAAGAGTCAAAGGAATATAAGAAGCCCATGGGGTTACCAAGTGGCACATCCTTAAGGTTAATAATAGGAAATATCCAATGATGCCATACTACTCAGGTGATGATCTAATGGAGCATGTTTACTTGAACAATCAAGATTAGATATTATGAGTTTAAAGTCAAAAGGTCATAATTGTTGTACATGATAAGGCTCAAGTATATTCCCATCGATCAATGGTATGTGGTTAAGTGTGCACCTTCTAATCAATGGGGTGTATTAAGTTAAGGTTTCAAATTAGGCCCATAGTGAATGTAGTGATGAAAATCATTATAACCACATGATATATAGTATTGAGTAGCCAATGGCATTTGACCCTTTGGGTCTAAATCCAATGGCTTGCATTGATCTAGCCTAGCAAGATCCAATGATGCGAGCCAATCCATACTTTTTAAAGGGCCTAGATTATATGAGGAAGTGATAAGTTTATAGACTAGAGTCATTAGTCACTCTTAGAGCCTACAGATTCCTAGTTGGATATGATGTGGCATGCCAAATGTCAGTATGTGCCAAGCTTTGGTTTTAAAGTTAAACTTGATAGCTCTTTCCTAGTCAAACAATGAGTTGAAGCATAGAAGAAGGTGCATGATATTTTACGGAGTGAATATTTCTAATCATGATCATAGATCATTTTTTGTTTCATGTCACAACTAGATAATTCTTGATCCATCATTTTAGGTAAAGGCCTTTCCTTGGCATACACAAAGAAGAGATTTCCTATCCAGAAGTTTCCATGATTTGTAATTAAGTAACATGAAAGCATTTCCAAATAAGTTACACATGAGAAATTATTTTTTTGGCTCTTTAAATGATTTTCTCCCTCAAGCTGTGCAAGTGAGTGATCAATAGAATCTCTAGGTGGTTGTCTATGATGATAAATAGTTATTTAGGCCACCGCTATGAAGTCCACCATTTAGATCATGATTTCACCAACATATTCAGTTAAAAGATCAAAGGTTTGTTTCAAATCTTCATCATTCATTGTAAAGGGAGTTGAAACAATGATTATTTTCTTACAAGTAGATGATGATCTTATGCATGGTAAAGAGGATATTCTAGCTAGAAGTATCTTGGTGGAATTTAAATATTATTATGCAATTTTGCAAATTGTGACCCATAGAGTCAGAACTAAGAAAGGTAAAAAATGTATAAATAAAAGGCTTATTTTTTATTCAAGAGGTTGGTTGGCTATTTGTTGGTAATTATGTTGGTCTATGTCTTCCTTAGTATAAGCTCTTACACATTTTAAGAACACTATTGTGTGTGTGTTTGTCTCTCTTGCTAAGGTGGTTGCAACTACATAACCATTAGCAAGATCTAATAGCATCTCTATATGTCTCCCCTGTCCAACATGGAGAAAATACACCATGCTTGTCCCCATGGAAACATTTTGAAACATCAGTGTATGTAATATTTTATTTCAAGTTAATGAAAATGCATGTGGTTCTCTTCTATTTTCTATTAATGAAGTGTAGTAACATGTTTTAAAAATGTTGTTGATAGGACATCTCATTTCCTACTCATTAATGGTTATCATCTTGGGCTTAGAACTAGATTAGAAATCCCTTTATATGTTATATGTAGAAATGTGTTATTGAATAACTTGTTACAGCACCCTAGGTTTATGGATTCAATAGAAGAAGGCAAATCATTCCTGGTAGTTTTATTATCTTACATGTAAGTTTTTTGTATCTTTATCATAAATGATGTCATGAATGATTGAAAGAATCCCTATTGATTGAAGACCTCCATCACACCACCCTCTCCTTTTTATAACTATCAAATTGTCCTACCCTATCCTACCCTGAATATAACATGCCCTTTACATATCTTGAGTGTTATTTTCCTGTAGATACATAAACACTTTATATTTAACATGTGTCTATGTTTTGTGCTTTAAATCCTAACATTTCAATATTTTATTCAACCCTTGTGTTGAAAATTATTTTGAATGAAAGTTGCAATCACATTTATATCTATCTTTATTAGTTTATATCTGGCCTATACAATTTTCTCATTCCATGTAACAACCCTTCTTGAGTGAAGTGAGCAAGCTTGGTTGTGTTTTAGTTAGATTTGTGTCTCTATGTACTAATAATCCCCATGGAAATTGAATTACAAAATCTCTCCATGTGAGCAAGCTACCCTATAGGTCCTCTCACCTTGGTTCAGGCAGAGCCAAAAGTATCAAGGAGTTGACCAAACCCTATGTATGTGCCTCTCAGTCATTTTCTCAATCTATTCCATTCTTGATGCCAAACCTTTCCCTAAATACAATAACATACTAGTGGGTTTATCATCATTGTTTACCACATTTATTCAAGTGTGTAAGGCTAGATTAGAGAGGTGTATAATTGGGAACCAATAACTTAGAACCAAATAGGGGAGTGGTTGTAAAGCCTAAAATTTGGTAACACCTATACTAGAGGAGAAAAACCATTATCTAAGGAAAATTATGGTTGGGTGGACATCATTCCCCTATCTTGGCACTTTAGAATCTGAGTGGGGCCCTCCTTGTGATTGTTCTATGTGTACCATACTCATTTTGTAAGCTATTGGATTAAATTAGGGTCATAAAATCCCCATTTAGTGCACATATAATACCACCTCCCTTTCACAAACTACCCATCGCATTGGTAGGTGGCCCATTTTATCTTTAGGAGACACCACCATATTAAAGTGACCACATAATACCTAATGAGCATTAGGGAGATCATTCACAATCCATTACCATAAATGGGTATCCTCAATGGCATCATTTAAAGCATAAATGTTAATAAAACCAAAAGAATGGATTTTAATGCTAAAAAGGGTCCACACTAAGTGGTTTGTGTGGTCCTATTATATACTTAATTTACACCCTTAGAGAGGGTTCTTCAGGCTCTCTCCAATTAATATATATAATGGGAATAAACCTAGGCTATGGGTATCCTGTGATGGGGTTGAATCTCCAGAGAAGTCTAGATTCCTCTTGATGTTCACCTATATGAATGCTTAACTAATGATTCACAAAGAAAAGGGGTAGAAAGAGGATAAGGGCTCCTAATAAAGCTAAATGGTGATGCACCAAAGTTAATTGGATACTCATATAAGTTTGAACATGCACTGGATCAATAAAAGATAACTATGGCTTACTCAACCTCACAATCTCACTAGTTGCGTAAATATTTCATAGAAGAGGTTCTAATTAGAACACTAGTCTAGACCTATAATTTAGTTTGAAAACACCTTCAAGGAGGAAATAGAAGAACAAAAAACTAGGAAGAATCTCCTTCACAAATTTACCATACACAAGCATACTAAGCACTGATTAAAAATAAGAGATAGGCGAAGAGTTGATCATATTACTTCAGAAGGTAGTTCTTACAATATTTTGATAGGGTTTAACCATATTAAATGAGAACACTTTTTCAAGAATCTTGATGAGTATCCTTGTCTCAAAAAATAAAATGATAAATTCTAAAAGCTAAGAACCCATTCAATGGGAATGAGACCAGGATATATAGGAGAAGAGAGAGAAAAAAGAAAGGATGTGGGAGAATACCATTAGAAAAAATAACACTGTCTTGTGTCATTAATTGAACCCAAGCTATTACCCTTTGCTCTTTAGCTAATGAAGACCTTGCCACTTTTTTGATTAATTAGGACACTGCCCATGGCTTGTTGAGTGAGAAAGTCCCTAAAGATTTTGAGGATGCATTGAAAGATCTTAGTTGTAGTTACCAACTCTAGACCTTTTCTTTGATCCTTCACACCATCTCTCGCTTGAGGACATAACCTCATAATCATGGATTTGACTGAATCATGGATTCATGATTTTTAGGTGGCTACTTGTTGAGGCTATGGCCATGTTAAAGGATGAAAACCCTTTGCATTAGTCACCTATCTAATCCACTTTCATATCTGGATCATAGGTCTATCTTATAGATAGAAAACCAATCTAAGACCTATCATTGTCTATACTCTATTCGACACCCAGTCCCTTTTAGCTATCAACTTGCCAACCTATATTCTATATTAGGTCTAAAAGACCTAATCTATCTTTATAGATCCCTATTGGTAATTCTTGGTCCCTATTATTTATCTTGGTTAAACTCGGGTTGATCTCAAGCTTGGTTCTATGTATGCTTTCTTGCCTTGGTTGAAAAATAACCCTTCAACCTCCGTCTAAGTCACTTGTCTTGAATTTTTTATAATTGGCCATTGAAATACAATTCAGATCATTGACATACTAAATCATCTCACTCTATTAATTTTGATCTACATGATCAAGCACCAGCCATTGATCCTCTACTAGTTGAATTCACTATTAACACCTATCATGCATGCATTTGTTCTTGAGATTCACTGACCCCTTTGACCTCCTCTCATTGTTAGATTTGATTTCTCCATCAAATTCTAATTGTTAATCTATTTGGACCCACTGTTTGAAAGCCAATGGCTAGTTCATGATCTTAGAATTAACATCCTCACTTCTGTCAAATAACATTTGCATGATCATCAATGACATTCATGTGACCATAAAATTAAAGTTGAAAAGAGTTGGTTTTACTTGAGCTTAAACTTGATGTTAGCATGAACATCTTATGTTTTAGGTCCAAATTTGAAGGCCTATAACTTGAAGCACAAAAGTCATGGAGGCACCAAAATTTTAGGAGATGCTCTTAAGGCCAAAAGGAATAAAAACTCTTTTGATCTGCTAATCTCAAGATCCTTCTAAGTGAAGATATTAAATGTACAAGTTGGCTGGTTCAAATGGTTTTACATGACATCCTAGTGATGGTATAGTTTATTTGGCTAAGTATGAGAAATTAGAAAAATATAACTAAGGATCCAACTTTAAACATTCATAACTTCTACTGTTCTTCAATGGATGATCTAAAACTTAGCACATAGTAACTAAGGACCAAGCTAAACAAACCCATGTAACCATTTTAACTGATAATTGCATCACATGTGAGATATAACTTTGTGAATATGCTCACTCATATTTGCTAGAACCTCTTGAAAAATGGCTAAGTATGAGAAAACACATAGAAAGTGATTGAGGAGCTAACTTTGGACCTTTGTAAATTTTGATAAGATTTAGAAAAGGAAATAGAACTTGGCACATATGATCTAGGTACAAATGTGAATAAACCCATATGATCAATTCTCTTTGACTCATTCACATGTGGAAATGGTGATGTCAATAAAGTGCCTATTTAGAATTTCTATTACTAGGCCCAAGTGTCTCAATGAACACAATAAAGAAATAAATAGATCCTGTGAACTTCTAAGCTATTCCAAGAATTCTTGGCATCCCATGGGGGCTATGTAAATCTAGTCCTATCCTTAGCAAATAGAAATTTACACTTTAAGTGAACCCAAAGTGTCTTAAAACACTTGAGAGAAAATTAAGATCCTAAACTCCTTCTCTTTGGAATATTATCTTTGGGCTTTGTGTATCAGCCAAAATTTCTAAAAGAAGTTGACCTTTAGGGAAATTATCGAGGGATAATTTTCCCAAAAAAATTGTGGCCTTAGAATTTCCCTTCGACCTTTTTTGAAATAGCCCTTTGCCACTTGAAAATGCCCTTCAAAGATTTTGCATTGGTACATTTTTTTGAGAAAAGTACCCTTCAAAAATTATACTTTGGATCATTCAGTGAAGAAAAAGTACCCTTTAGAAAAAGTGTTTGGGACACTTTGCATCAAAATAGTTCCCTTCAGGACTTCTATTTGGTTCAATTTTTTGAGAAAAGACCCTTTGGGAAAAGCATTTGGGACACTTTGCTTGAAAAAGGGCCCATTGGGATTTTTGAATGGACTATTTTACTGAGAAACTAACCCTTTGGTATTTTTGTCAAACATTTTCCCCAAAAGAATTATACCTTTAAGAAAATTGTGTGGATAATTTTCCTGAAAGAATTCTGACACTTAGCTTTAAAAAAATACCCTTCAAGATTTTTGAATGGACCATTTTGGATTAAAAAAGACCCTTTAAGCTTTTTGTTTGGTGCACTTTTTGAGAGAATGATCCTTTAGGCTTTTTATTTTAGACAAAGTTTATGAAACAATTCCTGACACTTAGCCCAAAAGTCCCAAAACAAATCTCCCAAAAAAATAACACTTATCCAAATAAAAGGTTAGAAAGAAATGAACTTATCAAAAAGAAAGCCCATAATATTTCCTAAGTAAGGATCTACCCAAAAAGGTTTGACATATAAATTTTCTTCTTAGGCTCCTTCAAACTTATGATTGAATTGTAGCTTGATCTTTGAAGGATCAAACATTATGAAAATATGTTCAGATAACTATTCTTTATAATTGTAGACCTATCCCTTAAAAATTGGCAAGATACACTTTTAATCAAGTTCAAAGTGTTTCAAAAGATTTGAACTCTATATGATCCCTTTGGTCCATTAATTTCATCAAGAAAGCCTATCCAAGCCTTGCTCCATACTTGATCCTCAGGAAACTACCCTGCATTTAGGTAAGTTTGGTATGTAGGCCAAAAAATGGCCAACATCTTTGGTGACTCATAAGGAAGCATGCATGATATGATTTGAGAACGCAGACCATTTACCTTATTTATTCCATTGGGCATGTAGTCTCTTCTTTTGTAATTGTGCTGAACCTCTCTTAAAGTAATAAGGATCAAAAGAAGCAAAAAAAATAAAATGCCTAAGGCACTTTAGAAAAGGAAACAATAGAATATAAAAATAAAATGTGCACAAGGAACTTAGAAGAAACTATAAGGCTATTATAACATGAATAATATGTTATAATGGATGTAATGATATTCAATAATAGGGATTTAAATGAAGACCATTGAATGGGATGGGTAATACATTTCTATCCAGTTGGGAAAACTAAAAAGAATTATGATCCTTGCATCCATGGATCAAATAAGGACCACTTCACAAGTTTTTAAACTTGGTATGGTTGCCTGGTTTGGCCTTATTTGAGCCCCATTTTAGGACTAGGTACCCTTCCTTGAAGCTCTTTGATATAGCACTTTTGTCAAAGGCCCTTTTGATGTGAGCTTGGTATGATTCCATAATTTTCATAGCAAGTTCCCTAGTTTCTTCTAGCTCCATGAGTTCTATCCTCACATTCATGGGTTTATCCTCCATCAACTCAAGCTAATAAGCTAATTCCAATACAAAAAACTCAAGTGAGATAGGAAATTTGGATTTTCTTCCATACACAAAAACATATGGAGAATTACCAATGAAAATTTTAGGAGTCACCCTATCAATCCATAAAGCTATCTTTAACTTGGTGTGCTATGTTCTCTGATTCTCTTCCATGGTCCTCCTGATGATCCTCAATAAATTCTTGTTTGTGGACTCTACCAATCCATTTACTTGAGGATATTAGTTGGAAGAGGTGCTAAGGTAAATTTCCATCTTGAGATCCCACTCACTTATCTTCATACCAAGTAATGACAATCCATTATCTTAAATTATGGTGGCTGGGACACCAAACTTGGTTAAGAGGTTACCATAGAAATCCAAGATTGCACCTTCACTTGCCTCATTCAAAACAATGGCTTCAACCCACCTAGTGAAATAGTTAGTTGTGGTGAGAACCATTTATGCCCTACACTTGATGGTGGATTTATCATCCCTATGAAGTCTAACCCCTATTTCATGAAGGGTTGATCCACTTGAATAAGATTGAGTGGAAGGGTTGCTAGTTTTTGCTTTCCTATAAAGAGGACACACTTCTACCATTTTCTAATCCATGCATGAGAATATTTGAAAATATTGGGCTATTAATAACCATCCCTCATTACCTTTTCTATGGTGGTTTTAGGTGAAAAATGACCTCTTATGGATCCATCATGGAACTGCTTCTAGAGTTTTGTCAGCTAGTCGTCATCTATGAATCTAAGGAATTAAATAACACCATCAAATAATTCATAAGGTATATATTGAATCCTAAAATACCTTATTTTGACTCTATCCAAACCTTGGGGGCATTCTCTTATTATTAATAAGTGATCCATATCTTGAAGCCAACTCTTTTAAAGTAGAGGTGTACCTATTTTTGAGTTGTCTTGGGTTATCAAAATAGCTTCCTTATCTCCTTAGAGGTCATTCACCATGTGTTCACACAAGACCTTACCCTTAACCAACTTGATGACCTTGATCTCTACATCATATTCCATGAAATTTGTGATCCAGAATGCTCTCTTCTCATTCAAATCTTTGTTAAGGAGGAAATCCCTAACTCCAAGATGAGAGACCATAAGATGGATACTATTATTGGAGAGCATGGGCCTGAAATTCTAGAGGATTATTAAGGCTACAAGAACTTACTTCTCAATGAAAGTGTACCTCACCTTATATTCTTCCAACCCTTAAATAAAAAAGGTAATTGGTTACTCCATTGCTTCACCATTCTTCTACATCAGCACAATTGATATGTTGTCAATGTTAGCAAATGTGTACAAGATGAAGTCCTTGGAGAAATCAAGATTCAAGAGTGAGGGTGCTTGGGTAATGGCCTACTTGGTGACTTCAAAAGCTACCTTGCCCTCATCAAACCAACTAAATAGTTATATTTTCTTCAACATGGTAGTGATAGGCTTGACCAAGTTTGCAAAACTAGGTATGAACCTTCTCACAAAGTTGATCTTCGTAAGGAAGCTTTGGATCCCCTTTCTATGCTTTAGAAAGGATAAGGCCAAGATAACACTTACTCTATTAGGGTCAATGGATAATCTTTCCTTTGAAATAATATGACCTGATAGTTTTCCTTCATGTACAAAGAACACACATTTTTTGGGATTTAAAGAGATCCCATACTCTCTACATCTCTAGAATATTAGCCTCAGATGATCTATGTGCTCACTAACATTCTTGGAGAAGATTGTAATGTCATCTAAGTAGACTAGCACCATTTTATTTATTAGTCCTTGGAAGGCCATGTCCATTTCTCTTTGAAAGGTTACCCCATCATTGGACAATCCAAAATTCATCTTCTAATAAGTAAATATCTCCCACTTGGTGGTGAAGGTAGTCTTGTACTGGTCCTCTTCTCTTGCTAGCACTTGGTTATAACCTGAATATCCATCTAAGAGAAAGAAGTATTCTAAACCAATAACTACTTATAAGAGTTATTCCTAGGATGGTAGAAGGTAATGGTCCTTCAAATAGACCCTATTAAGATCCCTAAAGTCCACACACAGTCTGATCTCCCCACTCTTCTTTATGATAGGTACTAGATTAGCTACCCATGAGGAGTGCTTTATTGGGAAGATGATCTTGGATTAAATAAGCTTGGTCAACTCCTTCTTGATCTTTAATCTTGGAATTTATGGGTCTCTACTTTTTCCTAACAGGCTTGGCATTATCCTCTAGCTCTATTGTGTGTTGGGCTAGATTAGGTTCAAAGCCCCTTTTGTCACTATATTTCCAAGAAAAGATGTCTACATATTCCTTATAGATCTATATGAAAGCATGCCTTTTAGCTTTAGTAATTACCTTTCCAAGATTGAGGAGCTTGTCTTTAAAGATAAGAACTCTCTCATAGTTCTCTTATTTAGTTGGCATCACTGGTTTATCCTTCCTCATATGGTCCCCTTCATGAAATAGACTTTCTAAGGTGACTAGCCCTTTAGGAAGCTTATTATACCTTAATTGAACAATTTAATCCTCATACTAATGCTACAATTGTTATTGATTGAGGGAGGAGAAATCTACTTCTTACTATAAGAAACATGCAATCTATTTATCATTTTTGAAGACCTACTAATGAGCTTCATTATCTGGTACTGATGGCCTTATTTCCACTTTGACATGTGGTTGAACCTTGGCTATTTTAAATTCATTGGGGATATCAAAATGATCCCTCATAACTGCTAGCCTATCAACATGTTGATTTTGGCCTCTTGACACTGATTGGATGTTGATGGCCTCAAAGTCCTCAATGAGGTCCCACACTCTATGTTTGTAGGACTTAATTAAAGGGTTCTTAGTTGAATTCTAACCTTTGACTTGGTGTAAAACTAATTGACTATCCCTATAGACTTGCAATTTCTTGATCCTTGTCTTATTAGTCTATTGAAGGCCATGGATGAGAACCTCATATTATACTACATTACAAGAATAACTGAATTGGGACCTATATAAAGAGAAGTACTTATCATTTGAAGGGGATATTAGCATGACACCTACACCCACCTCATGTTTATTGCTTGAGCCATCAAATAATAACTTCAATAGACCACGATGATCTTCTTGAGGCCTCATGAGGGATGGCATGGGTTGGTTTTCTTCATGAAAATAGTAAACACCCAAGTCCCTTTCTTTAACACCTTCTAAGGGGTCTACCACTTGGATGTCATTCCATATCTCATCTAAGAACATATTTGGTACCTCTTTTAGATGATTATTTAGCTCCTATGCCATTGAAAATTTGTCCTCATCAATGATGGTGCAATTGATGTTGACATTATCTATCCCATAGGGCTCTATATAGAATTGTGCAATGGGCTCAACTTTGATTGACACTTTGGCCCCATACCTTATCTTAAATTCCATATAGGACCAATCTACTGCAAGATAGACCCCTATCTTTACTGTGAACTCTTTGGATAAGTATAATGTAAAGCGAGGAAACACATCTAAGATTAATACATCTTTAACCATTAAAACACTAGGATACAATTTTAGGGTCATATTGAGGTCCCTAAATATACCAGATGGTTTGGGAGAAGAAATATCAATTTGTATCACTCCTTTGGATTTTGGCTCATAATTTAGACCAAGCTAATCAATTATGGACTTTAACATCACTAAGGTACTATCCCCACTATCCCCTAAAAAATTGTGCACCAGAGAGTTACCAATGATCACTAAGATGTAGAAGGGAGGAGGCTTGACTACTTTACTTGATTTCCATTCATTTGGACCTTTGGCTACATTGGTGAGAACTTCATTCACCTTGCTTGGTAGCTTGTCTACAACATTGATCTTTGACAGTTCTTCTTGAAGGATGTCTACCTATCTAGTCATGGAGAGTATATCCCACATGGGCACACTCACATTTGAATTTTTAATTTATTAAATAATGTTGATGGGTGAATCACCAACCTTTACTTGTGCTTTGGGAGCCACCACTATTATTTGTTGAACTTGTGAGCCTTGGGGCATAAAAATATACCCTTGGCTTTATTTTTTTATAGGTACTAAAACCTTTAGAGTGATAATAAGTTTATTTAGAGTTTTAAGTGAAGGAGTAACAATAGAAATATCATTGACTACTTCTTGATTGTCATCCATGTTCCTTATTTTAAATCTTGTGTTTACTGCCACTAGAATATAGGCTTAGATAGAACTAGCCTACTGGTTGGATGTGTAGCACTCTTCTTGTTCATATTTCATCATTATAGCATCTAGTTGATTTGGTCCTTAATTAGACCCTTGAACTTGTGGAGGCTTCTATAGTTTGGTCATCATATGTACCTCTATGTTTTGTGCCATGAGAGATTGGTTGTATCCAAAATTAGTAGCTTGATACCATTGATCATTGAAGGCTTGGTTAAGGTTAATATTTGGGATAATATGTTGACCAAAGGATTGCTTCTAAGGCATGATACCCTCTGCTTCTTGAGCCACATTATATTGAACTAGGACTGAAGAGTTAAAAGTAATTAAAACTTTAGGATTGTAGTTATTCTACCTATTGTAGCCATGCTACCCTTGTCCTTGCATTTGACCTTGGCCTTGGCTTTGGTATTTACCCTTATATGGTGGCCTATTTTCTTGAAAATCTTACTATTGAGGCTGATATGAACTTTGATGAGGCTTATTGAAAGCCTAATACCTTTTGATATTTACTAGCTCATTCCCCAAGGACTGAAACATGTTTTTAATCTCTTGAAAGTTCTTCAGCTCTATTGAATCACTAGATCCACTAGTAGAAACTTTATCTTGTTTTAGTATTGGAATTGTAATTATTGTTGGTGTAAGATGAATGACATCCAATGGAGGGATAAAAATAGGAGGTGGTCTGATTTAAGGAAATAAGGGCATTGGTGGTCTGGATGTAAACTTGCCAGCTTGAACTAGACAATTTTTATATTTTGATGGCCACTTCATAAGCATCAAGAAGTATATTTCCTCCCATAGATTGGATCATCACTACTATGTCACTATTTAAAGCCTTTAAATAATAAAGGAAGGTAAAGTTAGGGGTTGGTGTAACTAAGACTGGGATTTTATCCCAAGTTTTTTGGAACCTTATGTTGAAGTCTTGCATGAATTTATGAGGAGCTCTTGAAATGGCAGTTAGTTACTCTACAAGTGATAAATGATCAATTTTGTCCTCAAATATTTTACATAAGGGTTCCCCTAGTTGGTCCCATATTTGAATAGTATTGGTAGTAAGTCATCTATACTAATCTAGGGCCTTTCCTTTGAAATAAGTATCTAATAGCATATTATATTCTCCTCAATGACATTATGGATATTGTAAAAGTTGTGGCTATGTTCATGAGGTTCTCAAAGGGTGTTATAGCTTGGTCTCCAGTGTAATATGGAACACTTTTAAGGGCTAAAACTGGGATAAGATCATAGTGAGCAAGGGATAGAGGGATTTGGCCATTAAAATACATAAAAACTATAGGGGACACCATGGCTATGCAAGGTGTTAATAAATGGCTTCTTGCAAGGGTAAGCCTTGGAAATGACCTAGGAGCAAAAGTTACCTGATATGGGTGAGTATTACCAAACTTCAATCTTTTTTCTAAATTTAAAGGTAGTTCAACAAATTTAAAAGGAATACCTTTTGAAGCTAACCTTTTTATCACCTTTGGCATGAGATGATGCTTCTAATCTACACCTATGTGTTGATTCTTCCTTTTGGAGTCATTAGATACTATTGTTCGAGAGCTTAACTACCCTAAATTTGATCAATTCAACATCAACTTTGATCAATCTTCCTTTTAAAAGAAGTGTGTCCCACCGAGCATGATAGAAATTATTATAGGATTAATTTTCACCCTTGGAGAGGGTTATTTAGGCTCTCTCCAACTAATTTATACAATGGGAACAACACCAAGCTATGGGCTTCTTTTGATAAGGTTGAACCTCTGGAGAAGGCCAACTTCCTCTTGATGCTCACCTAAACTAATGATAAACTAATGCTTCATGGAGAAAAAGGGGTAGAAAGAGGATAAAGGATCCTAATAAAACTAAAAGGGTGATGTAAAAAAGTTAAATAGACACTCATATAAGTTTAAACATGCATTAGATCATCAAAAGACAACTATGGCTTACTCAACCTCACAATCTCACTAGTTACATAAATATTTCATAGAAGAGGTTTCAAGTAGAACACTAGTCTACACCTACAAGTTAGTTTGAAAACACCTTTAAAGAGGTAGCAGAAGGAAAACAAACTAAGAAGAATCTCCTTCACAAATTTACCATACAAAGCATATTAAGCATTGATTAAAAATAAGAGATAGGCAAAGAGTTGATCCTATTACTTTAAAAGGTAGTTCTTATAATATTTTGATAGGGTTTAACCATATCAAATGAGCAAAATTTTTCAAGAGTATCAATGAGTATCTTTGTCTCAAAAAATAAAATGCTAAATTCTAAAAGCTAAGAACCCCTTCAATGGGAATGAGACCAGGATGTATAGGAGAAGAGAGAGGGAAAAGAAAGGATGTGGGAGCACACCATTAAAAAAAAGAAAACTTTATCTTGGGTCATTAATTAAACCTAAACCACCACCCTTTACTCCTTATCTAATGAAAACCTTACCACTTTTTTGATCAATTAGGACACTACCTATGGATTATTGAGTGAGAAAGTACCCAAAGGTTTTAAGGACACATTGAAATCTCCTAGATACAGTTTCCAATACTAGAACTTTACTTTGATCCTTCATGCTATCTCTTACTTGAGTAAAAAGCCTCATACTCATGGATTTGACTGAAGCATGACTTCATGATTTTTAGGTGGCTGCTTGTTAAGACTATGGCTATGCTGAAGGATGAAAACCCTTTGCATTAGTCATATGTCTACTCCACTTTCATATCTAGATAAGTCTATCCTATATATGGAAAAGTAATCTAAGGTCATTGGTTTTCCTATCATTATCCATAATATGCTTGACACTTGGTCCCATTTGGCTATCAACTTGTTGAACTCTGATCTACATTAGGTTTTAAATACCTAATCTATCTTTATAGGGCCCTATTGGCAATGCTTGGTCCCTATTATTTATCTTGGTTTAACTCAGGTCAATTTCACACTTGGTTCTATATATGTTTACTTGCCTTGGTTGAAAATTGACCCTTTGAACTTTGTCTAATTCACTTGGACTTGCCTTTGTTTAGATTGGCCATTGAAATTTGGCTTGGCTCATTAACATACAAACTCATCTCACTTTGTTGATTTTGACCTACATGATCAAGCACCAACCATTGATACTCTACTAGTTGAATGTGCTATTGACATATATCATGCATGAATTTTATCTTGAGATTTACTGACCCCTTTGAGCTTCACTCACCATTAGATTTGAATGCTTGATCAAACACTAACCATGGATCTATTAGGACCCAGTATTTGAAAGCCAACAACTAGTTTATGATATTAAAATTGAAGTCCTAGCTCCCATCAAATGATGTTAAAATAACCATCAATGAAATTCACATGGATATCAAATTTAAGCTAAAAAGAGTTGGGTTTGATCTAGCTTAAACTTGATGTTATTAAGAACATCTTATATTGTAGTTCTAACTTTGAAGGCCTATAACTTGAAGTGAAAAATTCATGGAGGCGCCAAATTTTTAGGAGATGCTCTTAAGGCTAAAAAGAATGAACACATTTGATCTATTGGTCTTGGGAGACTTCCAAGTGAAGATATTAAATACACAAGTTAGCTAGTTCAAATGCTTCTACGTGATGTCCTAGAGATGGTCTATTTTATTTGGCTAAGTATGAGAAACTTAGCAAAATTTGACTAAGGAACCAACTTTGAACATGCATAACTTCTACCATGTTTTGGTGGATGATCTAAAACTTAGCATGTAGAAACTAGGGATCAAGCTAAATAAACCCATGTGACTATTTTACCCTATAACTATCACATGTGAGAGATATATATTTATGAAGATGCTCACTCCACTTTGCTAGAACCTTTTGAAAAATGGCCAAGTATGGGAAAACATGTAGAAAGTGACTAAGGAGCCAACTTTGGATCTCTGTAACTTTTGATGTACTTTAGCGAAGGACCTAAAACTTGGCACATATGATTTAAGCACAAATGTGAACAAACCCATATGATTAATTATCTTTGACTTGTCCACATGTGGAAATGGTGACATCAACAAAGTGTCTACTTAGAATTTCTATTACTAGGCCCAAGTGTCTTAATGAACACAATGAGGAACTAAATGGATCCCATGCACTTCTAATCCATTCCAAGAATTTTTGGCATCCCATGGGGGATATTCAAATCTAGTCTTATCCTTATCAAATGGCAATTTACACTTTAAGTGAAACCAAAGTGTCTTAAAATCTTTATGAGAAAATTGAGATCCTATACTCCCCCATTCAAAACTTCATCTTTGGTCTTTGTGTATCAAATAAAATGTCTGGAAGAAGTTGAAATTTGGGGAAATTATCAAGGGATAATTTTAATGAAATAATTATGGCCTTAGAATTACCCTTTAACCTTTTTGAAATATCCCTTCACCCTTTGAAAATGTCCTTTGAATATTTTGTATTGGTCCATTTTATCGATAAAAGTACCCTTTGGAAATTTTGCTTTGGATCCTTTGATGAAGAAAAAGTACCCTTCAAAAAAAGTGTTTGGGACACTTTTCTACAAAAAAGTACCCTTTAAGACTTCTATTTGGTTCACTCTCCTAAGAAAAGACCCTTCAAGAAAGTGTTTGGGATACTTTGCTTGAAAAAGTACCCTTCAAGATTTTTGAATGGACCATTTTACCGAGAAACTGGCCCTTCAATATTTTTGTCAAACGTTTTCCCTAAAATAATTATGCCTTTGAAAAAATTATGTGGAAAATTTTCCTGAAAGAATTTTGACACTTATATTTAAAAAGATACCCTTGAATATTTTTGAATGGACCACTTTGGCTAAAAAAGACCCTTTGGGATTTTTTATTGGTACACTTTCTAAGAGAATGATCCTCCAGGATTTTTATTTTAGATAAAATGTTTGAAACAATTCCTGATACATAGCCCAAAAGACCCAAAACAAATCTCCCAAAATAAATAACACTTAACCAAATAAAAGGTCAGAAAGAAATTAACTTAATAAAAGGAAAGCCCAAAATATTTCGTAAGGATCTACCCAAAAAGGTTTGACACTTGGATTTTCTTTCTAGACTCCTCTAAACTTATGCTTGAATTGTAGCTTGATTTTTGAAGGCTCAGACATTATGAAAATCTATTCAGATACCTACTCTTTATAATTATAGACATGACCCTTAGAAATTTAAAAGAGAAACTTTTAAGCAATCTCAAATTGTTTCAAAAGATTTGAACTCTGTATGATCACTTTGGTCCATTAATTTCATCTATAAATCCTATCCAAGCCTTGCTCCATTCTTGATCCTCAGGAAACTAACTTGCATTTAGGCAAGTTTGGTGTGTGGGCCAAAAAATGGATAATAGGTCCATACCAAATTGAACTAAGTATGGACACGACTTTAGAGAAATGAATGTGATCACCCTTCTATGTCCTGCTTCATGATTACTATACAAGATAATACTATTGTGATAGATGGAATTACTAATAGTCATTAATAAAAAATCCCCCACCTTAACTTCTTGTAGATAAATAATGTCCATCTTGGGAAACTTCCTTATAAAATCACAAATAATAAACTTACATTTTGGGTCTATAAGACCCTAAAAATTCCATGAAAAATAATTCATAGATTATGGGTGTCAAGAGACATATCCTTAGAGTCTAGGCCTTGTAAGGCATCATACTAGTTCTATAAAAAATGAACACTATTGGCATTTAAAAAAAATCAAATTACTTCCTCATAGTAGGATCAACCTGATACTCTCCTTATTTCATCTCATTGTGCCTCCTAGGAGGGCTATGAGAGCATTTGGGTGCATCCCATTGAGCAGAAAGTGAAAGAGTAGTTGGATGTGAGTCTAACAATATGAAATAACTAGGTAAAGGATCCTCAATGCCTTGAGATAAAACATTTACAACCAGAGGGGTGTTGAAGACCCTAAGTTTTTCTAATATTTTTGGGGATTTATCATAGGAGGGATCTTTCTTAGCAGGAGCCTATTCTTATAGGCCATTACTTGTTGATGGCTTACCTCTTTTAAGAGTAACACTTGAAGTTATGGCTTTGGTGTGACTATTATTATTTCCTATCATAGTCCATCCATCCTCAACTAGATTTTTGATAGCTTTTAGAGAGGGCTTGGGGGAGAGGATGAGTTTTTAGATGCATTATTGTAGGCTAACTAAAGGGGGTAGTCTCAAATCTTATGGTCTATGGCTTGTTAGAGAAAACAAGTATTGGGAAAGTTGATATACAAGATTGGTTAAGAGTGTCTCAATACCCAACTTGAATTTCAATAAAATCCTTGAGGTCTTAAAAAATGTCTACTTCTACACAAACCCAATTCTATGGTCTAGCCAAGTAGAATCGGTTTTACTCATGGTAGATAACCCAACCTATAAAGTAAGCTATCTAGTGAATAAAATGCTGGTAGGGGAGTGGAAGGCTTAGAAATTCAACCAAATCTAGGAATTTGAGAGCAATGTACTTTAAGACAACAAAGTCTCATGTCCAGGGGGAGAGAACTAGGAGTGAGTTCCTAACACACCAAGTGGTAGACCTATGGAGGATACCTCTTGCATGGGAAGGTTTGGTAAAGTAGAATATAAAAAAATCCCTGGTCATATTTTGGATGCTCTCTAGATTAATGCCATGAGCTACCCCATGGGTTTACACCCAAGATCTAATTATACTTTTAAAGGGAATTTGACCCATAAAATATCCTATCAAATAAAATTTCTCTAACCATTGACATACATATTTAAATTTTGGAATAGGTAGAATAACATTAGGTTTTGAAGAGTTACCTCATGGTATACATTTGGGATAAACTTACTTGGGCACTTGCAGGGGGGAATTACTCGATGCTTCACCATTCTTATTCATAGCTAAAATAGTTGGGAGAGAATGATGATAATTCATTATTAAGGGTGGCCTCACCCAAAGGTGAGAGACCCTAAAAGTAATAAATGCAAGTCCTATAGGTAACCTAGGGGCCATGGTATGACACAAGTTAGATAGATAGAAAATCAAGGGCTGACTCTATGGTGCACATGGAGGAAACTTTAGCAGAGCCATTCTTTGAAATTTATACTAGGGAGATTTTGATTTCAATCTTGGCTAAGGGTTCACCTTTTATAAATGTTTATTTTATTTGAATGGGTTATTTATTTAATGTGAAAATATTGATTACTGTACTTGTGGGTATAATTTGATTAAAATATTTAAGGCCAAGTTTTATGCCCCAGTTTAGGTTGGTTAATGGTTCCCATGTTCAATAGACAACTTATAACCCAAATAATCTTAGTTGGGGTGGTTCTTGATGATTAGTAATAGATCAACTAAATTCAATCATATTAAAAAAAATGGCCTATATGACCATGAGGATATTGAATTGATTCTTCATATGAAAAAATATAGATTGAAGTGCTTAATATAAGGATCCATGTTTGATACTCTTGGGATAATTCAAATACTTATAAATATTTGATGTAAATTATGTTAAAAGATAGAGCTCTTCAATAGTTTTCCAATGTTCTAAACATGATGACAAGTGGATGCCATATGATATACACAGCTACTAGAAGTTTACCTCTGTAATCTTAGAAGAATATATCATATATGCATCATTGATGAATTCAAGCCTAGTCGAATGTGTAAGTCCCATCAAAATTTATCACATATGCATAAATGATATATTTGGGCCTAGATAAACATGTCACTATGATAAAAACTATAATGAGATGTATTTAGGACATCATGAACCTATCACCTAAACATATGCTACATGTTCCACATATGATAGTCATACCAATAGTCATCCCAGATTGGAAGATGAAATTTCTCCCCTTTCTTTGTAGAGGTGATTTATCTATAAGAATCTTTTGCATTGTTTTATTGACCTAGTGTATGCATAAACATGTTTGTTGGTGTCTTATTATGATATTGAAGGGGATTTAGTGGCAGTAGATCTTCATCTAGAGTTATTTCTAGAAATGTTGTTGGCATTCTATGGTGAGTATTTAGAGTAGGACAAACTTATGAGAGCATGGTGAGGTATATATTAGTCCCATAGTGTTCTTGAAGGCTCTATTAGATCAATTGACTTGTAATCTTACTGATCTTAGTTGACATAAGGAGTCCCAACCCATTTCCATGCTGGAGTTCTCCCATATTAGGTTTCTCTAGATCATACCTTATGTCCCTCATGTTGTGTGATGTTTCATCTTCTTCATATGATTAATTGTTGATTTATTGCATTCCATTTTCATTTCCATTGCTTAGGAAAACATTCAAAGTCTAAGTGGTTTTTAGACATAGTTCTTGATTTACATCAACAAATAGAAGTTATTAATGTCTTCTCTGGCATACTGATAAATTTGGGTATAAGGGAATAACACCAGTGCATAATAATAATTATAATAATATAGGCATGAATTTGGATGTGCACATTACAATTTGAATGAAATATCTAGATGTCAGCTATAGATATAATAAACATCAATTTTCACCTTAGGTATGTTTGTTTTAATTGAAAATTGCATTGGATCAATGCATAAGTAAATTAGAATTAGTGATGAAGAATTATACATTGAAATATCCAAGTCAATTATGGATCACTTGATACCCATAATTATTTAATGAATTATGAACAAACTAAGTCTTGGTTAGATTGGTTAACATTTCCTAATTTCAATGGATGGTTAATGAGCCAACTATTTTTAAACATGAAGATTGAAAATATAGCCATCTTAGAAGTGACAATAGCTAAATTAAATGAAATGATATGAAATGGAAGGATTTGATGAATTATGCTTTACAAAGTTATTAAAATTGATTTAAAGTATAACATTTTATGGTTGAGGCTTGGGGGTGATAGAGATGGAGTTGGTTGCAGTCCCAAATTAGTGATGCCATATAGCGATGAATGCCATGGGATGTTTTCCTATAGGAAGTAGGTTGGTTATGGTCTCAACTCATACCAAACCAATTGTGTCTTGGTTACTGTTTAAATTAATTAGATCATAATATGTAACATTTAGTTACATAAGGGTATTTACTTCAGTAGATAGATGTTTAGGCTTAGTGGTTACCTATGTAGCTATTCTTGGTTAGTCTTGTTAGAGGGTATTTTCATGCCTTTGTTATAGTTAGTTAGATGTAGGCTTATTTAATATTATTTGTTACTCCACAGCTATAGCTCAACCATGCTATTTATATGGCTCTATTATAATGCAATAATAATGTATTATATCTTCTTTGCATTCTCTAGTTATTAAATATTATATGGTTTTAGAGCTCATAGTTGAGGGAGTTTGGGAGAGGATCTTGTGAGGAGGTGAGAGAAGGAAAAATCTTGTCAGTAGAACACATAGTGGATATTTTTGTAGTGTGAGGAAGTGTTCAAGTTAAAAATTATTTTTCTATTATAGGCCTTGTATGAGGGCATTTTGAAAACAAAGAGGCAACTATTTAGCAAAGATGAAATGTGTCAAAAATTGTCTCCATCCAAGGGTGCTCTAGGAAGGAGTTTTAGTTTGGAAGGGAGGCATTTCATTTTGGATAGAGGCATTCCAAGGAGGAGGTGGCATGTCAAAAAAAGAGGAATTTTGATATATTTTGGTGTTTGCATACCAAAAACACATAGTACTTGGTATTATTAGTTTTTCATCAATTTAAACCCAAAAAAGGGTGTACCCACTATAAAAGGACATGCTAGTGGAAGTTTTGAACATTGCTATAGGAGGAAGGTGCTTTGGGACACCATACCAACAATAATTTTTCTTTTCAACTCTTTCCATCTCTTCAAACATACCAACATCTTTGATAAACACTATTTATTGATTAGACATGATGATTTTACTCATTATTGATCCATATAGATAACCAAGAAGGAAGGAGGACGTAGGGGTGCACAGGTTACACAATTTCTCTGAAAAGTAAAAAGGTTTTTTTGATTAGTTTAAAGTCTTATGAAAGTTTTAATCCAAATTTTTAATCAAACAATCACAAATAAGGATAATTTGATTTAAATTAAAAAGTGGAAATTCAATTTCTTTTTTAAACTTTAGAAAACTTGATTTTTTCCTAAAAACTTGCCTGAAGAATCACAGTTAATTATGTTGGGGGAAAACCATAATGTTAAAACCCTTGAAAATTTGTCACATTATCCAAAGTTTTGTCCTTATCCAAAATAAAAATATTTTTTGTAAACAGAGCTATACAACTCCAAATTTAATTATTTTTATCTCATTTAAGTAATTTGGTAAAATATGAATGCTTTAAAATTTCATAATCTGTTAAGATTTTTTTACTAAAAATTGGAAACATTTTTCAATTTTAGGTTAGATTCAGTGTTCAAAAAGAATATTTATGAAATTCTTTTTTTTTATTTAATAATTTTCATGAAAAACTAGGTAAAAATGGATGGTTTAAAACATTTATTGTTACCAAATTCTCAGAAACTAAATGGAAACAACTTTAACTTGAGTCATAAGATACTTACAATTAGTGAGTATCAAAACATTGACTAGATTATCCTTGGTAAAGAATCTAGACCAGTTGATCAATCAACTGACTATGATAAATGTCATCATGAGGCACTAATGATTCTAAAACTATTTGTAGCAGATAATTTGATTCTAGAAGTTAGAAATTTTGATAATGAACCCAAATTATGAAAACACCTTATGATAAAATATTAGGTTTTTGAAGCCATCAAAATTTTATACTTGAAAAACCTTTTATTTTATACTAAGGTGCAAGATGGTGGTTCTATTTATAAATATTTATTATAGTTGGAAGACATTTGTGATTATTTGAAGGCATTAGGAAAGCCTATAGATGAGCAAGACCTCATTGATCTGATTGTGCCAAATTTTCCATTTTCATACGATTATTTTGTAGAGTCAATATACATGATTGCAAGGACACAAAAAATGGAATTTTAAAAATTGTTAACTATTTTCATATAAAATGAAAGGTGGTAGGAATAATCCATTACTTCAATATCAGAGTCTACAAAAAGTGACTCATGGCATGGTCACAAGGAAAAGGTACTTCTAAATCTAAATGTAAGTGTTTTCATTATAATAAACCTAGTAATGTGAAGAAAGATTGTCATAAGCATCAATATGATTTGGAAAATTAGAGAAAGAAGTCACAAAATGCAAATGTGGCTAAAGATGAACAAAGTTTAATGGATAAGTTTATATTTTTGGTGATATAGGATCAATCACTGGAGTCAAGAATATGGTATTTTGACTTAGGTGCATCAAGATGCTACACATGTCACAAAGACTAGTATGTAAACTTTGTATAAGATGATAGTTGTAATGAATTAATTTTTGTAGGTGATGGTTTACTATGTGAAAGGATATGGTGATGTTTGTATTTATTTAATTTTTGTTGGTTATGCTTTTTATAATGTTGGATTTGTTCTTGACATGAATAAAAATATTCTTTTCATAAGTGAAATAACCATGAATCCTAACCTTTATGTGGAGTTTAAAGGAAATAAATACATGGTTAGTAATATTCATGCAAAGAAAGTCATTACTATTGGTATTGGTAATAAGGGATTATATAAGCTGATTGATCCCAAAATAGAAAAAAAATCATGCACTAGTAGTAGTTGAAAGCACTAGTGAGGTAAATCATAAGAGGTATGGTCACGTTGATCACAAGAATTTGCATACATTAAGTCACCCTAACATGGTGAATGGAATGTATTCTATTCAAAATAGTCATAATGTATGTTCAAGATGTCAAATAGATAAGCTAATTTCAAATTCATTTGACATTGGTAAGGAAAAAAGAGCTAAGTATGTATTAGATTTGATACATGTGGGTTTATATGGTCTAATGTAGACATCTTCAATGTCAGGAGCTTTCTATTACTTGTTGCATATAGATGACTTTTTTAGGAAAATGTGGGCTTGTTTTTTGCATAGAAATTCAGAATGTTTATCTAAATTTGTTTCTTGGAAAGTTATGGTAGAAAAACAAGAGTGAAACATGTAAAATCTCTCAAGATCAGTTAATGGGGATTGAATTTTTCTCTGATAAATTCATGGAATTTTTGTAAGAAAGAAGGTATAACTAAGTAATATTATACACAATAGAATGACATCATGGTAAGGCAAAGTAAGATAGTGATGGAGATGGAATGGTGTATAGTGGAAACCCAAAATGTACCATATAAGTATTGGACAAAAGCTATGAATACAAAAAATGTACACTCAGCAAAATTCCCACACAATCCCAACATAATGTAACACCAAAAGAAGCATGGTTAGGTAAAACACTATATGTAAGTAATTTTTGTGTTTTTGGATGTAAAGATTTTATATTGGACAAAGTACTCATTTTTATTGGTTTTTGTGAGCAAAGAGATGCATACAAATTACTAGATGTCTCTACATACAAAATTGTGGTTAGTAAAGATGTTGATGTAAATGATAAAGTACCAATCTTTTCTACTAATAGTAATGTATTACTACATGCTGATGATTTTTATAGAATAAGTTCTAGTGCTAAATTTGAACATGGTTCAAAAATGGAAATACCAAAAGTGTCATGTTTTAGTGGTGATAAGAGTGTTTCTCACTCTTCATAATCAATTCAAGAAGACCAACATAAAGGCCTAAGTGGTACCATACCATCATGAAATATGTAAGGAAAAATGAGTTGCCTTATTTGTTGGAAGGGAAATCTATAAGGTCAGAAAAATAAGATATTCAAGGTAAAGAGTAGGTAAATTTTTCTCTTAATACTATTTCATAGGTATTAAAACTTAGCACAAGTTCAAAGACCAAATTCAAACCAAAATGGAAGTTTTCCATGAAGGTTGGTGAAAGAGGAAGGGGCATAAAAAAAAAACACAAGAGTGTTGTGAATCATAAAAATACCAAAATTATTCAACAATGAAATGTATTAGGTGTTGGGTTTTCAATATCTCAACACATAAATATCTCTTAGGAGATATGAGATGTTGTTTATTATTGATATATATTATACATTTTTTGTCATAACTAATCACTCTAACAAATAGGTAAAGCATGACACATTCAAGACATGACAACAATTCAAGGAATAATAAAATCTAGTGAACCTACTATTTAGTACCATTTCCTACTCTACTTAGAAGTTATAATGGCTCATTACCCATGTAATTTGGTAAGATGGATTGGAAATAATAGGAACATTTGGATACCTCATTGTAGAGGCAACAACACTACATCCTAGCTGATCTCATGTATATAATTAATCAATTTTTGTAATAATGACTAGAACATATTATTTAGTCATCAACGGAGGGTGTTATATTAATTAGACAATAATATTTAATACGTAACATTGAGTTACATAAAGGTATTTACAAAAGTAAATAGGTGGTTAAAATTAGTGGTTACCTATGTATCTATTCTTGGTTAATCTTGTTAAAGGCTATTTTATGCCTTTGTTATAGTTATTTGAACGTAGGCTTATTCAAGCTTATTTGTTACTCCATGGTTATAGCTTAGCCATGCTATTTATATCTCTATCATGATGTAATAATAATGTACTATGGATTCTTCTCATTATCTGGTTATTTAATCTTATATTACTAACTTGTGTGTAGTGTGTGTGTACTATTTAGCTCATGGATTTTCATTTTGTTGTTAGGTGTAATATTGGTGGGATAATTCATAACACTTCAGGCATTTGAATAATTGTGAATATTATTTGAAAAGATTAATGCAAGTGATGGTATACTCTTCAATATATCTTCACATCACACTTGTTTTCCTTTACCTCCTTATGTCTTGTTTCTTCTTAAATTTCCTATTGACCCTAGATCGACTCATTTTAGATTTTGATTTGTGAAGTAGCATAAGAATTGTTATTTTATGTAGACTATCTCAACACTTGTATTAGAGAACTCTTTGATGCTTGATTTCATCATTTGGAACAAGGGTCTAGAAATACTATAATTATTAATCTTGAGGAAATGTGATCCTTGATTGAATCTTCTATTGAGCACACACTTATACTGAGGGGGTGAATCAGTATAAGGCAATCTTTTAATTTTTTAATTTTATAATCACAATAATATCAATCACACCACATAAATAATTAAGAACACAAGATTTACACGAAAACCCTTTCAGTAGAAAACCATAGAGAAAAGGAATGCTTAGATCTACTATCCAAATCTAGCCATAAATAAAATTCTTCTTACAAAATTTATAGGCACTAACCTACTAGAGACACCAGTCTACATTGATAAAAAATTTGTAGTCACTAACCTACTAGAGACACTAATCCCTACTACTAAATATTTTTTAGACACCAACTTAATGGAGACACCAATCCCCATTGCTAAGTACTAACTTAGAAAGAGACAACAATATCTTCTTTTTGAGGTACTGACCTCTACTAAAAAAATATTCCACATTACTATTATTGCTTCATAAATGAATGATGATAAATTCAATCTCTTCTTCTTCTCCACAAAAATATTCTTATGCTTGAATTATAGAAAGCATTAATTCCGTATCTTTCTCAACCTTTTATCCACATTATATAGCCTTTAAAGGATCTTCAAAAATCATAAGTTCCATCTAAGAGGCACCTCTTCAACAAAATATGTGTCAGTTAACATATCCATTGACATTTACATTGATAATTCTATTGACATTTCCATTGATAATTCTGTTGACATCAATTACAAGTCCTTTGACATCAATGATAATATTCCAACAATCTCCCCCTTTGTCATTGATGGAAAATTTGTAGAGAAACTCCCCCTTTTTTTAGTTCTCTTCCTTTTATCCCCTATCATTAATTCTCCCCCTTTTAAATTAATGTCAAATGGATGATATAGGATTTTTGACATCATCTACATCCATCTAGATTATCTCTAGATTCTCAATTGATAACTCCTCTTTTCCACTTCCCTTGAGTCTTAAGGAAAATTAATTCTTTTTAAGATTAAGTCTTAGTACTTGGATATTTCTATAAACACCTAATTTAAATCATATTCAAAACCATTCTAAAGATTGATTGTGAAAGCTTTTGGTGAGCCAAACACAACTATAACAAATGGCCTGATAGTATGTTATCTATTATTATTATAGGCAATGAATATCTAGATCCTTCAATAAACTTCTTTCCAACTTCAAATACATGAGCAAAGTCATGCAACCTCTCATTCTCTAAGATTTGAGCATTTCAAAATATTGCAAAATATTAGTATATTAAACAATCTATCATGCATTTTAACCACATCTTGAAAAAGTGATTCTTCAATAGACGTCCAAGTCTCTCCAAATTTTTTTAATGTTCCTATCTTGGAACATCAAATTTATCCTAATCATCTTTCTCATTCTTCTCTCCAACCATGTCTTCTCTTTCTCTCTCTCTCTCTCTCTAATATTATGTGAGAATTCATCCTTTAAGTTGTATTTTCATTGGAGCTAAAAGATAATGCAATGATTATCTCCCCCTATATTAATACTTATTCTTATGAGCTTAGTGATACCTATTATGGATTTAATTTTGCACCCTTGGAGTGGGTTCTTCAGGCCCACTCCAATTGAGCCATAATATTAGGACAACCACAAGCTATAGGTGACCTATAGTGGGGTTGAACCTATAGAGTAGGCTAGCTTCTTATTTGATGCTCACCTAAACTAATGCTTCAAAGGGAAAAGGGTTAGAAAGAAATTAACTAGGGTGATGCACCAAACTTAAATGGACACTCAAATATGCTTAAACCGACACTAGATCAACATAAGATAACTATAGCTCACACAACATCACAATCTCAATGATTTCATAAGTATTTCATGGAAGAAGTTTTGATATAACACTAATCTAGACCTACAATAGCTTGAAAACACCTTAAATGAGGCAAGTAGAAGGACAATGAACTAGGAATATTCTCCTTCATGAATTCATCATGCACAAGCATACTAAGCACTAATCAAAGGCAAGATTTAGGAAAAGAGTCAATCTCATTAATTCAAGAGGTAGCTATTACAATATTTTGATAGGGTTTATCCATATCAAATGATCACTTTTGCAAGAGTCTCAATGAGTATCCTTGTCTCTCAAAAATATGAAAAACTCTACAATTTGAGAACCCCCATAATGGGAAAGAGACTGGGATATATAGGAGAAGGGAGAAAGAAAAATAATGTGGGAGCACATAATCTAAGAGGGAACACATCATCCTAAATTGTTAATTAATCTTGAGTTTCCACCTTTTTGCTCTAATGAATGCCTTGCCACCCTTTTTGATCAATTAGGACACTGCTCATGGCTTACTAAGTGGGAAAGTCCTTAAACTGATCCAAAGATGCATTGAATGAAATTAGATAAAAATCCTAATCACCAAATCATTTTATTGATCCTTCACACCATCTCCCACTGAAGATAAAATTTCATGCTCATGGATCTGATAGAATCATGGCTTTGCCTAATTTAGATGGGTATTTGTCAAAAATATGGCCATGCTAAAGGATGAAGAGACTCTTTATGATCCTAAACATATACCCTTAATCAAATATGGACTCAGATATTTTTTATAGATGGAAAACCAATCTCCTTTATTATTTTTCCTATAGTCATTTATGTCAATGCAGACTTATAGACTGCATAGCTTTGCTCTTGATCTTTATTAGGTCTAAAAGACCCATTTTTGCCTTTTAACATCTATAAAAATTGAGGATTCATTATATATATGTCCTTATACAAGAATGGTGAACATGGTCCCAGAATGAACCCTAAAATCCATGAAATATGAAACCTATATATTATAAAACTATGAACCAGAGGTCCATATTTAGCTTTAAATGGTGCCCTTTTATCATCTATTTTCCTGACTACATCATTGTGTCCTTTTCATGGATTTTGATCAAGCTTCAATGGTGACAAGATGATCCTTATAAGAACTAATTACCTTGGTCACATGTTCAGCCTCACATTTAAAGTCCCTTAGTCTTTTGACTTTGAACCTCACTCATTGATGTATTTTATATGAGATGTATGTAGACCATTGATTTTCTTGGGATCCTAACGAGCTTACGCCACTTGGAAATCTCTCACTTGTATTTGAGATATCTTGACCCTATTGAACTCACTCACACTATTGGATCACATTATATGAAGAAATTCAAGCCTTTGATCTAGATCCTCTAACTTTCTAACTTTAACTCACACTGTTAGATTATAATGTATGAAGAAATATGAGCCTTTGATCTACTTAGGCCCACTTTTTATCAATTCCTATGTACCATCAGATCATTGGTATGATTAAATAATGATCATTGATTTAGCTTGGACCCACCTTCTTGTTAGTCATATCAAACTATTAAATCTCTACTTGGTAAACCCACACTATTCGATCTTGTCCAACTTGTAACATTTTAATGGATTTTAACCTAGGGACATTTTGACTTGTTTAACCCTAGTAAAAATTGTTAGATCTCATGTGCCAATATGTGAGCTCATGTGGACCATTATAGATTGATAAAATTTAAACTTGTTAAGGGTTTTTGAACCCAAAAGGTTACTTTACAAAGCTTGAAATTAATGTAGCATGAACATCTTATGCTGTAGGTCTAACTTTGAAGCTCCATAACTTGAGCTAGAAAGCTTATACAGGCATGAAACTTGTAGAGCATGTTATTGGCATGAATAAATTCATGTTATTGCATTCTTTTGGCTCACAAAGATTTTTGAGTTACATTTAAAAAATGCCCAAGTGAACTAGTGTATTTGAATCTATATGACATCTTGGTGATGGTTTTGTCAAACTTACACAATTCATATTTTGATCATTATTTCAAGGTCCTGATGAATTTATAATGCTTGTGAAACCTAGTTCATGCTTTTAATGCTTGGACACCATGAAACCTACTTGGATCCTTTATCTGCAATTATAGACCTATTCTTTAAAGATCAATTAGGTCATACTTTAAGCTTACTTAAAGTGTTTCAAAATATTTACAACAACATGATCTTCTCCTCAAGTCATTTGGTCCTTATTTCCATAGGAACTCTACTTAGATATTCAAATCTTGGTATGTGAGCCAAAAATGGCTAACATCTTTGGCAACTCATAGGGGTTGCATGCCTATCTATGTAAGAGAACCTAAACCATCTATCTTGACTAGTCCATTAGGAATGGAGTCTCCTCTCTAGTTTAACATATTAACTTGAAGATAAAAATGACTACCAACCTATAAATAACTCCTCTTAAAGCAACCAGGATAATAAGAACAAAGCAACAAAGGCAAGTACATGCAAACACTTATAGGAAAGAAAAATAACTAACCTACTAAAAAAAATGTTCATAATGCACTTGGTGAAAAGCATGAAAACTACTATAATATGTAAAAGGTTAAAATTTACAAGTACATTCCACTTGGGTCAAATGGAAAACATTGATTGTCATTCACTTGTGATAAACTAAGATGAAAATACTTTGCTTTGGAAAGATCATGATAGGTGGGCTAAGATGCCTGGATGCAGATCCATTTGACATGGTTTTAAGTGCATGAAATGGGACAAACATGTATCCAATGTAGATATAATAATCCATTTCATCAAGGCTTGATCCAAAATGGACTATAATATCACCTATAACCTTCTCTTTTGATGGCTCAATTTTGTGCTCTGAATGAAGCATAATGCGTGATGGCTCCTCTTTGGAATCCTCCAACCAAGATAGATACTTGATAGGACACCTTCTTGTCAATAAGAAATGTTCAAAAATCAGATTTTACCTAGATCATACATTTTGATGCCCCATCATTATGTTCCTTAAGCATAATCAGATCATAGTCTACTTAGAGAGGAATATAGCATGCTCCCAAGATCTCAAACAAGTCCTCCAATGTGACTAAAGTTATAATTTTATCCTATAATGACTCATTAGGATCATGTTTTTCAATGTGCACATTTTGATCAACTACTTCTTGGACTTATATACTTGAAGGTACAAGTGTGTCATCCAAACTTGAATAGAAATCTTTAGGTTCATTCTAGAATGCAACCTCCTCTTGGTCATTAGAAATAATGTCAATCCTAACCTCATCAAGACTCAATTTATAACAACTAAATTGGTCTTATTCATCTAAAGAGAGGGGAGGATCACTTTTGTAAGAAAGGTCTAACTCATCATGCTTTTGATGCTCTTTACTGGTATGTTCATCAAACTGCATCACTTGAGCACTTGAGATGCCTTCTTGATCAACCTCACTTAAGGTTTCATTTCATTCTTCAAGTGCAAATGAGGGTTGATATGACCATATAGGGTCCTAAATATTACACTTGTCTTGCTCAACTTTGTGCTATAATATAATTTCTGCTTGCTCTAAAATATTAGGGCTATCTTCATTTGGAATCTCATCTTGAAGTGTACCCACCTTAGACACCTAGTCCTGATCCTCTTCTTAATCTATGTAGAATGGACCTTCAGTAGTCCATTCAAAATCTTTTCTATTTTCATTTTTAGGGTTATCTTCATCAAGATCTAGTTTATTAGTGTCAAATTAATGCCAAAAAGGCTGGTTCCAACTTGAATATTCCCCTTCTGAATGAAGTGGGCTGCCTATCATGATCTCCTCATCATAGACACTTGTATTATCTTCTTTAGGTTCATCTATGACTACAAGCTCCTCCTCTATCCTTTATATAATAGGATCTTTATTCAAGAGGGAGATGGTGGGAGGGTGAAGAAGTTCACCTTGCTTGTAGCTTATGAGAGTATCCTTCTAGCTAGGGACTTTGAATGGTTTCTTTGGTGGATCTTGAGGAAAGGAGAGAGATTTTTGAAAATCTTGTACACTAAGCTCATTGAGCCAAGCTATGGCTACTTATTTCTTTTTTCACAACTAACCCTTCCTCTACTAGGACTAGTTCTTAGACTCCCTCAACTATCACCTCATCTTTCTAAAATCCTTTTTGAATTTATTTCCATTATGGAAATGAGTATGGAATAGACATTTTTACTTCTTTTTGAATGGTTATAGGAGAGGGTGGTCTCACAAGTGAGGGAATGACATAACTAGGGTCAAAAGTGCTAAATAAGATCCATGATGGAATGGATTCATGCTCTTGAGTGGGAATGCGCATAGGGGTAAGAGAGGCAAAAATAATTTACTCAAGATTGACATACTCTTTCTCCCATTGATCAAGCATTTTTTTCAATGGATAATACCCATCCTTTCGTTTCTTGATTTTCAATCTGTGGATAGTCAACTTCTTCAATGGATGCCCATACATTCCAAAACTCTTCCAAGAAGATACTTATACCTTCCATGGCATGAATAGGGAATTTTTATCCAAGTTTAGCCACCTCATTGATCTTCATGATTTTTATACCTTGGTCCAATATTGCCTCTCTAAGTTTTGACAAGGATGGACTTTGACAAGGTTGGTTAGGGAGCTGATCAGGAACTCTTAAAGGTTAAAATTGACACTCTTAGAGAGAAGAGGGCACATAATATTGGTCTAAATGACCTTATTTATTTATATAAGGTATTAAAACACTATCTACATTTTGGACCATATTTATCATCATTACTATGTACTCATTCTTACAATATGACCACTATTCCCCTTCACAAGCTGACCATCTATTCTTGACTAACTAAAGAACACTCCTTGCATTTTTTAAACATGGATAGAGATGACTGGAGAAAACTCCAAGCCCTTACCAATCTCCCTTATCAACTCAATATAAACTGATAATGCTTTCTTGACTCCTAACACGGATGTAATAGGGTAAGCTTGGTCTTGACAAGGGGAAATAGAGGACTGATTTGAATATAAAGGAGGCTGACCTTGGTCGTATGCAAGGGTGGGAGGAGGACAAAGGCCATAATAGGGTTGATAGGTTATTTTAAGGCCACTTGGGGGGAACACATAAACATTATTTTCTTGATAAATGTGGTGCTGAGGTAAAGAATAAGCATACTGATCAAAAGATGTTTGATTATACATACCAGATTAAGATGATTAGGCACTTGGGCTACTTAAATTAGCTAATGAATGTTCAACATCATAATTAATGTTTGCATACTTGCCTTCAAAAGATGATTGAATGAGGAGAACACCAGATTTATTCACTTAGTACATGATAAAATTTGTCCCATCAGGCATGCTAGAAACTATTATGGCTTCAATCTATACCTTTGGAGAGGGTTCTTTAGGCCCCTTCCAATTGAGCCATAATATTGGGACAAATCTAGGCTATGGGTGACTTATAGTGGGGATACATCTCTAGAGTAGGCCAGCTTCCTCTTTGATGATTACCTAAACTAATGCTTCATAGGGAAAAGTATTAGAAATAAGGTTAATGGCTCCTAATAAAGTTAATTAGGGTGATGCACCAAAATTAAATGGATACTCACATATGATTGAACCCACACTAGATGAACATAAGACAAATATAGCTCACACAAACTCATAATCTCATTGATTTCATAAGTATTTCACAAAAGAGGTTTGGACAAAATACTAATCCAGACTTGCAATAGCCTGAAAACACCTTAAATGAGGCAAGTATAAGGATAATTAACTAGGAAGATTCTCCTTCACGAATTCATCATGCACAAGTATACTAAGCACTAATCAAAGGTAAGAGATAGGTGAAGAGTCAATCTCATTACTTCAAGAGGTAGTTCTAATAATATTTTTATAAGTTTTAGCAATATTAAATGAGCACTTTTGCAAGAGTCTCAATGAGTATCCTTATCTCCTAGAAAGATGGAAAAACTCTAAAATTTGAGAACCCCCATAATGGGAAAGAGCCTGAGATATATAAGATAAGGGAGAAATAAAAAATGTGGGATCATGTCATCTAAGTGGGAACACACCATCCCATATCATTAATTGAGCTTGATTTACCACATTTTTGCTTTAATGAATGCCTTGTCACCCTTTTTGATCAATCATGACACTACTCATGGCTTACCAAGTGGGAAAGTCCTCAAAGGATCCAAAGATGCATTGAATGCACTTAGCTACAAGTCCCAACCACCATATATTTTTCTTCATCCTTCATGCCATCTCCAATTGAAGACAAAATGTTTATGCTCATGGATCTAATAGAATCATGGGTTTTCCTGCTTTAGATGGCTATTTGTTAAAAATACGGCCATGCTGAAGGATGAAGAGCCTCTTTATGATCCCAAACATCTACCCTTGATAGAATATGAACCCAAATATTTTATATAAATAGAAAACCAATCTCCTTTATTAGTTTTCCTATAGTCATTTAATTTGATGCAGTTCTATAGACTGCATAGCTTTGCTCTTGATCTTTGTTAGGTTTAAAAGACCCATTTTTGCCTTTTAGCATCTATAGAAATAAAGGGCTCATTATATATAGGTCCTTCTACAAGAATGGTGAACACGATCCTAGAATGAACCCTAAAAGCCATAAAATATGGACCCTATTTATTACAAACCAATGAACCAGAGGTCCATATTTAGCTTCAAATAATACCCTTTTATCATCTATTATCATGACTACATCATTATGTCCTTTTCATGACATTTTATCGAGCTTAAATGGTAATGAGATGATCCCTACAAGACTTGCTTGCCCTATTCACATGTTTGAATTCATGTTGAAAGTCCCTTAGTCTTTTGACTTTGAACCTCGCTTGTTGATATGTTTTGTATGAGATACATGCAAACTATTGATTTTATTAGGAGCCTAAAGAGCTTAAGTCACTTGAAAATCTCTTGCATATCCTTGAGATACATTGATATTATTAACCTCAATCAAACCATTGGATAATATTGTATCAAGCAATGTGAGCCTTCAATCTACATCCTTTGACTTTATAACTTTAACTCACATCATTGGATCATAATGTACAAAGTAACACAAGCCTTTAGTCTACTTGGGTCCACTTTTTATCAGTTCTTATGCATGTCATATCATTGGTATGATTGAATGTTGATTTTTGATCTAGCTCAGACCCACCTTCTTATCAATCATCTTACATCATTATATCTCTACTCCATGAACCTACATCATTGGATCTTGACCAACTTGTATCCTTTTAAGGGTTTTTAACCTAGGGACCTTTTGACTTGTTTGACCCCAATGTGAAATGTTAGATCTCATGTATTAGTATGTGATCTCACATTTAGATCTTGATTAACTTTAAAATCATTAAGGGTTTTTGAACCTAAATAGTTACTTTATAGAGCTCAAACTTGACATTAGCATGCATATCTTATGCTATAGGTCCAACTTTGAAGCTCCTTAACTCAAGCTAGAAAGCTCGTGTGGGCATAAAAATTTCAAAGCATGTTCTTGGAATGAAGAAATTCATGGTACTGCATTATTTTGGCTTACAAGGATTTCTAAGGTACATTTAAAGAATGACCAAGTGAACTAGGCCATTTGAATTTTTATGACATCGTGGTGATGGTCTGGTCCTTAAAATTACAAAATTCATCTTTTGATCATTCTTTCAAGGTCTTGATGAATTTATAAGGATTGTACAACGTATTTCATGCTCTTGAATGCTTGAACACCATGAAACCTACTTGGATCCTTTATTTGCAATTATAGACCTATTCCTTGAAGACCAATTAGATCACACTTAAGCTTGCTTAAAGTGTTTCAAAAGTTTTGTAACACATGATCTTCTCCTCATGTCATTTGGTCCTTCTTTCTAGAGAAAATTTTCTCAGCTCTTCAAATCTTGTGATTTAATTTATTTAAGAATAATGGAGTTTTATTCTTATTTTAGCTAATGGTATATATTAATAAATTAGTAAAAAATATAACAATAATTACTATCTTAATCTATGGAATTATTTATATTTTTCACCTTTATAAAAATAGAAATAAATAGGAAGAAATATAACTTAGCTAGAAATAGACTAAGACACTTGATATAGAGGTTGAAAATGGTTGTGCAAGACTGGGATAGAATCATCAATTTGAATCTAGAATTTGTTTGATGAAAGGATAAAAGCACCAAAAATAGGACACTTTGGTGTCTAATGTTATTGTCTGCTCCTACCGCTATTATCCAAACTGGTCATAGAGATCTGAAACTTTTTAGGTATTTGGACTATATTTATATGAGACTACATATGAAAAATCAAGAACTGATTGTCATCAAAACTCACTATAGAGTTAATTTTGTCTTAAAACCCTAACCCTCTATTATGCTTGATAAAATGATATTTGAATCACTTGAGAAAGAGCAAGGTTAGTGTGTAAGATACACTGAACATGTAATCCACACCCATTATGTGGGCATGCTACCTACATACCAATACTTTGAAGAGGGATCAAACCATACATAGTTCTCCCACCTAATGTGCTTTATGAAATAATGTGATATAGATGCAAAACACTAATTTTGATAGCGTTTGAGGTGGCTAGGGACTTTTATGAGGGTTTGAATATGTTTGTAGCTATGTTGGGTGACTGTATGTAGAGAATATGGAAGTTTACCTTAATGCTTTGTTTGTATTCTTGCTTGCTTTGTAAATTTGGTCACCTCCTTTGTAAATAAACTTTGAGTGGGATTTTATAAGGAACAATTGGTCATGGGTCAGATGTATTTGTGCTAAGCTAACCTAATTAAGGATAAGGACAAGAAGGAAACGACCATTGGGGCTCAAAGTACAAATGGATATGATCACCAAAAATTGGACACTTTAGGGTTTGAGAATATAGTCCAAGTTTGGTGCTCCTATCCTACAATATTGAGCATAGGAAATATGGTCTAGATGAACTAGAATTAGGGTTTAAAAGGTTTTGGATGAATGGTAATGAGAAAGAAGGTGTTTAGAAGGGTCACAAGAGTATGAAAAAGGGACCTATGGATGAGGTCTCATAAGTGACACTCAAATTACCAATTTGGACATTTTATATGATGACATTTACCCCCCTTTAGTCTAGGGATGCAACAAAATAAAATACTAGGATAAAGGAAAAATAAAAAGTATACCTGAACTTACCTACAAGGGTGAAGCCCATGAAGATATGTTATGCTGAGTGTGCATAGAGAGAACATAGTGTGAAGTGTAAATCTATAAGAGAAAACAAGGAGTAGATCAGTTCTTACTATACACACTATGTCTAAAATAAGAATGTATAAAGTCTAGATAAAATAGAGAGGAAGAGAAAGGAATGAATACACCTCATTGGGTATGTGAACCAATACAAAACCTATTATGATATTGAGTGATGCTAAGTGATGTTGGGTATGTGTTATACCAATATTAATATCATGAATGGAGTTGAGTGTTCAATTCCTTGAGGGTGGCTCAAGAGTATAAAGGCTAGCCCTTTGGCTTCATCGTCACCCACTAAGTTAAGATATGTGATTATAAATATGTTAATTGATGTTTAGACTATGTGTCCAATCCCTTTGAGTAGGTGTCTCAAGAATACAAAGGCTAGCTAGTCCTTTGGCTCCATCATTGCCCACTATGTGGTGAATTATAAACTAATACTAGTATGAATATGTGTCATATGAGATGGCTCATGAAGCCCATGAATACTCTATAATATACTAATGTGGTATGGATAGTTGAATGTGTACTGAGAACTAGGCCAATATTGACCACTCTAAAAGGTGGAGATTAAGATTGTAAAAAAGCCACTTTGAAATTGAGATCTAGGCTTATATGAAAGCCACTCTGAAATGATGCCAACCACCTATAGATAGAATAAGGCATGTAAGTACTGAGAATACCTAGGCAATATAATGAATTAGAAAGAAAAGAAGGCAAATGTGACATACCTATTGCCCCTAATCACTAGTGTTTATAACATGGATTTTGATTTGGAAGTTGTACCAATAACCTAATCTAAAACTAGAAGTGAGAGCCATCATGTCATGCATGATGCCCCCTTTTTGTGTGTTTCTAAGAATTCTAGATTTTTGGCTATTTGGATAAGAGAAAATGAGACACTTTGGTGTCTGACATTGTTATCCACTTTTGGCACTCTTATCCTTTACTATTTTTAATGACTATTATGTATTTGTCACTATTTTTTGGTCTATTCTACATTTTTTGTGTTTTGATTGCTATTCTAAGTGTATTAAAGATTGATTTTTGACTAGTAGAAGGCTCTAATCTCTATGAAAAAGACCCCTATTTCTTTCCCCCTCTTCTAAGGGTAGGAATGAAGACCCTGTAATGACTGCCCTCATAAAAAATATCCCTACAAGTGTGTTATGATGAAAAATACATGATATAGCAATGATAATCCAAAATATGTCTCAAGATATAACATAGTTTGTATTAGAGATTGTTAGATCAATAGGGGTATGCCTAGATAGATGTAACAATGTAATATCATGTGCAATATATTGAATTGAAACTAGAAATTTGGTTAGTTGCTAGGTGTTAGTTGTTAAGGAGGGATGGAACATGATGTCCATCATAGCATCTAAGAAGGCGAGATAATACATGATATGGATCATGGCATTGCAAAAAATTGAGAAGCAAACAAGCATGAAAGGCAAGAAGCAAGAAACATACAAAAGAGGCCAAAGGGATGAAAAAAAGGGACATAAGCACATGTCACTCAAACTAATAAAATACACATAAAAGGCATGTTATAATGACCACATACACATATCATTGTAAACAAGCAAGATTGGAATTAGGGCCATAAACACATACAAGAGTACAAGCAAAAGACATTGGCAAATGTCCTAAGGAACACATAAGTAACAAAATAGGAATTGAGAAATGTAATCACATCTAGCTACTCAAAGAAAAAGGAAGGCATGAAAATGATAGAAATACTATCACATCTAACTAATCAAATCAAGAAGTGAAAGTATGAAAAATGTGTAGTACAAGACTAGGTAGATGCTAAAAAATACACAAGTGATATATAGTAGTGAGTTTTGATATAAAATATTTGTAATCTTTTAAGTAATGTACATCAACATGATAACTAGAGTGTGTGGTGTGGGAATGACATAATCTGGATGGTGTAGTCATGTAGAAGATGCCCTCAGTGGGTAGATATGTCGATGTATATCTCAAATTTAGAAGTAGGATGCCCCTTAATGGGTAGAGTAAAGCAATCAAGGATTCGGGTGCCACTGCACACACTCAAAGAAGATCAAATGAAGCATGGTAATGTAGATAAATTGACAAATAATAAGTAGATTAACAAAATGTAAGTCTAACATGGCAGTAGAAATGTAAAGTGTGAATAATGCATATAGTTTAAAAGTTTTTGGTGTTTTGAGTTTTTTGAATGTTTTTGTAATTTAACATGCTATATTATTTTTTGTATTCTAAAATATTATATTGTTTTTATATTTTAACATAAACTATATACAAGTAATCATAAAGAAACTATATACTCGTAAGCTTATAAAAAATGATACTAATCGATGAGTCTCATAAGCGACTCCTTATCATGGTGTCATCTATCGAGGAGAGGGATCATGCATGATTGTGAAGCATGATAGAAGGGTTGAGACTATGAATTTGAAAGCTATGTATGCTATAAGTTATCTCAAATATCTATAGTGGAAACTAACTGTGGGGTCCCCCTTTAACTTTGAGAAGTGGATCCAATTATGGGGATCTTAAGGACCCATCTGGTAGTAGAATAATCTCTCTAAAAATGTGATCTATGTTTAGAGGTATGGGACCTCAATGATACTACCCTAGGTGTGAATACTATATCTAGAAACTATCTAGAGTCCTAAAACTATTGCTAATGTAGTGGTCACTCTAAGAGAGGCCTTTATGGAAGTGTATGAACTCTTTATGATGGTGAGGGAAGCCTCGACTATGTCTAAATCTCAATTAGAGGAAGAACTATAGTTGGTGGAGGAGATAAAACTAGTGACTACAAAGTAGAAGATGGATCTGAAGTAGGTAGTGGTAACTCATATAGAACTCCACCAACTATATCAACCTAATTAGCATGAATGTATTTCAGACATATGTGAACTGTAGATGGTATTTATTGAAGTTTATGGATCCACGGTCGACCAAGTAACATGTCAAAGACTCCTACACTAGGAATAATAGTAAATAGTTTGGCCACATGTGCTAGACCAATATATAGAGGAATTATAATCTCACCTAATGAACTCTATATATGCCCACTGAATCCACTGATAACTATGTCCATTGGGGTGATATCTTTCTCTAAATATCCCAAATGCTAAAGTAATGTCATAGTACACATGTTCATATTGGATCCATTATCTATGAGAACATTATGAATGGGATTGTGATCAATGTAGGCTTTGATAAAGAGTGCATAATAATATGAGTTATCCTCCACTATCTCTTGATCTGAAAAGGAGATCAAAGGTCTAGCTGGAACTCTAGAATTATACACACCAATCATGTTGTTTAAAGGATGTGACTCAAATAAAGGTGCTTGGTATGTATATGGTAGAGGATGTGTATGATATGCATGGTGAACACCTGATGTGTCCCTTGTCTCTTATCTAGAATGTTATGGGAAAGGATCTGAGAAAATATTTAGAGCCTTATCCTGTGTTTGGTTTGCTTGAGGAGGTTCAATTGGAGTGCCAAGATCAATAAGGTTTCCATCTATCAAGTCCTATATCTTATGTCACAAACTGATCCATTTGTTCATTTTATGGCCTAGTGCCTTGTGAAAATCATAGAATGAATTCTGATCATATCCATGTAGAAGAGGCTTTGTTGTATAAAATTACCAAATAGGAGGGAGAGATATGATATTGCATTCCAATAGCTATTGTAATACTCTAGATAGAGATACTGGTAGATTGATAAAGGCTCACTGAGGAGGTGCTAATAAAATCCTCACTGAGGGAGATCTAAGCCACATTAATTGTAGGTTGATTTTGATTTTTACTATCATTAACCTTTACTTTTTATGGGAATTTATTGTTACTCTTTTTTATTATTTCTAATATGATTGTGTACTTGAGTTTTCCCATTGAAAGTAATTTGACTTCCCTTTCCTTTAGTATATGACATAAATCAGTGAATGAAGAAATTTTTTTAAACATTATTGACTCATGCAAAGTTTGAAGAAGACTCCATTTGAATAGATCCTATAATTTTTGATCAACCATGGGGCTAGTCATTTTAGCCAAGATAGTCTTATATCTAAGAACAATCTGTGAGATGCTTATTTGACCTTTTTTTCTATTATGCAATTTGGGCATAAACAACCTTGTCACTTATGTTAATGCTAAAATGAGCTAGGAACATGTTAGCTAAAATATTGAATGCTTTGACTAACTGATTCAATAGACTATAGAACCATTGTAGAGCATAATCTTTTAAACTTCTTGGAAATAGATTGGTTACTAATTAGTCATTTGGCACATAGTGCAAACATGATGCATGAAAAGATCTCAAGTGTGTCTTTGGATCACACTTACCATCATATAGAGTGAGCTTGGGTTGAACAAAACATGATGGAAAGGGTGTATAAGCAATATGGCATGCCAATGGTGTATGAAGTAGAGCAAAAGAGTCCAAAACTTGTGTTGGTTTAGAGGCACTTTGCTCAATGTGGAGCATCTTAGATTGAAAAGATTTTATCTCTTGCACAAGGGAAACCACATCAGGTGGTGAAGATGTACTAACCATAACTAGTGGTGCCACATAAGAAGGTTGGGTGACTATAGGGGGTTGTTGAGACATAGTTGTCCCTATAGTGTCCTTTATAATTGGTTGTTATGAAGGTGTAGAATACTCAACTTTTTTAGCCTTTTTAATTTTCATGATAGATTGTACGATAATGGCATGATCTCAGGGCTATTCTTTACGTCTCTCTTTAAAAATCTATAGAATAAAATATTTGTTGATGACAACATCATTATGAGCAATAGGTTGAAGTAGATCAGTACCCCTATGTGGTGGAGCATGAACATTGGTGTGTACATCATCACTGTTATTCTCATACTGCTCATTATCAAAATTATCCTCATGAAAATTAGTGTAATCTAGATGTATAAGATCTATAGTAGAAAACTAAGCTTGTTGTTTATCCATGGTATATGGATGGGTTAGAGGAATCTGGGTGAATTCAAGAGGGTTACTACTAAGTCTTGCACTTCATCTCAAAGGAAGAGATGCAAGGAACTTAGGTGGCATAAGAAAAAAAACTTGAAAAATTAAAGATAAGATTAAATAAATGTAATCTAGGATTTGAAAAATAGCAAATTGGAATATGCATAAAAATGATATGAAGCTTACTAACCTATAAGGTGATACCTTAAAAGCATAGGGAACTAGTATATTCAACTAGGGTTTGAAAGAAATGATTTTTAAAATTACTATGGTGAATTTTAAAAATTAAATTTGAAATTTTGATTTATATATAGGAAAAAAAATAAGATTTTTTTAATAAAATTAGCAAGGAATTTTCCCTAGGGTTTCTAGTGTTTTTGTGCACAAACTAAGTCAGGTTCACCAAATAATTTAACTATTTTGAGAATAATTGAGTTTTATTCCTATTTTAGTTAAGGGTCTAGATTAATAAATTAGTACAAAATATAGTAATAATCATAGTTCTAATTTGTGTGATTATTTATCTTATTCACCTTTTTAAAAATAACAATAAATAGGAAGAAATATAACCTAGTTTGAAATAGACTGAGATGGCTAATATAGAGGATAAAAATGGCTATGTAGGACTAGGATAGTGTCATCAACCTAATCTAGATTTTGTTTGGTAAAAGTATAGGAGTGCCAAAAATAGGACACTTTAGTGTCTGACACTGTTGTTTGCTCCTACCTCTATTATCTAAACTAGGCATAAAGACTTAAAACTTTCTAGGTATTTGCACTGTGTTTGTATGAACCTACCTATGAAAAATTAAGTGCTGATTATCAATGAAACTCACTATAGAGTTGATTTTGTCTTTAAACCCTAACCCTCTATTATGCTTGATAGAATAATATTTGAATCACTTGAGAAAGAGGGGGGGTTAGTGTGTAAGATGCACTAAACTCGTAATCCACACTTCTTGTGTGGGCATGCTACCTACATACCAATACACTGAAGAGGGATCAAGCCATATGTAGTTCTCCCACCTAGTGTGCTTTATGGTATAGTGTGATACAAATGCAAAATGCTAATTTTGATAGTGTTTGAGGTGGTTAAGGACTGGTATGAAGGTTTGAGTATGTTTGTAGCTATGTTGGGTGACTATATGTAAAGAATAGGGAATTTTACCTTAATGATTTTTTTATATTCTTGCTTACTTTTTAAGTTTGGTCACCTCCTTTTTAAATGAACTTTAAGTGGGATTTTATAGGGAAAAATTAGTCATGGGTCAGATGTATTCATGCTAAGCTAACCTAATTAAGGATAAGGAACAAATGGAAATGAATATTGGGGTTCAAATTACAAATGGATAGGAGCACTAAAAATTAGACACTTTAGGGTCTGGTGCTATAGTTTGTGTTTGATACTCCTATCCTACAAGCTCAAGACTTGGGAGAACAAGATTGGCATAAGAAATATGGTTTGGCTGAGTTAGAATTAGGGTGTAGAAGATTCCAGATGATTGGTAATGAGCAATAAGGTGTCTAAAAGGGTCACACGAGTATGAAAAATGGACCTATGTATGGGGTCTCACAAGCCACACTCAAACTACCAATTTGGACATTTTATATGACTACGGCTTGGTATGTGGGCTAAAAATGGCTAACAATACCTCTTGTGCATGAAATGTAGTTTTTACAAGCATAGGTCTCTCATTTTATTCTTCCTACTTATTTTTCCATACTTATTGAAGTTTAATATTTTTATTTACTCATGGCTTACACTTTCTTATTCTACCTAGGAAGTTTTATAAAACCACTTCTACAAAAGCATGTTGTATGTTCATAATTGTTACACTTATAGCATATGCCATTATAATATAATAAAGGAACATATGAATTATAGTTCATATTTGAGAACCCATAAGGAATTATATTATTGTTTCAACCAAAATGTCTTGCTCGAGTCCTATATTCTATTGCTTTACAACCAAAGTGATTAAAAGAAAAACATTACCTAAATAAAGAGATTTAAAACCTGGTGATGTGTGCTTGCCTTGGAGGAAAGGAATTTTTGAATTTGTCCTTATTATCTTTTGGAGGAGTTCTTGTTTTATGTGGGACTTGATTTTATTTCTTCTTGTTGATAATAATTTTGAGAACATTTGCATATCTTGTTGTCTTTTGCTCATTTGCTTTCTTTAGTGGATCTTTGTGATCTTCTTTGTTAGCCATATAATTTTATTTATATCTAAGACCAATATTTATAAATGACGACCTTTTAAAATTTATAATATTATCTAAAATCTCAATACTCTTATTAAATTTAAGGCTTCTATTCATCTTAGTGGTTTTTATCTCTAGTTCCTTCCTCAAGGAAACAATTTTGGACTATAGCCTCTCGCAATTGTCTTCTTTTGTGTTTAATTGGACTCTCACCTCCTTTTTAATCATTTTTTATTCTTCGAGTTGAATTTTTAGGTTGATGATCATATTTTATGATTCCTTAATACTTTGTGACATTTTTGGATTAGATTCATAGTCCTCTTGAAACTGTAATTTTTGTTTCAAGTTCTTGAGTTTCTTGATTTTACTTAGGGCAAAAATGAGTTCTTATTTCAAATATACTTCTCCATGTATTTAGGCATTCTCTTTCCCTTATGAATCCTTTTATTTTTTTTCTTTGTCTTCACTTTCCAAGATATCATTTTGTTTCTATTGACATGAATAAGATCTATTTTCTATCACTAACAGAGAAACTCTCTTCGGATGAACTAATTTCCTCTTTAGAGTAGAGGATTTTCTTTTACTTGTGAAATATCTTATTTTTATTAGGTTTGTGTTGTTTTTAGAATTTATTTATATTATTCTCTTCTTTTTCATCACTATTTTCATTTTTTGCATATGGGCATTTGGATACAAAATGTCCTACCTTTCCATAATTAAAGCATTTAAAAGGTAGCTTACCTTTGTACTTGTTGAATCCTTTCTTTAGCTTCCTCATAAAATGAGCTTCTTCTTTGTCTGATTCATTATTGGAACTATCAATTAGATTAGGCTCTTTATTTTTCATTTTATTTGAGGCTTTGAAGGTTACCTCTCATTTAGATGATTTATCTTTTTTGGTCCTCATTTCATATGCTGTGAGGATCACATGAATTTCATCCATAGTTAGTTTATCCAAGTCCCTCATTTCCTCAATGGCTAAAAATTTTGCATCAAATATTAAGGGAAGTGAACTTATCACATTTTACATGATCATTAGATCTTCAAAATTTTCACTAAGTCTTTTGATGGTATTTATAATTTAATCCATATGAAGTAGATACACTGTAATGTTTTCTTTATCCTTCATTTTCAAACTTTTGAATTATCTTCTATGTGTTTGAAGCTTATCTTTATTTACCTTGTCATTTCCTTCTTAAATGTTTTTAATTTATCCCAAATCTATTTTGATGATTCATAGTGCATTACTTTGACAAATTTTGATTCTAATAGACCACAAAAAATTGCATTCATAGTTTTTACATTATTTTCATTCACCTTCTTTCTTGTTGGATCTATAGGTGGAGATGACGGAGCTATATATATATATATATATATTCACAACTAATTTCCAAATATTAAAACCAAGATATATTAGGTAAGTTTGCATCCTTATGATCTAGAAGTCATAGTTCATTCCATTAAAAAATGGATCCCTATTTGAGGAGAATCTTTCTTGACAAGCCATGTGTGCTCTTAAGATCTACCTTCCAGCGATTAAACTATACTTGAAGGAAATAACTTTGATAACAATTATTGAGCACATGCTTATACTGAGAGGGGGGGTGAATCAATATAAAGTAATATTTTACTTTTTTAAATTGATAATCATATCAATATCAATCACGCAACATCAATAATTAAAAACACAAGAAGAACATAAGATTTTGATGGAAATATTTTTGAGAGAAAACCATGAAGAAGAGGACTACTTGGATCTACTGTCTAAATCCATCCACAAATAAAATTATTCTTAAAAATTTATAGGCACCAACCTACTGGAGACACCAATCTCCATCACTAAATAATTTGTAGGCACCAACCTCCTAGAGACACCAATCCCCACTGCTAAATAATTTGTAGGCACCAACCTACTAGAGGCACTAATCCTAATTGATAAGCACCAACTTAGCAATATACACCAATCTCTTCTTTCTAAGGCACCAACCTCTAATAAAAAAATATTACAACATACTATTATGGTTTCATCAATGAATGATGGCAAATTCAATCTCCTCTTTTTTTCCATGAAAATATGCTTATGTTTGAATGATAGAAAGAATTAATTCCATATCTTTCTCAAATTTATATCCACCTTATATAACCTTCAAAGGATATTCACAAAGGAGGAATCCCATATAAAAGGAACCTCTTCACCAAAAGATGTGTCTATTGACATTTCCATTGATAATTTTTTTGAAATTCTGTTGACAATTCCATTGATAATTATGTTGACATCAATTTCAATTACTTTGACATCAATGATAATATTCCAACATCTTCAGGGTGATTCAACACTCCTTAATTTTTAGCATTCTTACCCCCTTCCCATCATGATAGGATGAGTGATTGGTTTTGGTGAATGACTATACAACTTTCTTCCATAATCTAATAATTTTCTTAAAACTTAAAATAGGATTACTGAGACCATATAATGAACATTGAGATGTACTTATAAGTTTAGAATACAAATTCATAAAATATACATCACCAGATTCAACATATTAGTAATCCTTTATATTAATATGTTTAATTAGTTTTTATTAAATGTTTTTTCAATCCATTTTATTATCTTTTGTCTAGCATGAGCTCTTTTCTCCAACTTAAAAAATTATGGTTATGTACTTTGTACTCTAGCTAATAGGTTTCCAAGATTTTATCCATATAGTCAACATATATTTTAATGGTTAATATTAAATAAAAGTATCCTATTTGATGCTAATTTGAATATTGTATCACTTATTTTTGGATTTTAGTCCACCATAACATAAACACACTTTTCCTTTAACACAAAACAATTATAGATTATAGGTATGCACAAGTCACTCACATCACAAAATAAGATTGGAGATGTAATATAAATAGACCATAAGTGATTTAAAAACTATGATCATATGACTGAAAGATGTTTTAGTCTATTTATCTATGGTATGGGGAGGGGGGGTGGACCACAATTATAAATTTTAAACATGTCATGCACTATATGGCCATCATTTCTCCTAATTATGATGATTTGAAAGTCATGCTAGCATAATACTACTTATAATATTTATAAATGTGGTGTGGTAGGGATTTTTTATGATTAAATACCATTTGGGATATGCATTCATGTAATGAAATTACTTAGATGATTCACAACAATAGAATAATATATCTTAGAATTAAAAATAAAATAAGTAGGTCCAAAGCAACAATTGGTAAAAGAGCATAATACTTGAATATTATGACTAAGCCACTTCAAGGGGAAAAAATTCACAATAATTTAATAAGAACATAATTCATAATATGACCTCTAATACTAACTAATACCTCCTATATATAGTTTACCTAACCATGGTTATTCCATAGACTAACTTAATAAGAACATAAGGAAAGGTGACTAAAATATAAAAGAGGTATGTATGCCACAAGTCAGTGACACATATCCCTAGAAATTCCATAGGATAAGGGAATAAAATGATCCTCCCATTAAACATAATGTTTTCCTTAATGTGGATATAACCCTAGGTGTTGCTACATGAAATATTCATCTTCCCATGTTGCATCTTCACAATGCATATTTTTCTATTTGATCAAATACTCATGAATTGATATAGTCTGTAGTTACTTAGTGTATGTTTGAAGGATATATTCAAGATATAAAATAAACTAACCTTCCTCATCTAATTTAGGAAACTCAATATAAGTATAAATCCTATGGCCAACTAACTTATTTAGGCAAGATACATGGAATACTAGATTTATGTGAGTGGACTAGGTGAATTCCATCTTCTAGGACACACTTCCAATTTTCTATAAGCTCTAATAAGGGACATAATAATTAGGGGAAAACTTGTTATAATTTTTATAATATTTTAAAGACATATAATTATATGCATATAATTTCAAAAATACCCAATCACTTATGTCAAAATGCCCCTCACTACAGTGTTGATCTACTTATTATTCCATGTGATTTTGAGCCATGGGTAATTCTTCTTGCAAATTGGCAAGGACCTCATATTGATGGTAAATGTGATGAATATAAATTCAAGGTTGAAGTGATGGATGGGGGGTGATATCCATATAAGGCCATAGAGAGAGACATTTTGGATGAACTGTGAATAAAATTATTATACCACCATTCGACAAGTGACAACTAATAAACCCATTTTTCTTGTTTATCAGAAATAAAATAATGGGGATACCCTTCTATACATTTGTTGACTACCTCTATTTGTCATTAAAATTTAGGATTATAATATGAACTATGAGTTTATTAGGTACACAAACATGCAAATAATTTAGTCCAAAAATTACTAGTAAATATGGGATCTTGATCACTTACAATAATCCTTGGAGTACTATGAGATTTTTAGATGGCATTAAAAAAAATAAAATCTACTATACTAGAAACAAAAAGTTGTGATTGGGAAAAAAATGAGCATAATTGGTGAGTTAATCCTCAAATACCATGATAACATTTTTACCCTCAGACCATGATAACCTAGTAATGAAATCTATGTAAACCTCCTCCCAATGTTGGCTAGGGATGGATAAAGGCTGTAAAATAACTTGTGTCTTAATAGTTTCCCCTTTGTTCTATTGATATATCATGCATCCTGCCACATATGTTTAGACATCACCCTTGAGTCCTTCCCAAAAGAAATATTTCTTGATTTTATGATATGTTTTAAAAATCTAGAGTGACCTCCAAGTTGAGAGGCATGAAGCTCCTCAATAATTTTATGTTTGAGGAGAGAATACTTATAGAGGTATAATATTTATGTATACCAAAATTCATTCCCCTTACATGTAAATTTTTTAGATTCATTAGAACCCTACTTAAGATTCTAAATCAAATCCTTGGTAGCACTATCATTTTCCCATTCTGATCTTGCTTCCTCTAGCCAATCTATCTACCACATGGTCATGACACATAACAATGCTTCAACTGATTCATCCCATTAGGAGAGGGCATATGCCACCACATTTTTTCCCTTTTATTATACACTATTTTTAAATCATATCCTAGAATTTTATTCAACCATTTTTGTTTTTCTTCATATGAAAATCATTGTTCTAAAAAATATTTGGGGCTATCATGATCAATATTTACCTGAAAGTGATGACCCATTAGATAAGGCCTCCATTGCTTAACTTAATTCAAAATAAACATCATATATTTATCATAGATTAGTTTGAGACTATTTTTACCTTTATTTGGAAACTTTAAAATGCCATTGGTTTGCCTTATTGTATGAGTATAGCCCCCATGCCATAGCCTGATATGTCACACTCCATAGCAAAAGTTTTTAAAAAATTAGGAGTAACCAAAATTGGAGTTGTGCACATATCCATTTTCAACTATTCAAATGTCTTGAAAGCTAAATCAGTCCATTGAAAAGATAATTTTTAAACAAAGAGGTGAGTGGGACTATAATACTTTCATAAATTTTGACAAACTTGTGATAGTGGCCAGTTAGCCCCATAAATCCTTAGAGGTTCTTGAGGTTCATGGGAACCTACCACTCCATCAACGCTTGGATTTTTTATGATCAAATTTCACTCAATGTGAAAAAATATAACCCAAGTACTCCACCTCTTAGACACCAAAAGCACATTTGTAAGGTTTAACATAAATTTGATGTTGTTCCAAAATTGAAAGTACATGTTTCACATGTTTCAAATGGTTTTCCCAATTTTTGCAATAGATGAGGATATCATAAAAAAAAATCAATAAAAACTTTATCAAAAATGGCTTAAAAATAGTATTCATCAAACTCTAAAATGTATATGGTGCATTTTTGAGGCCAAAAGGCATGACCATAAATTGTTTATGGTCTTCATGAATTTTAAAAGTGGTTTTAGGTATGTCTTCATTACAGATTCAAATTTGATGATACCTAAAACAAAGGTATAACTTGGTAAAATAAATAGTACCATGTAATTAATATAGAAAATCACCAATTACTAAAATAGGAAACTTGTATTTAATGGTGTACTTATTGAGTTATCTATAGTTTGGATACATCATCTTAGTGTCATACTTCTTCCACACCATAACCATAGGGGAGGAATATTCACTTTGACTGTGTTAGATGTTTCCTACCTCCAACATCTCCTATACCATATTTTCAATGTCACTCTTTTGGGCATAGGGATACTTGTAGGGTTTGATGTTGGGTGGTGTACTTATTAGAATAAGCCTGATGACATGATCATATGTGTGGCTTGGAGGAATTCCTTTTGGCATGTCACCAAAAATATTAGAATAGCCATCCAACACCCTTTGCAAATGAAATATCCCTTTTAGGAATGAAAACTAAACAAAGGGGGTTTTCAACAAACCCTATTAAAACATTAAATTTTTTAAATTTATTCATGGGAGATTAGGGCATCAAATAGACATATAAATATCAAAACCCTAGGTGCTAAAGTGTTGGAAAATAACATAATTTTATATAAGCCTTTCCACCATGAACCCCAATATTTTATGATTAAATAATTACCAAAATTTATATAATATTATATCTAATATAAATACCTTTTTTTGGAACATTTTAAGCAATTCCTTTTGGCATGTCACCAAAAATATGTGTGGCATATCTAATATGTGTGGCTTGGAGGAATTCCTTTTGGCATGTCACCAAAAATATTAGAATAGCCATCCAACACCCTTTGCAAATGAAATATCCCTTTTAGGAATGAAAACTAAACAAAGGGGGTTTTCAACAAACCCTATTAAAACATTAAATTTTTTAAATTTATTCATGGGAGATTAGGGCATCAAATAGACATATAAATATCAAAACCCTAGGTGCTAAAGTGTTGGAAAATAACATAATTTTATATAAGCCTTTCCACCATGAACCCCAATATTTTATGATTAAATAATTACCAAAATTTATATAATATTATATCTAATATAAATACCTTTTTTTGGAACATTTTAAGCAACAAATTATTGGAAAAATGCTAATAAAATAGTGGAAATATTAGACAATATTAAAATTTGACTTCTAGGCCAAATTATCCCTAGAAATGGGTAAAAACCACCCTAAAAGGAGGTTGCCCAGTTGTAGAATAATCCACCAAATAAAATATGCCAAATGTAACCCTAATTAAGGGGTCCTCAATATCCTAATTTTAGTACAACCCATAGATCAGGGTCTTCGACCCAAAGAGTAGCTTGATATCCTAAAAATGTCTTCAAATCCTATCACCAAGTGTCAAAACCCTAGTCACCACACTAAGATGTAAGTCATTACACTTCCCAAGATGTATTACTAATTTTTTTGACTATTTGAGCTCAATTATAGCCCTTTAATGAGGTTGTCCTAGTTGAATGCAATGGTTTCCATCCTTACTCTAACTACCATTGAACGGTTTTATCCTCAATGGATAAGTTAAGCATTTTAGTGCTTAAGCTTACAATTTCACTTATCAAAATCAGCATGAAATTTTAAAATGAACCACAATCCACGTTATATAACTTACTCCTAAAGTTGGGCACTCCATGTGGAGGGAAAGTGTAAAATTTCATAAGGTTAACTTTATTATAAAATAACTTATGGGATATGTGAGCCCCATTAACTCAAAACGCCCCATCCTCAACTTAAATTAGAAAAACTTGATCAAAAAGTATCTTTTTATAATTTGAAGAGGAGTTACTGATTCCTTATTAAGTCCCCTTTCCCTTAGCCTAAGGGAAACACCAAAGAATAAGGCTAAGGGTCCCTGTTTACTCGTATATCCAAAAGGGGGACATGGCAACAAATTAGAAGGTGTATATTTTTTGGTTGGATGAACTTATATGGAAAATAAGCATGCCATAAATCTCTCAAGACCTTTTTTGAGAATCTTTGTCATCTGATGGGAACTAACTAGTTTTGGAGATTTAGCTCATAATCCAAAAAATTCAAAGGTCCTACCTTATGAGTGGAAACTCATGAATAGTTCCTAGAAATTCATCTCAATAGTTCTCAAAGTGGTGAGCCATTGTACTATCAAAATAATGTTAGTTCCTCCCATGTGAATAACAAACATAGGGGAATCTAACAAGTAGTATCCCATAGAAAGCTTAATGTTAGGGCATTTTCCATAATAGTTGACTGTATCACCATCTACACTTATGACCTAAATTTATGGGGTTGGGTAAATGAAATAATTAAAATGAGTAGCCAACTTACTATTGATGAAGTTATGTGTACTTCCAGAGTTAATTAACATAATTACCTTCTATTTTTTTAGGAAACCCACCACCTTAAGAGTTTGATTACTAATACTTGAAAGTGCATGACAAGAAATAGTTGTTTGAGAATCTTTAGATTCATCTTTAGGTTCTTCCAAACTTTCTTCTAAAGCCTCATCATCTTATTCTTCCTCATTGGTGCCTTCAATATAAAATAAATTATTTTTAGCACATCGATGTCCTTTGTTCCATTTTCTATCATAGCCAAAACACAAACCTTTGGAATTATTTTCTATAATTTTTTGAGGTGTTAATCTAGTAGGCTATAGAAATGATGGTGCTAGGGAAGTGAATTCATAGACATTAGTGAAAGGTCTTAATTTGATCCAATATTTTTCCTTAGCCATGCATACCCTTGGTATGGCTTCATATACATTAGTGGGATGAAACATGCAAACCTCCAATTGGATGCTATTTCTTAGGTCACCCAAAAATAGGTTAGTCAAAGTTTCCTCAGTGATGTCTACCACATGTAAGGAGAGAATATAAGATTTATGAATGTAATCCTTTATAGTCCCAATTTGTCATAGATTGGCTAGCTAGCTGAATTAGTTTTTCAAATATTTTTTTGTGATTGTGGAGATGTAAATCCTTAGAAATACTGCCCATGAAATTGGAACACCCTTATTTTCCTTTTGAACATATAGCCAATGATACCAAATGATTTGCTAGGTTCCAGATATAGAGATTCCATGACCACATTTTATGAATAGGGAGTATGATATTATTAAATAAATTTTAAATTTAAGTAAACCATGTGAGTAGATACTTACCATCAAACTTGCACAAGTCCACTTTTGGCAACATCAGCTTCAGCCCTGGATTGACACTTGATTTTTTTTGGAATGGGAGACTCAAATTGGAGTGGTGGAGAGTTATTTTTCAAAGGCTAAGATATAAGGTTGGAAAATTTACCGTTTATTTATTATAATTGATCCCTCAAGCCATTCATCTCCCATATAATCCCCATGACTTTCCCTTGAACTACATGGAGATCATCTTTCTGCACCATGCCATGTAACTCTGATTTAAGGTGATGAAACACCACTAAGATACTTGGATCCAAAGTTTTAAACTCCATTTCATCCTAATAAGGAGTTTTACATGTATATTTCTCTTTCCCACCTCCATGACTATTAGGCCCAACCATGCACAAACCCTAAGAGGGTTATAATACCAAAAAAATGTATCAGTAGATGATACCATTGTGATTGCCTTACCAAGAGGAATTTGATGACTGCTAATGTGCACAAGGGTGAAAAATTTTGGCCTAAAAAAGTGTACTGATAGAATATGCTATTGTAATTGTCTCATAAAGATGAATCCAATGACTGCTAATTTTCACAAGGTCAAAATTTTCTAGACTTTTTTATGATTTTTATTATTTTTCCCTCTTTTGTAAAAACCTACGAACAAAACTGTGATGATGAAAAAATTCAATTCTTCCCAAATCAAAAGTTATGTTTTTAGATCTTCTAGTGCTCAAGACACCATATCTAAAAAAATTTGTGCCATAAAAACTTTCCCAAGTCAAAGATCTAATACCACTTTTAATTAAATTACTTAGATGATTCACAACAATAGAATAATATATCATAAATTAAAAACATAATAAGTAGATTCATAATAATAATTGGTGAAAAAGAAGAATACTTAAATATTATGATTGAGCTAATTCAAGGGGGAAACCTCCATAATAATACAATAATAATAGAATTCATAGTATGATCCTTTAAGATTAATTACTACCTCCTATATATAGTCTACCTAGCCATGGTTATTCCATAGGTTGACATAATAAGAACATAGAAAAATGTGACAAGAATATAAAAGAGGTATGTATGCCATAATTTGGTCACAAATATCCCTACACATGACATAGGATAAGGGCATAGCAATTAATATATTTGATCCATCTTGATTGAAAAATTATAAAAATATATATCTTTTGCCTTTATATCTTAATAGGGCTTTGAATAAGAAAGTGATATGTCAAACTCAAGTTTCTTTGGGAAAAGTTATGTCAATGATATGGGGTTCCTTAGTGGCCACTTATGTATATTTTATGTTTGATAACTCATATTCAATATTTTACTTAAATAAGGCTAGTTTGAGGTGATGTAACAAGCATTCTAGTTACCTACACAACTTGCAGTTCTTCTGACTTTAGCCTTGGGAATTATATTACACTTATCACATAAGTGTTACATTAATATTTTGGAAGTTTGAAAACATGGAATCCACCTAAATGTCACATACCTTTTCATTATTATGGGTTGAAGGTGATTGATAATTAATTATATTTTTGCTACATCGAGAATTTTCATTTACAATTTTTGTAGTATTCTTAGACATTCATTTATTCCTTAAATGCTCAATATGTTGTTTGAAGATTGGATGTAATTATTTATATGTAATATATAATATGAAAATTCCTCTTATTAAATTATATAGGTAAAATATCTACACTTGTGAAATGATATCACATGTTTTTTCAATTACTTACTAATTTAGTCGACCGGTTTTGGGAGGAGTTTAATATCCGTGTTGAATTTTTCCATTAAGAGATATCCTCCGAGAAATATTTTCTGGATGAAATGTGGATTAAATTTATCATACTTGGAATAAATTTTAAGAACAAAATGGATTTAAATTAAAGTCTAAATACATCCTATGTTACTCATAATCACACCTCAAAATTATTTGTTAGAGATCAATCAATAATTTCTTATTCAGAGTCTATGAGCTATATTGTTTAGGTGAGTTACCTTTTTAATTTAGAAAATATGGATGTGTGATTATGATATAATTTATGATTTTATGATTAATTTAAAACTATTTTATGCAGTCAAATGTTAGGAGGGAAAGGATAAGATGGCTAGACCCTCCTTTTATCATATGTGAAAGAAGTGAAAAAATTAATTGTAGCAAATGCCAAGGAAGAGGTTTATCTCTCTTCCCTCAAATGGAATCATGGGATATGATAAATACCAAAATTTATATAACAATACAAAATATATGGAAACTAAAATTGACCATGTTTTTCAAATTATAATTAGATATTTGATTGAAAAGAGATGTCATACCTATGATGCATATTCTCTAGTTTTGTTGTGTCCATTCAAATTGATCCATTTGATCTATTCCTACATGCATAAATTTTACAACATGATTGTGTGTATTAAAAATCCTTAAAATTTTAGAAATAAATTATTTGAATATGTATACAAAACTAAAAAGATCATTTATATTTTGAGATTAAGATTAACACAGGAAGCACTCCATATTTTACAACATGCTTGTGTGTATTTCAAGTCCTTAATATTTTGAAAATAAATTAGGTGAATATGTATACAAAACTAAAAAGATAATTTATATTTTGAAATTAAGATAAACATAGGCAACACTCCATTTTGTGTTCAAAATAAATAGTTCATGGTGCCTCAATGTGTGTTTTGGTACTAAAAGTGGGCATGCTGATGTGTTTAGATTGCCCATGTAGTGATTAAATAGTAGTAAAAGGATTCTATTAAAGATGTATTCAAATGTGAAATACATTTATGTTTTAGATCACATTAGGCAATCCATCATCAAGATGAGGATTTGTGTTAGATTGCAGATCAGACCTCCTTATATAGGTAACCTAGATCGTACATAAGATGCCAAATGGGTTCCACCAACGTAGAGTATTAATTAATTTTATTTATTTAATTTATATGCTATGTTAGTTTTAGAATATAAATTATTTTTAGTTGCTTAAAATTAGTTGTTAAACTATTTATTTATAACCACAACTAATTAATTTAAAAATTCAATGTAACCCTAGGTCAAGGATGTAATAAATATATTAATTAAATAGGTAATTTAATTAATTTATCATTTTGGTTGGGGTACCTCCTCCAAGTTTGAGTATTCTCAAGAGTGGCTCAAGATTCATCCATACAAAGTTAGGATGCATCCCGATCTCAATACCTTCCCTTAGTTGTTGCATGGAGAAATGTTCCTCCTTAGGAATGACCTCCGTTCTTCTACAAATATGAAGTTTTATTCCATTAGAGTTCTTTGATAGATTTTATTTTTATACTTTTTTTAGTTGAGTTCTAGCTAAGTGCTCAATAATCCTAGTCTAAATTGATTTTCTTGTCTCCCCTATAAATTGCCTAACACGAGCTCTTATTACAAAATATCCTATGATTTAATTTTGATTCGAGGGTCAACTTGAACTTGTTTTATGGAATGAAGGTTGTTTCAATACACCACCACTACAAAATCTTATAAATTTTAATGGAAATAACTTAAATTTAAGGTATAAAATCTTATGGAGGGACTAAAGAATTCATCATTATGCTATTGTGTAATAAAACCTTCCACCTTGCCTTATAACCCTTATACCCATTATACCCATGTACCATGGCCAGACATATTTTTACTCCTTCTAGATCTTCCTCAATTGAGTTCCTAAAATTTTAGATCATCAAATTATGAAGGACGTCTTGATTTTGTGTGGGGTGATGATGAGAAAAGACATATAAGTAATGATTTGTGTGTGTTGTTCTTGTAGACCTATGGAGACAGTGATCTACCTTCCTTTATCATAATGAGAACACATTAAAAATGGTAAAATAATTCAACTTAAACTTTGTGAATTTAATGTTATCAAACAATATAATCAAGTGTGCATGGATCTCCAAATTTTCCTTGCCATGTGGCTAGTTTAGATTGTTATTGTCAATGTATCTCTTACACCATTTAGGTTTAAATGGTAAGGATTTAAGGTCCCTTCCATCAAAATTATCATAGAAAGGCTATCAAACATTAGTGAAAGAGATGTACTTATTAGAAAACCTTTTGTCTAATCATAAAAATCAACCTAAAAATTGAAGAAATTTGATCTCAAGCATAGCTTCACTAAAATTGCTTTCTTATAGTGTATAAATGTTTTCACAAGTTTCTACCACCTTTTTAAGTAGTGCCTTATTGATTAAAAGAGAAAAGTGCTTCAAAAACTCCCCAGACAAGAATAATCCTACTTAGATTTAGATTTCAATGAAATAGTGTTTACTTTCACTTGAATTTCTTCTATTTAGGTTATTATTTTAGAAGCATTCCCTATGTTTCTTGATGATGGTATTGCTCTTTTGGTTGCATGCTATAGGATGCACAAATATCATACATTTTTATATGATTCTTAAAGTTGAATGTACAAAATGGTAATCATTCCATGTTATTCCTCTTATAATCTATTTATTTCTATAGAATCAAACATTCTTTTTTCCAAGATAGGTTATTTTTTTACAGTATCAAGTTTTCTACAAGAAGGTGTGAGAACTATGGTGGAAGTGGCTTGATATACTATTCACATTGCAAGGGCATGGGGAAATACAAAGAGGGTTTATTAAATTTACCCATAATATATGCATGGACTTCCAACAAAGAGGCTATGGAAAATAATGAGAAATTTAGGAAAGAAGTGTGAGTCATGGAGGAATAGATAAACAACTTGTGGAACTATGATGTTATGTTACAAGGAAGTCCACTATAAATTACATATTCAAATGATTATTTTTGGTGATATGTATTATGATTATTATATAGTTAAATATGCCTTGGTACTACATTGTAATTACTATGGATAAATGGTGTGAAAGGGAGAGTGTAGTTTCTTGTATTTGGTTGTATATAACATCATTACTATTTTAAGGTCTAGTTGATACTGAGGAATAGGATTTAGAGCTTTTTTGGATCTAATTTTTTTTCTTCAAATGTGGAATTATTTTAGGGTCACATTTCAACCTCATTATAATTTAGAGATCATGATGAGTTATATATTTTAATTATTTTAGAACCAACAAAGGGCGTATTATATTTTTGAGGGTTGTATGTCTTATAGGAACTACATTTGTCATTTGTTTATTACAGTTTATAATGAAGCCTCTTGAATTTTTTTTTTATTAGATTTTCCTTTTTATCCTATAAATGAAAATTTTTGGTTGAATTTATTTTTTGGACAAATGTATTCTCCATCACAACTGAGAAATGAAAGTTACATTACTTTAACTATAGGGTTACAAGAAAAACATCTCCCTTTATTGGTAAAAAAGATAACATCTTTGATTGTCACCCAAGGGGTGGAGACAAACTTTATGTAAACAAGAAACCATAGATATGATGATAAAAGCCAAATATTGATAGAAAATCCTCAACACACCCAAATTGACTAGGGGATATTCTTCATTAAAACTTGCACATCTTGACATCCATAGGGAATCAATGGTGGATAATTGAATTATATGCTATAAATATTTTTATCTCTACCTAATCATCTAAGTGTATCCAAATATAAGGCCTTTCCAAGACATGGTAGTGATAAATAAATGGTTTAACTCAACCTATAGGCATACCCAAGAGGTCTAAAAAACTACATCTTTATAAGACATGACCAACAAATTCCTCTTCCTAGTAAGATATTGCTTATAGAATCTATGGTCTAGGCCTTATGAAGCTTATATTTCCATGCCAAACCTTGGTGTAACCCTATACACTCCAAATAATTTTGTTTAAAATAATAAAAAGAATTTAAAATAAATTTTCAATGCCTTTGATGTCAACACTTTAAGATCATTCACCTCCCATCTCTTGTTTTTCAAGAAGCAATTATTTAAGCACACCCATATGAGTTATACAAATCTTTGGTTATTTAATTGTTATGGAAGGGTTTCCTGTTAGTCAATTTTGAATCTATCCAATAAGGGTTAATCCTTTGAAGTTGCATTTTAAAAAGATAACTTCCACCAAGAATCTAAATACACCTAGAAGAATAATTAAATTCTCTTCCTTTCCAACTCTTTTATAAATGAAGCCTCAAATCCACTAAACCATTTTCCTATTGACAAGCCTATGAGTATAATTCAAAATACCATTCTCATTGAAAAAACACAAGAGGAGGTGTATTTTAAGATCTTTAGATAATTTAGTGTAGATAATTGTACATGGGTAAAGTAGATGCATCATTCTATTATCATTTTTTTTAATTCTCTCTAAAACTAAATTGTAAGATACATTATTTTTTCCACTCTTTTAGGTCTCAAATTTTTATAATCTTTAAATAAATTTCATAAATAAATAATTAAAAATATATCATAAAATATTTAGGTAGGGGAACATGGAACAATTCCTAACTCTCACTTCAATCTGAGCTTGTTTATTACACTCCACCAAAAATATGTACCAACATAAATTGAATATAACCTTAAAGCATAAACACATGAAAAAAAACCAATTAAGAACCAATGAAGGAGAATATCTCTCTCTCTCTCTCTCTCTCTCTCTCTCTCACACACACACACACACACACACACACACACACACACACACACACACACACACACACACACACACACACACACACACACACACAAACACACACACACACATTCTCCCACCTTCTTTGAAACCCTATTTCTATAGACACCTAATTTTGGTACAAGACCCTTTTCCATAGTGTCTTTATCATGCTCTATTATGGTTGGTCCATTTATTTACATTTGTCTATTTTTGGACACTTTCAACATACATTATACTTCCATTAGTGTTGATTCATATAAATTTTATCATAAACACCTCATATCCTTAACATTTGATTCATAAATATTTCCTCATAAGCACTTCATATCTATTAATTATCAATAGTAGGATCCTAATCAATCAAAATTCTATTCAACCTGATCTCTATTTTGAGATTTTTCCCCCTTCAAGGCAAAGTAAATAGACTCTTGAGTTTGACCCTCACTTTTTTATGGATCCTTTTCACCTTGACCTAATTTTATGTCTTGATTATTGATTTTCACTATCTTCTTAGGTTGGACTATGTGAAAAGTGTCGTAGAGAGATCTATAAATATAAATCAACCCTAAGCCATTATACATCATCAATTAGTTCCTCTCATCTAGATTTTTTACAATCTAAACCTCTCATGCACAATCATCAAGCCTTATTAAGAGTTTTTCACATCAAACATTAAATCTATATTACATAAATATTATTCCAAATTTTGTGCAATCACATCTTGTATCTAAAGAATGCCAATGAAATATGTAGTTACATTTGAGTATCTATGAAGAGGAGGCAAAAACCTCTCATTGGGTTGGGATTCACTCATCGACAATAGAAATACATAGAGCCTTAATTATAATAATGTGAGATATATAGTTATAAGAAAACATTAAGAGGTTACCCAGGCAAATTATTTTTCACATTATTTTCCTCTTTAGACATTATGGAAAATTAGGTCAAAGTCAAAGGAAAATTAAATTAGATAATTTTGCCTATCAATTATACAAAGTAGATCCAAGAATTTGGTCATCATTATTTAACCCTAATTTAGATAATCATACTTAGGTAGATAGGGTTAATGATATATAAATTATAAGGCATAAGGGTGAATATTATATTGACAACAAGTCAATTAACGTGCTAAACTTAGATGCACCATACATTGACTTTATAAAATTGAGATATGCTATTAATGGAAAGTATAATTATGATAGATATAGAAATGATGTAAAAGAGAGTACTTATATAGTTTTTATACTAAAATAGTGTTAGATCTAGTATAGGCAAAATGCAAGCAAGAAGATAGTTCTAGATCAATCATCAGATTCTACATCTAGTGCCTCTGATTCTCTAGATAGTTGTATTAGCCTAAGATAGTTACATTGATGTTAGTATTTGAGTTAGATGCTAGTGTCTTGTATAAAATATTTGATCAAACATGATGTAACCACCTAGCTGATTATACATTTGGCTTCATCTTCACTCTAGTGCATTTAAATCTAGGTCATGGATTATTACTTCTGGTGAAATGACAAAACCCTACCTTTCCATATTTAAAGTGACCTTGGGTAAAAGTGGGTTAGTGGGCACATGGTGTTGAGCTAACCTAAAATGACCTAAATATCAAAGGGCATTGTCTACATAGCCAATACTTTAGAAGAGGGCCTCTAACTCATGTAGTTCTGCCCTATGTGTTGGATTATGTGTGAATCATGCAATGTTTATAAAGTAATACATTAGTAACCTAGCTTATAACTTAGAAAATATGATCTTATGACTACTAATTTAGTAATTTATACCTATATTTGGGTTATTCCTTTAACTGATCTTAGAATAGGGTAGAATAAGAAATCTTTTTTTAACTTGAGTGCTTCTTGAGTGTTCTTTTGGTCTGATTTCTAGATGAGGAATGAATGAGGGATGATATTGTATTTAAACCAATCCTATCAGGAGATAAATCAAATTAAAACACTTAATCCAACCATTATAATACATTTCATTTAAAATTTGGATGAATTTAGGGCACTAGACACTTGCATTAGGTTAGGATAGTAATGTCGATGCTATTATCTATCTTGGATGTTAGTGTCCAGGGAGAAGGAGATCAAGCATAGGGTCAAAACTTATAGAGGTGTAAGGTAAGTAAATTTTAAGCATTATGGTAAGATGGGATGTTTGTGTCATCAATATAAGGCTATTCAGACTAAGAGATAAGTCAAGGGGTATAATATAGAGTATATTCAAGGCTTGCAAAAATAAGGAATGTGTAAAACTAAGAGGAATAGTTAGAATTTAAGTTTGTAAAGTGTATAAAATTGAGGTGTTATATAATCATAAAATGTCATCTACATTCCCCCCTTTAATATAATAATAAAATTTCCAATTTAAAGTAAATGAATAAGTACCTGAGTGTGTATACACATGTTATCTTTACTTGAGTTGAATTTGAGTGCTTTGTTGGAGTTAAATTTTGAGTTCTTTATTGGTGGCTAACCTGCAACCAAGATCATGTTACAATGTATAATCAGTGCATATAATCTAGGTCAAAAGTATAGATATAAATTGAAATAGAAATGTTTGAGTATACCTGTGTGTCAATGTAATTGCCTTACCTATTGAAAATTTATTTTTCAAAATATGTATCATTATAAGGCTTTAAAATTGAGATTAGGATAAATATAGATTAATTTTTAAAGTGCATATATGCATGGAGATAGAGAGAGAGAGTTTGGAAGTTACATGCCACAAAATTTGGAGTAAAAATGAGTTGCCACCTAGAAATTGAGATTAGCTCAACTATGTGACCCAATGATACTTATATCCTAGTGAGTTTGGATTATCGTCCAAAATGAAAAATTGAAAAGATTGAGTGATTTAATCACCTCAACCATACCAAAAGGTGAACCAACTATTATGGTAGATTGGCTCGCTAAATTATGTAAAAGTTTGGGGGTATCAATATGTGCAATAATTCTAAAATTTGAAATTGATTTAGATTTTTAAATATTAGGCACATGTTGCATAACATATGCACCTTAGATGTGTCTAATGTTGAAACTATTTATAAAGTGGTACCATGTATATAATTATAACACAAATATGTATTAGAATAATGTAACTATGTGCTTTATCTAATTCAAATAACTATGTAAGTGTGGAGGACATGCTTCCAAAATATGCCCCTATCATATATAGATAAATTTGAAATTGATATAAGTACCAATGTGGAGGGCATGTTTCTTAAACATGCCCCCACTATAAATTGGAGATGCTAAATACTGAGTTGGTGTGGAGAACATGATTCCAAATCATGCCCCTATTGAATTTGTGAATTGATATAAGTATCATACTAAATTAATGTAGAGAACATGATTCTGAAGAATACCCTAATGAATTTGAAACTATGAATGTGTGGAAGCCATGTCTATATGACATGCCCCCAATGAATCCATAAATTGGTATAAGTACTAGATACTAAATAAATGTGGAGAACATGCTTTCTAAAGCATGCCCCCACTAAATTTACAAAATGGTGTAAGTACCAAATACTAAATAAAAGTGGAGAATATTCTTCCAAATCATGCCCTTATTATAATATAAAAATTATGAATGTGTGGAAGCCATTTCCATATGACATGCCCCCATTGAATCTGAGAACTATGCAAAGTGTGGAGAACATACTTCCCAAGCATGCCCCTAGTAATATGCCTCCCATTTGAGGTGAGGAAAAAATAGTACCTAGAAGTTACATCACCTAAAAAGGGTAAGACAACTACAAATATATGAATGTAACCATGTAACATATAGAAAGAAAAATGTGTAGGTAAATGTATCATTGAAGCACATAGAACTAATGTGATCACATTTAGGTTTAAGATGCATGATAAATATCATGGAAACATCTAGATAACAATATTACAATATCAAAAATAATAAAAAAACACCTAAATAAGAGCACTCAAAGGCAAGTTAAAAGGCAATGGTCCAAGGAGATTAAAAATAATGGGAATGTTCAAATGCTGTGAAATCAAATGGACATGACAGTCAAATGTCCATAAAAGCAAAGAATAGCATATTCAAATGTACATAGAACAAACAATGACATATTCAAATTTCCAAGAAAGAAAACATAGGCACATGGGCCACATATTATGGAGCATATTGAAATGCTTGAAAAAGAAAGATAATAGAAGGCACAACACTTAAGGAAGTGTGTAAAGGAAAAACATAATCAACCATTATAAACATGTCATAGTGGCCTATGGATCAAATATGTTAGAATTTTTTTTCAAGTAGATAACATATCAATTACCTTGTGTAATGTATAATCATGGATAATAGGCATGTGTAAGTACATATGTAAACTTAAACATGATAGTGTAGAGTGATCATCGATTCATATAACCTATGTATCAAGATCATAGATTATGGATTCCCCCAACATAATGGTGATGTGAGTAGAGGGAAAAATCAAAACCCGTAAGTGTATCATAAATCTGTGTATGTATGAGTAAATGATATGCTAACCCTCAACATGGAACTAACACATAGATGCCAATGAGCTAATAAAACATGTAGGTGTCAATTATTTTTTTAAAATTTTGAATTTTTTTTGATTTTTTTGGATTTTTGAATATGAGGAAATATCATCATATGATGCAATCCAATAGATGGTCATAGATATCTCCCCCCACTATGAATCTTACAACCTCAAGTTGGATATTTTACATCATTTCCATCATGATTAGCCTAGTTTAAAAGGGACATAACATGTTACTCTTCACATGTTGCATGTGTATTAAAATATGTAATGATATCATTTGAAATATATATTAATTTACCTTCATGAGGAAAAGAAATGTCTTGTTAATTTTGGGCAATTTTTGCTTCCATTTGGTATAACCAAAGAGTTCCAAGTGTAAATGCATATGGAGATGTGGTAGGCATAGCCCAAACCCATGTTTGAATTAATTTATGACCACAATAAATTGGTATTGTTACGTTTTCTAAGGAGTCTTTCCAAGTGACCTTATTTTGTAGATCTTGTAAGTTAAAACTGAGTTACTAAAAATGCTTTATGTTGTAAGTGGTTTTGGTTGGTTTGGGATCAATATGGTTGTGCCAAAAATAATCACCACCCATGTATAAGTACACTATTAAATCTTGGTGATGTGTGCACTTTTTGATTTTGTACACTTGAGGATTTGGCATATGGTGAGGAATTTGTATGGGCCCCATATGAAGTAATTTTTTTAAAGCATTCATATAAAGATTATGAATACCACATTTATGCTCATAATGCTCATTTGGTAATTTAAATCCCTTGTATTTATAAGGGATAAAACTTTGGTACTTGGAACGAGAAAAAGTGGTTAAGAAACCCTTTGGTAAGTTATATAACCAATTGTGAAATTCATTCAAAATGCTCATATGGAATACCTTTAACAATAGTTTATCATAATTTATCCATTGACTAAAAGAATGTACATAATTTAAAATGTGCTCAAATGGATTTTTATTATGTCAAATGATAGGTATATGTGATAATTCAAAACCAAGTGGAGAGGGATATTCAAGTATATTATGTAATAGGTTGGTTATTGAATAAGATAATATTTGCATTAGCATTATGGAAACCCAGTTGTATTTAAAGTATATAAAAATGGTTTCAAAGATCCCCAATAGTGATCATCATAGACATAAGATAATCCATGGGAATGGTGGTGTTTGAGATAGGTGTTATCATTTATTCTAAATGACCCTCTATTTTGGATGTAGGTATATGAGTATCATCATTGTCATGGACAAGTGCAAGTTTGGAATCCTTGAATTTTAGATGTTGTAATAATGTTTCTTGCTCTTAATGTGCCTATATGTGTACCTCAATATGTGGTACCTTATTTGAATATTTATATGGAGGATATATTGACTTGACTCACCTATTACATAAGTGTGTATATGCTCAAAATGAATGCATTTTTTAGGTGGTATCACTATAGGAATGCCTTTAGTTTCAAATTGTAATTAAATTTTTTTTAAAGGTTTATCATTGGTAAGCATTGTTAATAAAGTCCCATCATGTTTAAATTTTACACATATGTGAAGTGTAGATGGGACAATCTCCATGGAATGTATCCAAGGTCTATCCAAGAGTATATTATAATGGAATGATTGAGACATTACCTAAAAATTAGTTGAAATATTTTTAGGTCCCAATGTCACATCTAATGTAATTTGACCAAGTGGAGGGATATGTAAATTATCAAACCCTTTCATATGCATAGTCAAATTTTGAAGTAGATGGGTGCTTATTATCAAAATGGCTATAAATTTAAAACTACAAATGTTTAAGCCTGATCGATTATCAATGAAAACTCTTTTGATTCCCTTATTTTATATCATCACTTTTATGAATAAAGGTAACTCTTGATCAATAATATATTTGGATGATAATTCAGTTAGATCAAAGGTAATAAGTTTGGCATGGTTTTTGAGATCTTTCATGATATTTGCAAAATAAGTAGGTTAATATTGCATAAAACTTGAGTTTCATGCAATGTCTCATATAGGATGTCCTTATAAACATTAGATTGATTTAGGAGCTCAATTAGTGAAATTTTATCATGTGTATTGCTCAATTGGTCACATTGGCATCTAGATACTAAATCTATAGCATTGTAAAGACCTTATGGAGAGAGATCAAATGTTGTCTCTATTTTAAGACTCCTATTATGTGCATGGATTTTATTAATTTTTTTTAAAATACAGGTAATATAGAAAAAAAAAATTATAAGGTATTAGACCATGAAATAATTTACAAATGTGTCCATGGCAAACATGATTATAAGATTATAACAATCAAGGATCAATAACAAGAAAACAAGTTAGAAACCCTAGTTGGCTTAGGGTTTGATGTTCAAGGATCAAGTTCACCAAATGTTTAACCTTAATTTGGATTGTGAAACCTTATTTGGGTAGATAGTGTTAAGGATATAAAAATGATAGGGCACACAAAGGAATATCAAATCTAAAGCATGCTAATTAATGTGATAAACTTAGATATACCATGTGTTGAATTTATAAAACTAAGATATGATATTAGTGGAAATTAAAAATATGTTAGATATATAAATGACATAAAATAAATACTTATTTGGTTCTAATGCTAAAACAATGTTGGATTTGATATAAGAAGAAAATAGGTAGGAAGATAGTTCTAGATCAATCATTAAATTATATATCTAGTGCCTCTATATCTTTGGACAATTATGTTAGCCTAAGATGGTTGTATAGGTACTAATGTTTTATAAGAAATATTAACTCAAATAGGATGCAACAACTTAGGTGCTTCTAGGTTTGGATTCACTTTCACTCTGGTGCATTCAAATCTGGGTCATGGACTGTCACCCCTGGTGAAATGACAAAACCCTAGATTTCCATCTTCAAAGTGACCTTAGTGAGCACATGGTATTGAGTTGACCTGAAATAAACCCATTATCAAAGGGAATTACCTACATAACCAATACTCTAGAAGAGGGCCTCAGACTCATGTAGTTCTCCTCTATGTGTTGGGTTATGTGTGAGTCATACAAAGTGTGTAAAACAAGTACAATAGTGACTTAGCTTATAACTTGGAAAATATGACCTTATGACTACTCCTTTAGTACTTCAAAACTATCACTGGGTTTTTTCTTTGACTGATATCAAAATAGGGTAGAATAAGAGAGATTTTGGTAATATGAATGCTTCTTAAGTGCTCTTTGGTATGATTTCTAGGTGAGGAATTAATGAGGGTTGATATTATATTTATACCAATCCAATTAGGAGATAACTCACATTAAAGCACTTAAGCTAACCACTATAATACATTTCATTTGTAAATTAGATGACTTTAGGTCACTGGATAATTGTGTTGGGTCAAGATAGTAACATCGATGCTAATATCTATCTTAGACATTAGTGTCTAGGGAGGAGAGTAGTCACAAGATCAAAACTTATAGAGGTGTAAGATATGTACATTTTAAACATTCTAGCCAAGATGGGATGTCTATGCCATCAATATAACACTATTCAGGCTAAGAGACAGGCCAAGAGAAATAAGATGGAGTAGATGCAAGGCTTACAAAAGTAAGACATGTGTATAACTAAAAGGAACATCTATGGTCTGAGTTTTCCAAGTTTATAAGATTGAGGTGCTACATAATCATAAAATATCATCTACAATCACCTATATGTGAAGTTACACAAATTTTTTCAGAACTTGAAAGAAAAGAGGTCAAAATTATAGCCCAGGGTCATAATCATGGGTCAAAATTAGCCATTATATGATTCTAAGTAGGTCACAATTGATGATCTATTGATTATGTCCTTCTATCAAATTACAATCATATTATTAGGAGTTATTCTATACTTGTTTCAAATTTTGTTTCCCTCTCTTTCATTATTATTTCTTATCAATCATATCCATTATATTATCAATAACCTAATTCAACATTAGGTCATATTTAGATTTTTAGTTTACTATATTTTTATAGGCATCCCTTACGCATTTTATTTTACCATTTTCATGGTGTCATTTATCCACAGTGACACCAATTTGGTAAAACACTTTCACACAACTATCAACATTCTAAGAGTGAAAATATGGGAGGTTAAAGATACTAAAAGTTTTCATAATGAAATTTAAGGACCATAACCCTTAATTTTCTCAAACCCATATTTATGTTTCTCACACTCATTATATGTCAAAATTATTCTAAGGAAAGTAGGGTAATGTAAGGGCCTAGATAATAATTTAGTCACATTATTCAAATAAGACTTGAAGATGCATTTTGTTTGTATCATACCACACATGCACACTTTATTTCACCCTATAAATCACCCTCAATTCTCCCCACTATTTCTAAACACATATCAACACATAATAAGGAGGAAAATAATCAAGGGGTCATTATTCATATAAATAGATACATGTACATAAATTATAAAAGGATTATATTAATATTAATATATATTTGTGTAGGTCCATTACAAAGTCATAAAGGCTAGAAAATAAGATGAAACACCCCCACCAAACAACATCAAAAAGGCATATAGCCCTTCATAATCTAGATGGACCTACAATCAACCTGAGTCTAGAATCCATTTAACCTAATTTTGGTTTTATTTAAAGTAGGATAAACAAATTGCACTAATGAATATATCTAACAAATATGTCAGTAAATTATATAAATTATATCCACTTTACTATCTAAATCAAGAACATAACTTAAGTGTAGTGTGAGTATGATAATTAGAATGAAATAAGAATAAATGCACTAGTTTGATCACACCTTGATTATTTTTTGGAAATCTAAATGTGGATCTGAGATGTGTGGACTCTTTACCACCTACGTGTGATCCTAAATATTTTAAGCAGACTTATCACCTCCAACTATCATTATTGATTTTATCCTAGGTAGATAATTTGTTAGGCATATTTTCTCACTAAGTCTATTTTGGAATTCCAAATCTGACTTGCATAGGTTTTTTGGATCTACACTTGTCAATGCTTTGTTATCTAATTATATTTTATCAAGTATGCTCACTTTCTTATTTCATAAGGAATAACATTTGATTTTTTTGTTTATTCCTTCTTAACCCATTTCTATACTCAGAACAAATAAAAGGTTATGGAGTCATACAACCACCAAGGTGGGGTCTCAAATTGCATATCTTATATGTCATAATCAAACCTACATGTAGTTCTAAGTGTGTAAAATAAATATCTTGAGTAAGGGTTTTGAACCTCCTCTTCCCTATAAGTGATGATGTAACTATATGCAAAAATTAACTTTCCTTTAGTACAAGAGGGTGATGCAAGACCAACTTAGACAACTATATCACAAGTATGTAAGACATGAATCTTTGATGCTCAAATTGAAGTAAGAGGAATGACAAAACTTGGGAAATGACTAATTTATTTTCCTTTTCTAATTATGAAAGCATTGGTATGAATTTTTATTAATAGGGTGTTCTAGCACTTAGGATTAATTTAATAATGATAATAGGTGAAGATTAGGCACATGCCTTATGATAAAGTGTAGGAGGACCCATAAAATGGTCTTGGGTAGACTTATTGGTGTGAATAGTGATCAATGAATTTGAGTAGGTCAAACTCATATGACCTACAAGTTTGAATAGGGGTTTTAGTCTCAATGCACAACATGGAAATGTATAATATTTAACTTATGAGTGATAACATATTGATTCTAATAGGTGTTAGGCATGCTTTTGAGACTAAAATACTGACTCTAAGATTAATGTGGGTAAGGATAAGTATTAAAATGGGCTATTAAGTATAATTAATTTAGGCATGATAAATTATAGGAAAGACTTTAATGAAAAAGGTCTGTACCAAATTTAGGTGTTTACATAATACCCCCACTTTGATGTGGGTATATGAGTGTAAGTGAATGCATGCATGCACCAAAGTATAAATTTAAATAATTGATGTGAACCATTATTTACATAGGGAATAAAAAAATATTTTTAAGTAAGCTTGATATAGGTTTCCATTCACACTTGATTGATTTTTTTGGTGTTCCTAAAACAATCATAAAATTGTAACTAGTAGTCAATGATATATGCTGGTTACCATAAATATTTGTAATTTTGAACTTTGAAATTTTGAAAGGAATCATGTAATGAATACACATGTTTTAATTTTCTCCAAACGCTGAAAAAAACTTCTAGTACTAAAATTTTGGTAAGTATTGGACAAGTCAAAACTTATTTGGAAGTTTCTAGTGCTCGCTGCTTATGGTACTAAACTTTCAAAAAGCACTAAAACATAGCCTACAATTTTATAGGAGTTTTAGGTGCATAATCCACTTATTTATCAATTAATTAGATAAATATTTTCTTTAGGAGACTTTAACTATTATTAAGAATAATTGATTAACAACCTTCACTATTGTAAAAGTGCACATGCTTGACTTTCACTCTAGTATAAAGTAATTTGAAACTATTTTGGTGTATGAATGCCACCTTTTGAGTTAGAGGGTCTGAACTTAATTTTATAATCACTTATCTCAAAATAAAATGTTAACTACATCATGCATTGGGAAAATATTACATCTGAAGCATCAATATCTTATTTTTTTAATAATCATGTAAATCATTGGTATCATTCTAAAGTTTGCATAAAACATGTAACTCTCATGGAAATCACATGAAAAAATTCATATAATATGGATAAATTGACATCTAGATATGCCTCAAATATAATTTCTTTGTATATAAAATGCCATGTAATAATGTAATATAGCACAAAAAAGATAATATTGTATAAGATTCATCATAGGAAGATATGATTCCCCATAAGACAAAGTAAAATATTCCCCTAGTTAGAATAGATATTGAAACAAGAATATACACAAGTAACATACCATAAATTCCATAAAATATACCCCTTTTTGGGCTAGATATATTATTGAAAACACACACAAATAACATGCCCCTTATTTTAACTATTTTATATTTTAAGTGATCTAAACAATATAAAACTATTTAAATTTAGATTGCACAAGATATAATATTTATCTTAAAAATCTGAATTATAAAAGGGGGATTGATTGCACTTTACTAAATATAGAAATGACCAAACAAATATAGGAGAGAAGGAACTAATTTAATCTTATGATTTGTATCACTCACTACTTGTGTCACAATTATCAATATGATTGTAATAGTTTTGTAATTATTTAGATAAATGAATAAACTATCAAAAATTGCATAGACTTTACTGATGAGGGATCAAATACCTATAATAATTGGTATTGTCCTCTATTTGCTGACACTAGCTAGGTTGATTGTACTAGTTTATTTTTCCATAAATCATTGCATCTGCCTTTATAGATGATATCCAAATGTTTACATGCCTTTTGTCATATGTGTAGATCTTAATTTTACTTTTATTTTCCTTGAAACCCTAGCTTCATTTTTAGCAATAGATTGACTAAGAAGAATGGGTTGGATAACACAAACCACTCTCCACTAAATGATTAAGTGTTTATTATGGTTTAATACTCCAAAGATGGCTAAAACTACATGTAGTTATACCATATGTGTATGTGCATGATTAATTGCAATCCACTAGAATGCAATGCAATGCTTTGGTGTTTGACACTTAAAAACATGCAGCTTTAAATTGCATTTTGTATTTAGAATTGGATTTTTGGCTACTTATTTGAGGTTTTTGGATGCATATGATTTTAGAATAATTTTAAATAGATTTTAGATTTATTAATGTAAATTTAAAATGGTGACTAAGTTATCACAATATCCTAAGGCCTTAGGATTTATTTTTATTTATAGATGCTTTTTTGACATTCTCCCCATGATCGATAGGTGAACATTTCTTAAGCTAACCCAAGGGAGATGTTTTAATTTGAAAATTATCTAGTAAGGATCTTGAGACACTACTAGTGAAGGTACATACTTGAGGTAATAACAACTTCCCAACTATTATTGACACTATCAAGAGAGAGAAAATTAGGGTCCTAAAATATATAATAATTTGCTTAGATTTTTAGAGTGTTATGACATAGACTAGGTGATTTTGAATATCAATGATAACAAATTAGGTTGGATAAGATAATAGATAGGCAAATAAATAAGGGAAGGTGTGAAAAAGAGAAAAATGTGTTTACACAAGTTATTTATGTCCAAGATATGTCTTAATTGATTTTGTTAAGCATCTAATACCAAATTTATGGGTCTATTAATGCCCCAATTTTAGTCTAAATTAAAATTACTAGATTAAAAGGATAAAAGAAATAAATTTGGTATGTGTGTGTAGCCTAACTTGGTGCCAATAGGGATGCCTCAAATATTTAGCTTGCTTCATGCAAAGCCTACAAGGAGACATGTAAAAAATAATGTCTACTCACAATAGAAAATATGAAATAATCTAGGTCATTGAATTAATTAAAATTGAAAAGTAAAAGAATAAATACACCTTAGGGTACAAGAACCATGCTAACATTCATTGAGCTTAATTGGAGAATGCCATGGAGTGATTATTCCCCAAGGAGATTCAACTACTAAAAGTATAGGTATAGAAGTATAAATGCCTCAACCCCCATTAGATACAAATAAGTGCTAAAAGTTGAGAAACATAGAACTTCAACCATGCTACTCAAAATATCATCATAATAATTTTGGTGTTACCCTAAAATAGGTTTGTCTGTAAAGGTGGAACCTCAAAACATGTTCATATGTTAGTTGAAACTCTAAATCAACTATTCAAGATGGATTTTAGATTTAAATTAATTACATACTACCATCGTTCCACATCAAAACACATCATAAAAATAGAAATGTGTATGCATAAACCACATTCATGCCCAAAATATGATCCAACTACACCTCAAAGTGATATAGAAATGCCATAATATATCTGTCAACCTAGTCAATATGATATAATTTGATAATTTTGTTCAATCTAACCCTATAATATACCTAAAATGTCATAGAATATGTCAAAAAGTCCTCACAACCATGTATCATACCCCACTTATGCCTCAATATGTCTAATTTATCCCATTTGAATTACTGATTTATCAAATTTAAATCATATAATTTGTCAAGGCCTAAATCTCTAAGACAAGCTCTATGTATGCCCCCTTTTGAGGTGAGGGATGAAGCCTACAAATCTATCATATTAAAAGAAATATTTACACACTTCATGGGTTATATATAAAAATTTGGTCACATAAAACATGCAAACATGATAATATATATTATCATAGAAAGATATAGTCTTTAAATCATGTATGAAACATGTAATCCAAAACAATGGACATACAAGTGTCATGTCAGAAATATATAGACAACATGACATCACACATAATAGAATAATATATGATATAAATCACAACACCAAGCTTATAAATAGTCACACATATACACACACAACATCATAATTATGAAACACACAAGAATTGAAGATGTGACTTACTCTAGCTTGACTCTAACCTAACATAGAAATGACATGTCCATGACATGGACTAGAGGATCCTCAAACACACTGATGCATGACATGAAAAAATAAAATCAATGCATTCATAGAAACACATAGTGTAACACTCATAAATGATCATACAATGTAGGAAGCAACAACATCAAACACATATGGAAAAAACAATGTTAGTCCACGTAGCCCATCAATGCCATCATGTAATTTAACTAAGTAAAATATCCATAGGAAATAAAACATTAAAGATAATACACAAGATGAAGACATGTATAGTATATTATGATCAATGGATCAATATAGAAATATACATAAAGATAAACCATGTGTAGGCATGCCCCTAATGTAGAGATGTAACCCCTAAGTCTAAGGTATGTCTCATATCTGAATTTCCCTATATTATATGTAACTTATATGTCTTTCATACCACTTATGTATATTGTTAAAATCATGTGCGTATAAAATAAATATATAATTCACCATATATATGATATAATATCAATCAATCATGTAAACTAACAAAACATGTCATGTAAAAAACCTAATTGTGATGTTTTTGAATATATATATATGTATATGTATATGTATGTATGTATATATATATATATACATACATACATACATACATACATAAATACATACATACATACATATATATATATATATGTATGTATATATGTATGTATGTATGTATGTATTTATTTATGTATGTATGTATGTTCATATTAACCAATGATCCCATCAAAGGGATAGTCATATGTATGACTTTGATTTTACATGTCATAATCATCAACTATATTGCATATTGATCCATTAATTTAGACTCATCATCCCAATCATATTTTGTATTTGTAGTAGGATATGTATAACCAACCACACCATATTATGGAATTGATTTATTGGATCTCCTTTGATTTTCATCAATTGATATGCATGTCATGTCATTGGATTTAGTAGCGTCGATACTATCCCTTTGATGGGATCATTGGTTAATAGGAACGTACATACATATACATACATACATACATACATATATATATATATATATATATGTATGTATGTATGTATGTATGTATGTTCCTATTAACCAGTGATCCCATCAAAGGGATACTCATATGTATGAATTTGATTGTACATGTCATAGTCATCAACTATATGGCATATTGATCCATTAATTTAGACTCATCATCCCAATCATATTTTGTATTTGTAATAGGATATGTATAACCAACCACACCATATTATGGAATTGATTTATTGGATTTCCTTTGATTTTCATCAATTGATATGCATGTCATGTCATTGAATTTAGTAGCATCGATTGAGATGAATTGGTTTGAAAAATAATTATGGGAAGCTATGTGCTACATAGATCTTATATATACATTAGCCTATGTTCAATGAAGTGATATATCATGAGTAAGTGAATCCTCTAGATGTATATCTGAAATCAATCTATTAGGACCACTTTCATTTGCATTAAATACCTTTTTTAAATATGAAAGTATTGGTACATGACCAATGGTAATGGCTTGATATTATTTCCTTTCTTTCTCTTTATGTGGATGAGAAGTACCCATTACTTTCTTAGCTTATTGATTTGTGTTTTGTTTACTTTTCTTTGTTAACCATAATTATATGCTTTGATATGCAATTGTATTCTTATAAGGAGTATTATTTTCAAATGTTTTATCTCTTTGAGATGTAAACAAACCACCTTGGAAATTGAATAAGATAGTTAGATTAAGTTCATCAAATTTTGCTTTCATTTTCTTTAACTATGATCTTCCAAGTATGGAATTGAATTGTGACTTAACAAGCTAAAAAAAAAACAATGTCTCCATAATTTTAGGCTAAAAATAAACTGGCATAATAATATACCATATTGCATACTCATAAGTGCTTTTATGTTGTAAATTATTCTAATCATATCATAATTACTTAAGAAAACCAATTGCACATGCATTGTGTTGTACCTTATCATCAACAATGATATAATTTCTATGTTCACCTTCTGTAATAGGTTGAATGACCATTGGTTCCATTTTAGGGACTTCTTGGGATATATTGGCCTTCATAGATTATGAAATATAAGAAGATGAAAGAGTCATTTTTTTGGGAGTATTGTTAGATGTTTCAAATTTAATAAAATCTATATACACAAGTTGCTCAATTTATGTATAACAACTTTTACCTCTATGCCCTTTGATATGATGATAATTACAAACCATCTTTCCCCTACTTGTTTAAGATGATGTGCAAGGTGATGTTGATAATAAGGCAATGCAATCAAATTATTATGAATGAGTGTTCAAAATATAACACTTGGCTTATCCTTGAGACTAGGAAATCTGATGGGTTGATCCACAATTGGAGTAGGACACATGTGGATCTTCTTCTTATTTGTAGCTTCCTTTTTAGGTAGAGATTTCATTTGAATATTTTAAATTGCTTACTTTTTTGAACTAGTATAATTAGAGGTACAAGTGCATGCATGCATACTATCAAAAAAATAAGTAAATATATCCATGTAAATCCTCTCAAACAAAAGATAAATATTATAAAATACTCTTTCCTTGAATGGATGTAAAATACCCTTACTAAAGATGAATTTATTTTGTAAATCAGATGTTTGATACATTAAACAATGTAATGCATATTTGAACTTGAAAATATAATCCTCTATAATCTTATCATGACCTTGTTGAATGATTTGGAGGTGATTTAAAGTTAATTTAGGACCTTTATTCTTATTAAAATGAGATAAAAAATCCTCCTCTAAATTTTTGAAGAGAGGTATGGACCTATTAGGTAGATCATAGAATTAATCCAAAGTTTTGCATGCTAGAATTAAATGAAAATAATTTAATAATACTCTCCCACTACATTAATGTTCTCTAAAAAATAAACATATTGTGCGGGGTGGTCACAAGGATCTCAAATAAACTAAATTTAGGCATAATGAATATTTTAGGATAGGGGTAAGTAAATACCCTTCACAATATAGGTTTCCCTAATATGAAATTATCATAAAAATGAGCATTATATGACTTAGATTTTAAATTTAAGTTAACAAATTTATTTTAATCTCTAGACGCTCAAATTTAATCATTAGGTGCTTGACAAGGTTTAATCTTGACATCTTTAATTTACTTGGTCTATCCACCATTCCTTAACTTGAAATCTCTATGGGAGTCTTCATTATTCTACTTAATATTTTGTAATTAGTAGACACATAATTCAAGCATATCCATTCTTATCTTAAAGTCATGCCAACTAAATCCCAAAAGTCTTTGTCCTTCTAAGACAAGACTGCATTAGGCAGACATGGCCACATCTCGACCTTGTCCCCCACACTCTAATAATAACTTTCAAAATTATAGAAATTTAATATTACCCTTCCCATGATTTTAACAAAGTTAGTTAATGGAAATGTTATAAATATTACTCTATACAAGCACATCAAGGTTATTTAAAATACATAAAACAATCACTTGGAAATTCTATTGCACATTGAGTAAAAGAACACTAATCCTTCCAATTTAAGTTATGATTTATTATATCAATCACATGCCAAGTTTGAAGTTATTTTATTGTAGGTAAATGGAACTCATTTTCAAGCATTCAAGTCAATATATTTATTTGCATTAATATATCAAATATCAAGATTCACACACTCACGCTAGGAAGGATAATTAAATTGACCTAAGGCCTTTTTGGGTTATGTAGGAAATGCTCAGATTATGTAACATTTTCTGAGGATAGCTCAACTATTCCCCTTACTCAATTATGCAATTTGTATTTGATATATATTTGGTTTATTATATATGAATTAGGGTTTTAATTTTAAAGGTCTTTCACAAGTCAAAGAAGCTCATACATGTTATTAAAAATCCATCACTAATAACCACATAAGTTTAGATAAAAAAATTAGTTGCACAGTTAATTAGGATGTAGTCAATAACAACATAAAAGGCCATAAAACACCCTTATCCACCTATCATGACCTTATCCCAATGCATCATAGACTCCTATTTTTTTTTGTGACATAATTTATAGATCTTTTTAGCCATTTTTTCATCAACATTCAGACTGCATGGTCAACATGAATTAAATCTAAGTTAAGTTTACACATTTCATTGAAAGTTAATATTTATTTTTCATTTAAAATTATATATTTTACATTTAGATTATATATCCTATAGATCTAAATCAAAATTTCAATAGTTTGATGGTTATTTCATTAGTAAAGAAAAAATAAAATTAAACATTTTGGTCAACTCATATATATTTTTGGAACACTACTTGTTATTTGCTTGATTTTTGTCATATGATTTCATACAAAATTTTATAAATTTATGATAATAAAAGAAATAAAATTCAACCTTGAATATAAATATGACACCATGAGTCAATATTTTTCAACATTGGATTTAATACAACACTAAATAAAGTGTCTTGTCACTTTAGATAAACATATGACATTGAAGCATTTTTCTTTGACCTCAAGTTAAAATTTGTTGATTTATATACATAACAATATTTTAATTTCTTTTTGATTATTGTTTATTTTTTATAAACTATGTTTGGATATTTTTAAAACTAATTAAAGATTGTCATTAAAGGCTAAGTGGTGGTTTATTTTACATACATTATGGTGTGATGAGAACTATCCCAATCTACAACACTAAACGTGGAGTTTAATTTCCTCATACCTCATGGACCTAGGGTCCATTATTTATACCATATGAATCATATTTTAACCATTTTATTTGTGGTCCACCTTAGAGGAGCATATTTCCAAGGTAAGTTACTCTTATCATACCTTTAGAGATGGGATAATGGGTTATGGCCATGGTTTAGCCTATATAGTTAGTTATTTAAAATATTGGGATACCACTAATCTAAAGATGAACATGTATAATTGAGAGCCTACACAATCATTCAAACCCTTGCCTATATTACCCTTCATACCTTGATTTTTACTTGTATTCATAATGGGATCAATAAATGAAGGTTTATTTCATATGTTTCATAGAATTCTGAAATTCATCATTGCATATAATATTCCCTTTTAGCATGTTGTCCATTATATAGTTGCATGGATTAAGTAAAAATATAATTAGGAAAATAAAATGAATAATATATATTCTCATGCACTTTTTAATTCTTATTGTTGTAATATCACATCCTATACTCTTGTAAAAATTTTACCTTCATCAATTTTTTTTTAAAACTAATATTAATTGGGAGAAATAATACCTCAACATTTCACACAATTTTTAAATAAGAGGACTTGGATACAAAAAAGAGTCTATCTATTGTGGACAAAGCCAACCTATGCCATCTCTTAAGACCATACTTATTATTAATACCTACTATCATAATATCTAATTCAAGTTACTTCCTATCACAACTAGATGCCAAAGAGCATGTGCATAACCTTTTGTGATTCCTCCTTCTCACCCTCAACCTAATTCTATTTATAAATCTATTCCCATTATTTATCTAAGGCTCATATTAGATTCTCATGTTTATACTATTCAAACTAGAAGAGGATGACTAACTTTACCTCCCTAACACAATCCTACTAATCATAATGTTCCTCCTCATCCACCTCATTCAAGGGAAATTTATCAACCCAAAGGATATGATCTTATTGATGAATTACGTAATACTCTATCCAAGATTTATATTCTAGAGATATTAAAGAAAGCACTGAATTATAAGGTTATCATATATACAATGTTATGAGATACCACTCTTCTTATGGATACACAACCAACTTAATTTTAGTCTATCATGAATACAATCTAGTATATTGATAATATTGCTAATTTTGATAAGGAAGAACCTTGAAATAATATTCATCAATTAAAACTATTCTATTTTCATTCAAATACAAATACATGGAAAGCTAGTTAAATATGAATTGGTTGATAATGGTTATGGGATAAATATTTGCATCTATACAATCATACATAAATCAAGATTCAATAAGATTAATATTCATAAATGTATTCAAAATTTTCATGGGTTTGATAACACTCCAAAACAAATATTGTGAACTATCACATTATATTTACAATTAGGCCCTAAACTAGTATCTATGGGTTTTCAAGTCCCATCTAACATGTTACAATATAATCTCCTCTTGGTTCAACCTTAGATTGATTCAATGGAAGCTATAACTTATACATTCCATATATGTATCATTTTTTTACATGATACACATGAGTATACAATTCTAGTTGATGAAGCACCTTTATAATATTATAATATGACACAATCACAAATTGATAAGGTCTTCATCATACCACTTGATCAACCAATTCCAATGGTACAAATGCATACTTATGAAGTGGGTGAATCAAATAGAATAAATTATATCCCATAGGTTACTCAAATTATTATACAAATAGAGGATCCTATCAAGGAAGCTACACAAAAAGTGAAAATTTATACATAAATAGAAGAGTTCATTAAAAAAGAGAAATACGTAGTGTCAATTCCTATAAAAGAAATGCCATTATTGGACAACTTTGAATATTAATTTTTTTATATCTATGAGTACTATAGTAGTGATGATGAAGATACACAAGATCTAACAAATGATCAACTGTACAAGCTAAATTTCAACCCCATTAATGAATACACATAATTATCTCATTCTTATATCTATTGGGATAGGTGAATATATAGAGAAGTATTAAATATAAAATAAATGTAAAATACTCATTTCCAACCAATAAGATCTAAAAAATACTTAAAATGATTGTAACAATACTATAATGATCACATATCCCAAGGAAAAGGTGTAAAAGGAGCAATTAAATTTTCAAATAGAGGTAAAGCTACCAAATCAAGATCATACTCTTTTCAAAAAAATATTTATTTATAAAGACATTTCAAAGAAAGATTCAATATCTAAGGTTAATCCTCAAAAATATGGTTAAAAAATAAGTAACAAAACACCATTATTAATATCTAGAACCTTTCATTATTAAACCACTTATGGATGGTAAACAATAAGTAATAAAACACTATTATTCTTATTTAGTTTCTTGCATGAGGCTAATATATGCGACCTATCTCTTATTATATGTCATGGGTATGATATGAATCATCTTAATAAAGTTACATAACCAAAGAATTAAATATGATTTATCAAATTACCAATCACTTTTGGATTTAAAACATGTTCAACAATATTTCATATTGATCCTACTTTAGAGCAATATAATGCAATCCTTGGAAGATCATGGCAAAGATTAATAGGAGATACACTCAATACTAATTATGATTCTCTAACATTTTATCAAGATAGTAAAATGATCACCCTTTCAAAGGAAAACATAATCAAAACACAAGATCATAAATCAAAATATAATCCAATAAAAACATTTAATACAATTATGACTGATATGAATCATACAACACCTATGATACAATATAATGGATCAAATAGCTCTACACAATGACATCCTATTCTAATTGGTGGTTTATCAAAAAATAAAAAAGGATGATATAACCTTACACAAGAACTCCATGGGAAATTTCCTCTAATCAAGTTATGGGTTAGTTTCCCATACATTTTATTTTATCTATCCCTTTGCTTTATTTTCACTTTTTTCACTCACCCTCACAATTTTTAAACCAATTCAAACTATCCAAAACACCAATCTTAAATTAATTTCAATGCTCATTTTTACGATAATCCACTTGCTTGTTATTAAAAATTTATTATGATTCTTTCCCACTGGGGGCATAAAAATCCTTATCTACATGATTATGATTCAAACCCTCATATATTGGGTGAATTTTCCTTTCCTTCTCGCCACACTTTGCTTTAGCACCTTGTTGTGAATTGTTTAGATCCCTCCTATAGATTCTAGTTCAAAATCCTTACTTATTAGTAATTTTCAACTTTCTTAAGTTAAAATATTTCAATTTTGTTTTTAAATATATCAAAAATTCAAATTTTTGTCAAAAATATCAAAAATTCCAAAACAATTCATATATGTAAAAAATTCAAAAACATCAATATATATATATATATTAAAAGGACCTACAAGAATTTTCAAAGATTTATAACTTACATTTTTTACATATATTATTTATTTCATATTAAGTAGATAGCATCTTTTAGTTTTCAATACATAATAATTTTTATAAGGTATGCGAGCGTAATACATGACATACTATTACATGGTTTTTTGATGTCAGGCTTCTATTTTACCCAAAAACCTTTATAATATGGGGGCATCTCTTCTTTCTCCATGAACACTTCAACATGTTATATCTATCCATAAAATTTCTACCATGTTGACCTATTTATCAGACAATTGTTTTGCTAATCACTCATAATTTATATTATGTAACATGAATATGCTACTTGATAACAATGATATTAATACATATGGTTGATGTAAAATTTTTATATGATTAATTATTAATTTACTACATGATAAGTTAGGACTCGCTTGCTTATTATGTGTTGACGTTGGCTTTGTGTCTAGAACATATACATGTTCTTGCTTGTACAACATCCTCATGTAATTTGTGTATGACCATTGACCTTGTGTGTTTATGCGACATTTACATGTCTTTGTATGTGGCCTTTGGGCCTTATATGTGATATTCTATTCAAATTACATGACATTATGTGACATTGCTTGTTACTATGGTGCTATGATTCATATCATGCATTACTTCTATTTCATATTTTACTATAGTGCCATGATACATATCATGTGCATCTTACTTATGTGATTTAATGCTATATCTATCTAACACATGTTTTATATGTAAATTATTGTTATATTAAATAATATAATGAAATATAATTCAAATGTTCATATGATACTACATTATTACATATTTTACAGTCATATTTTGATATTAGTGACTTGTAAACTATGTCTCTCATCTCAAATGGGGGGGCATCACAAGGAGCTTGTATTAAGAATTCAATTCCTCTTGAGAAACAAATTTTAGATTTATTATAGAATACAATATGATTCAAACAAATTTGATTATGAGGGAATTTGACATATTTTTTATTAAATTTGATATTAAGATAGTTTTAACCTTGATTATATAAACTAATGCTTAAAATAAAAATGTGCTAAATATACAATAAATCACACAATCTGATTTAGAATTTATTTTATTTAGAAATATGTTAAAAATGGAAAGTACCAAATAAGAAAAACTTATATATAAATTAGACATTGTAGGGCTAGGACTATGATTGTGTGATCAATTGGAAGGCTAAGTAAGGTAGTTATGAATTAGGAATAAGGATTTACATTTGCCTAGGATAAAGTGGTGCTTTTCAAACAAGGCCAACCTATGTTGGTGTTTGTAGGGAACACTAATTTCTGGTAGGGTTTTTTCTCTTTGTAAAAATGGGTCTTTGTACCTTTGCCTATGGGTCCTGTGTTCATGATTAGATCTATGAAATTTACTATAGAAGGCACTATATGCCTTTTTCTTCACTTAAAACCATATCTCAATAGACAATAAAGAGTAAAAAAAATAAATGGGAAAAAGGGGTTAGTGGATGAAATTATGCTTGACCTCAACACCCTTTTATTGAGAATTTACTACATACTAATACTTTGAAGATGGATACAATTCTATGTATTTATCTCATGGTACAGTGGTGTGTGTAAAATAGTGGTTTAATGATACATACTAGTTCAAGCCTAGTACAATTAAGTGATTCAACAATGTATTCTAACCTTGGAGGTGTATGCAGACTTAGCTCAAGTATAATAAGGTTATGTGTAATTATAATTTGGATTAATAGGTATTTTCCTTTCAATGTGAAATTAGATATTTTGGTACTTTTAAATCATATGAACCTCTATTGAACAATGGTTAGAAAATGTGGCTTTATAGTGATCATTTTAAAATTAATTCAAATTGGAATTATGAAACATGTGGAATGACCCACTAGGTGAATTTGATTTGAGAAAATAGCCATTTTTTGGTGGGAGGATGTGTCTGATAGATTCAAACACTATCAAAAAGTAAGATAACCATGAAGGAGTGGACTTGTCTATGGAGTAAAGATAGATAATATGGAAGTGTGTATCTACATGAAAGTGAGTGTATGTTTCTTATAATAGTGAATAAGTATATTTAGAATAATAATTTGATTAAAATCTAAGGGTCATCCACATAGAAGTGAAAGAATGGCAGTTAAGGACCATGGAATTGGAATGATCTAAGTGTGTAAAAGGAATGGTCACACATGCATTGCTTTAGTAATAAATATTAATTTATGTGTCTATATTTCCCCCTCT